>JANIJI010000059.1:4812500-5397500 GCA_024500535.1 Leptonema lineaticorne | reverse complement strand
ATGAACAAAAAGGTTCCTCAACCCTGTTCTAGGATGTAACATATAAAATGAATTACAAAAATGATATAACTTGATATGTATTTTGTTACGAAAATTTTCATCTATATGAATAAAATAAAAATATGAGAAAATATAAGTACTTATCATTTTATAAAATAATTATTATATACGTAGTAAAATAAAATATATACGTGAAATTTGTAAATTGATAATTTATAATTAACAGAATGTACGATAAAAATAATTATTGATAAAAAATATATAAAATGTATTATTATTGTTGAAGCAAAAAAAAAAATATTTTTTTATATTATGAAATTACATCCGTCGCACTCTAGACGCCGCATATATGCAATCGTATATTAAACAAAAGCTATTATAATCCCGACAACGACCCAACCGAGAGTTACGACGAAAGGTGTTGATTGATGAAATGGTTATTGGACGAACTCAATTTTAACCCTTTCGTTCCCGCGACGCTAATTCTGCGGAGCCGCATGTTAATCTCGACGCTCCCCAAACACCGATCTATCGATTTCCGACCGAACGACAATGCAACCGGGAAATCGAATTTAATTTATTAAACCAGATCAATTTTCCCGATATTGGCCCTTCTCGTATATATTTCAAAAAACAATAAGTCATCATTGAAAATCAAATATGTATTGTACATGTATATATAATATATATATATTATTACAAATGTTATTGCATTGGGATACAAGTGCTATTTTGTTCGTATATAATATTTTTTGAAATATATGTAATTGTTCACATATTTTCTTTTTCATATCACAAACGAATATTGCTGTTGCAAAAAAAAAAAAAAAAATAACGCTATCCTCAGAAGAAAATCGTAAATTTTGTGATGAAGTCGTGACAAAAATAAGAGTGACATT
Organism: Leptonema lineaticorne; assembly: GCA_024500535.1. Lineage (NCBI taxonomy): Eukaryota > Metazoa > Arthropoda > Insecta > Trichoptera > Hydropsychidae > Leptonema > Leptonema lineaticorne. The sequence continues at coordinate 5,396,601 of JANIJI010000059.1, read as the reverse complement.
TTACGATTTAACCGTTCGATTTTTATAGATGTTCTATAAATGTTAGAACACATTCATTTTCTTTATATAACGATAGATATCTTTTATATACGAAACTTATAAAGTGTATAATAGACGCGAAATATAAAAATCTCTAAAAGATATTCTCAAAAAATAAAATTATTATGTTTTTTTTTTGGTTAACGGTTATGTTGTAAATCCATTAATATTTAAAAGTTAAATTTCAATAGTTCTATAGTTTTTGGTGGAAAAAAAAAACTTGTCCGTCTACTATTTAACAATGGAGAACGAATGAACTTTTGTTTTTGAACTTTCCAACCGAAGACACTACCCTTTTAAACGTTTCTTAAATAATATATATATATATATATATATATATATATATATATATATATATATATATATATATATATGTATTTATAATATATTTAGAGAACGGAATGAAATAGAAAGGATTTTAAGAGGAAGAGTCGGCAAAAATGTTTTATTGCTAACGTTCATCGAGTGAAAGTTTAATCGTAAATTATAACACAATTTATTCGAAATATACTATAAAACCGATTTTCATCCGTAAATTATATTTTATCGTATATTTTCTTTAGAAAATAATATAATAGTATTTATTATAATTTTATACATATATATATATATATATATATATATATATATATATATATATATATATATATATATATTGTAATAATGTTATTTATAACAAAAAGTAATGTATGATATAAATCAATATGAAATTTTTATTATCTTTAAAGAGTTATAATTTTTAATCTAAATATATTATGAAAAACTGTAAAAAATATTACAATTAAAACAAAGGATTTTTTGTTTAACTAAATATTTCAATGTTCATGATTAAATATTTACATCATCAAACAAGAATTTTACCATGTCGTTTATTTTCAGAATTTTCATCGATTTCAAAATAATGTTTCATTGAATATTATGTTAAAAAACAAATCATTGTTTATTTACAAACATATTTTATAATAAAATATATGTATAATATTATGCAATATTTATACCAGTGATTGTCAAACTACGTTTCGCTGGTTTAATAATATGAGAATTTTTAATTTTATTTTATTTTAGTATAACTATCATAATATTATATATTAATATTATTATGATTTTAAACTTGACCTAATTTATAAAGATTATCTTTTTAATATGGCCTGCCAAAATTTTTTTTTCCTAATTTTGGCACAAACCAGAAAAAATTTACTAATCACTTGTTTACACTATGAAAAAGCTTAATATCTGAAAAATTTGAATTTTTCAAGTTGACGTTGTAAATTTTAAATCTTGTTCTATTATTATTTTTTCGTATTAAACGAGACATTTTAAAATTTTGTCCCATTTTTATCGAACGATTTATATAAATGGTTTTTAACGACATTAATATATATATATATATATATATATATATATATATATATATATATATATATATATATATATATAATGTAATCACTAAAATGATATATTATTTGATGGACTCTGTGATATTTAATACCTATATTAATTCATCAGTTTATTCATTTACAGTTTTCAGATTTACTATTAATTCAATTTTAATTAACAAATAACATCAAATATATTATGAAACTATTCACACATATAATGGTATGAAAACAATTATTAAAAAAAAATATATTCTATTTTATAAAGATTTACATTCATTTTATATTTTACATTCAATTAAACGTAAAACGAGTCACGTTCGTGTCGAAAAAGCGTTTTCGACTTTAAACCGGCCAAGTCAAACGTCGGCTCGCATTATACCGTCATTACGAGTATCTTATAACTTTTCCCTTCACGAATCTCTCGTTTTTGTTGTATAAGTAAAGTGAAGTGCTCGTTTAAAATATGATAAAACAAATATGAACGTCGTCTCTGTAGGAATCGGATGTATAAAATGCGTTGAAAATAAATAATATTCGGCCTATGAGGCTAAACACAACAATGAGATGTATAAAACGCTCGTCCCTGGAAGTGAATCGTGTTTAATAAAATATTCTAAAGACAATATTGTTCCTGAATATATTAAAGTAATATTTCAATATTTCAGCGGCGATATATAACTAACTTTGTTAGATGAAATAAATTTTAATTAAGGACTGTTACGTACGTACGTGATCGTGCGAGACTCGTATTTCAATTCATATAATACGTATATATTCGGGGTGGGCACTAAAGTGATCGCTGAAGGGAAGAATTGGACAAACACGCTACACCAAAAAATCCCATTTTATATATATATATATATATATATATATATATATATATATATATATATATATATATATATATGTATACGAGTATATCTACTATGGTTTCATGTTATACTAGAATATATTTAATCTTTTACGATGACTTTTTTTTTCTCATATGAAAATCGGTAATTTATTATAAAGGTGACATTTATATTATATATATTGTGTACTTATTTATGTATGTACTGATTGACGTTTTAATATTTTACAATTATAAAGAGTCTTTAAATTATATTTGAATTATGTAAAATTATTAGTTAAAAAATGAGTCTATTATACAATATTTTGTTTCAAATAATAACTATTGAAAGCACATTAATAATTCTTCAAAAAATTATTGTACATTATATATTTCAATTGTTATAAATATTAAATCATACATTTAAACATTAAAAAATACGCCATAGAATATTTTCATTTAATAACAAATAAAATGAAATATTTCAATTACATTACCATTTTTTTTTGTGATCATTAAATAAATTATTTCAATATAATAATTATTTTTTAAAAATAGAATTTTAATTACAATCATTAAGGGATTTGTACTGAAATATTAATATTCTACGATTTAAACGAGATTTACAATAAAGTTCGAATATTTGACGTTAACTCAACAAATATAACATAATGAATATCCATCCATTGAAAATTTGTTCCAGTTTCCACTTTGAACACAATTCAATATTCAACAAAAGCAGGCGTTGCTAAATGTGATAATATTATATATAATATAATAAATACATTTCAACGCGTGTATATATATATATATATATATATATATATATATATATATATATATATATATATATATATATATATATATATATATATATCAATATGAAAATGTGCATTTACATGTAAAACATAAACCGTATTACAATATTTGCATAAGGCAATAAATCATCGACCCATTAAAAGTAAATAAATATGTAAATTCGTAATTGAATAATTGCATTCAACATGACGAGAGAGAAAAAATCTTTCGACGGAATAATTTAATTCAATTTAAATTTCTCGTATGATAGTCCGTTTAAGGGGAGCAAAAAATAAAACGAAAAAAACCAAAAAAAAAAAAATAAATTAAATAAATTAGTAATAAATTCCCTCGCTTTTTTCAATAAACAAAAATAATAATTACTCAGAGGCGAGCTTTTACCGGGGCTGATCTTATGAATATAAGCGTATATATTGATAGTAATACCGGGTTTACAACGTGTAATTACAACGAAACGAACGGCTATTAATTTGAATGACGATAAATCTGTGTTTCTCAAACTTAACGTTGCAATTACTATCCAATATTAAACATGTAAGCAAGTAATCGTAAATTTGATTCGATTCAATTGCCTTCAGATTTTTTTTTCTTGACCAATTTTCAATTAATAAATTAAATAATGTAGATTTACTACATATTATAAAAGCGATCAATGGAATTTTATATTAAATTATTACGTTTTAAAAATAAGCTTATAAAACATCTCATTAAATTTTTGTATATAATATAATATTTAAGTAGTGCATTAAAGTTTATATTTAAACTATAATTTTTTTAATCAAATTAAAAAAAATATTTCTTTCATAATATTTTCATACTATATTAAAATTTTTATAGGCTGAAAATTATGATATTAATGTGAATATACGAGATTTGATCAAAAATTAACGAGATTTTTGCTTTTTTTCATAAATATATTTTTGTTTTTTTATGCATTTTAATTTTGTCCCCATTTTAGATATATGGTAAAACACCTGTATCAACACTTTTTCCAATTTTCAAAGCACTTCTAAAAACTAGTTTTAGTGCTTCTATCGTTATCTCATAAAAATCTATTTACACGCATTTAAAAATAAATATTAAACATTATTTTGTTAACACTGAGCATCACTGATATTTTTTTTTATATTTTTTTAATTAATACTTATTCTAATTTTTGATATTTTGTTTAAAAAATATATATATAATATATTTTTAATCCATACATCTTAAGCGTGACGTGAAATTATAAGCGTGTTCCGAAATTTTTCCGATTCCCCCCCCCCCACTGCATACAAATATTCGATTATATATATATATATATATATACATTTTTTTATTTCATTTTATAGACCAATTAATCTTTTACATACACGTAAAATAAGGTACTGTTTTGACTGCGATTTCGGACTCAAACCAATAAATCGGCAATAAATTAAGAATTGCGTGGCATACGCCGTTTAATAACGTAAACGTTAACGACTCTAATACAACGTACACGTTTTTACGTTGAACCCGCATTTATCGCGAATAAAATATTTTTCGATCGAAAAGAAACCCGAGGGGGGAGGGGAAGAAGGAGAATGGAAAAAAAAAAATATATATATATATATATATTATAAATCGTATTAACAATACGGCAATTAAATTACAATTATATATAATATAAATAAAAATTTTAATCGACGTCGACTCATTTGAATATTATTTATTTCGCGATCGTGTTGAGCTTTATTTTTTTATTATTTTGTGTGTGTGTGTTTTTGTAAACATTGAATCACAATCGCTCAATTAAAGCCTTAAAAACTATTTTTATTTATATAAATACTGATTTTAATCGTAAATATATATATGTGTGTGTGTGTGTGTTTTTTTTTTAATTAATTTAATGTATATCGTGAAATTTCAATACGAATAGCTTTTAACACAAGCTGAATAACACGTATTTATTTGCTTTTAATTAAATATTTTCACTACTTAACCGTAAATATAATAGTATTATTTTAATATAATACAATACATTAATATTTTCACTAAAAAGAATTGAATTATATTGGAATATTTCTAATAATGATGTAATATTAAAATAAAATGAAAAAAGATTTCTTGCATATATAAATTATACTTGTTGATATTTACTAAATTTTATTACGGATATTGTAAAATAACAGACGATTTTAAAAAATATATCCATATGTAAAAAAGGCGGCTTAATTCAAACAAAGTACACACAAATCAAATCCAAAATATATATCAATAAAATATTTATGGCATTCGTAGAAAATATTTTGTAACGAATAACCAAATCGGGATATGACGAATTTACGAAATATAATGTATAATATAGATTTTATTCGTATATAATATTTATTGTGCAATAAAACAACATATGTATATATATATATATATATATATATATATATATATATATATATATATATATATATATATATATATATATTAATTCCATTATTACAATTATATTATTATTAAAACCGAGAGTTTCAATTCTCTTATCTACATTAAGCCATTCAGAATGCAAGAGTTAAATCCCGCATTGTCACTGCAAATTATTTCATATAATGTTGTCACCATATATAATATATATAAAACGCTAAAATGGACAAAATACAAACGACATTATGTTATTGGAAGATAATTTTATTCATAAAACATCCACAAATAACGTAATTGGATAACTAAACGTATTAATTCACATCGCATAATTACGATTGGGATTTTGCAATTTTTATGGAATTTCGGATTTCTGTTTTGGTTAAATAGATTTTCAAGTCCGTCTTGCAATCGAGTCCCAAAAAAGGTCTTCAGTCTTGAGGTCGATTCCAAAAAAAAATAGAAAATCCTTTTTGTCGGTTTAGAAGCTTTCAAAATACATCAAACACAAAAATATAGAAAAATGACACATTAAAAAGAGAACACGATCTAAAAAGGAGAACTGTCCTTACGAAAGGTGGACGGTTGGTCACCTTATATTTTTAATCACATCTTTTAACAATGATTTACATCCGGATCCGGATAATATATATATATATATATATATATATATATATATATATATATATTATTTTAATATAATTTTTTGACTTAGGCAAGACATAAATGTTCCAACTTGAAATATAACAAAAATATGGCGATATATTATGTTTGATGATTGAACAAAGAGATATAAATATATTAATTAAAACAAATTTCGAATTCAATTATATAAAAAATCAAAATTTTCACACTGTGTATCAACTTTTATATATATATATATATATATATATATATATATATATATATATATATATATATATATAAATAAATTGTTAGAACAATATAGCAAAAAAAAAAAGATTAGAGATAAGCTTGAAAGATGCAAATGATAAAATCTGATAGCGAAACGAGCAATTTATCATCCAAGTTTCAGTACATAAATCCAACGACATAAGCCACGGCTAAATATACACAAAATGTAGGCTTTCAAAACTGACACACACACACACACACACACACACGCACGCACACAATAAATAAATATATACGTATAGACGCAACCTTATAATTTTCGCACCTGTAAGTAAATTCACCATAGCAGACGTACACACGTTGCCGGCAATTTGTACGCGTGAACATTCGCGCATGTTTATATACTAAAAAGTACACATCGCCAACGTTCACAATCTTTACAGGTGATATTAATTGAAGTACGTGAGCGCAATATTATTAAAGCGAGCCCCAAACCCTTAACCCCTGTCGCGTAAACGGGGCGACAGACAATAATACGCATAGATAGAAACGATATATGATAATAAAACGGCGAATAACGACGCCGTTAAACCGACCGTTTAAATCGTGACGCACTTTATCATCATTATAGTCGTTTAATTAATATGTATATTTATATACACGTATGTACATATATATATAAATATATATATATATATATATATATTTTTTTTAATTTCAGATGTGTTTAATTATTTTTAAGCGCTATCGTGTCGACGCGTCGTTATGTTAACGCTTTCGATTTTTTTTTATTATTTTTTTGGAAAATAAGAAATATGTCCACTTTTTAGTGTAGGAAAATTTTCGTATCCAATTAAAGGCGTTGCCGTTTCGTTTTATTTCGCTTAATTTATTCAAATAGTGCGAACCCGCTTTGTGTGTCAGATGTATATATTCCAATATTCGCAGACGGGTTAAAATTATTTAATATAACATTCTTAGCTGTATTGCAATATAGCGCTTTAGTATGAAACATATTTAATAAATAAAAATTAAAAATATTACATATATAATATTTAAAAAAATATATATTCAATTCATGTACTATAATAAATAAAAATTAATATAAAAATCAAAGATTTTTGAGATCTATAAATTTAATAGTACTCATACATATTTTTTTAAATTAAAATGTTGATTATTAAAATTATATGTTATAAAAAAAACTCTAATTAATTATAAATTTTCAACATGCTTTAATGATCAATTGAAATAAAATTTACATTTATGATTTATTTTCAATGATAAACATGAACTCGATAATCAATTTAAGTTTAAAACATCTGACCGGAGAGCTTAAATTACATATATATATATATATATATTTATACATATATATTTTAAACAATATAAGGCAACACGTGTTTTCTGGTTCGACGACACGAAAACACCCCCCCCTGACAAGATTTATAAGTTAAACTTTCGCGTTAAATTAGGACATAAATAAGACTTTCGCGATAACAATTTGTGCATATAAAAGATACGCACTTTAAATACGCGAAATTATAAAACACGCTTTTTAACGATCGAAAACCAAACGGCACAAGCGCACAAAAACGCACTTTACATTATTTATATGCTGAATTAAATGTAAATTATTAAAATAAAAATTAATTGACCGCATTGAACACTTGTTACATTATGTTGTTGTTCACATATGAATATATATATATATATATATATACGTATTTAATATGCTCTGTTTGTGCGTGTGCCTCAATTTATTCCGGTGCGAAATGGTGAATTTTAACGATTATCTTAACGACCGTTATACAAAATTTCGTTAACATTTTCAATGAGGGTTTTCCCCTTAACCGTTGAAAAGCTCGTTTAATAATCATTTTTATGACGACCGTGCAAAAAATTAACGCGCACAAATAAATACGTAACGAATTTTAAAACACTTTAATAAAATAATCTAATCAACCGCGATCGATTTATTGTATTATCAACAATATCAATTGTTCATTTTATCTGATAAACTTTGTTTTGTACGAACTTTTTAAACGAGCGCGTTGAACTATGCAATAACATATATATATATATATATATATATATATATATATATATATATATATATATATATATATATATATATATATATATATATATATATATATATATATATATATATATATATATATATATATAGTTAATAATAAACCGACTTAGAAAGTTCTTTTATGCATTTTTATAAGCTATCTAAATTGCGTATCTTTCATAACAAACGCGAAGCTTTGTAAAAGTTGAAAAATAAAATGCAAATTTTTCTCTATAACAAAATATAGATAGATATATAATTTTTTGAATATTTATCAATAATATATATATATATATATATATATATATATATATATATATATATATATATATATATACGATGAATATATTTCGTAAACGTAAAATTGTTATAGTAGCATATTTATTATACAAACGATTCGTATATAAAATAGTTTAAATGTGAAAATTTTTGTCGAAATAAACGAATAAATCTTTCCATTACACTAATTCCAATCCGTGTCCGGGAATTGCGGTGAATTTTCGACCCCTTGTCAGGTTAAAATTGATAACCGTTTCCAAAATGGTCACGATAACGTCTCTAACGAGAACAAACCAACGATATAATCTAATTAATAACTTTACACGCTTTAACACTTTTCATACTGCTAACAGTAATATACGTTGTATTTTGTAAAAATTATAATATATAATATTTCATATATAAATCTTGAACATATTTAAAATTATTAAAGTATATTAAAAAAATCGAATTACTGTATCAATATATAAGTAATAATGGTATATTTTAAAAATATATAATTCATATAAATTCGTCGATATATTTAAAAGGGATAAATAAAATGTACGATATGCGCGTATAAAACGTGAACAAAATCTATATAAATGAAAGAAAATATAATTTTCTATTGCACGATAAAATCCGTTTAATTCATTTACACGATCGATTTAAAACGTGCACCGGTGAAAAAGTGGAAAACGTGTTCAATCCCCGTTGTTCTGTGATCAAATTAAATATGATTCGAGGTTTTAGCTCAGCGTTCGTTTCTATACGGTTGAATAAATAACGATATACTGCACCAATTAACGAATGACGCAAACATCTATATAATTCACTACATATTTATATATGTATTAAAAGCATAACGATAGTTTTCTTTTTATTTAATATTTTAGCAATAAATTATAAATTTATTTCAAATTTATATAGTGTAAAAAAATCTAATGTTTTATTACAATGTTTTTTAAATGTGGTTCATTTTAGTATATAAAATGTATTGAAATATGTACGATGTTCAAAAAGTAACAGGAATTTTAATTTTTTGGAACGAATTTTATTTTCTTTTAAAATAGTTCACATTAACACATGACACTTCTTATACTCCGGTAAAATTAGACGTTTTTGATGATTTTTTTATATCGTGAAATTTCTTTCTGGAAATATATTCTACATAACGAGTTGAACGAGGATCAGAAGAGTTCCCACCTCCAAAGAGGGAGCTTCCCTCCGAAAATCACGAAAAACCTCCAAAAATTCGACCGTTTTTGAGTTTTCCGGATTTATCTCAAAAACTATAATTCGGATTGAAAAAGTGTCAATGAATAAAATATTGCTCATAAAATTATACATTTAAAATGTTATATTAATAATTTGCGTAATTGTTACTGATTTCCCGTAAAAAGTGCTCGAAAATAGGCCTAAAATGGACCTCTCGGCCAAAAATTTTCGTTGCGCGGTTTTGGTAACGATTATTTCAAAACAGGTTGATTTTACGGGGGTATCGAAGAGGAAAAAAGTTGTAGAGCAAATCCTGCTCTATAATAATCACTTATTATATTTTAAGTTAATTGTTTGAGTTTTTTCAAAATTTGAGTTTTTCCGATTTTGATCCGACGTTTTTGCACGGTAGTCTGGCAGTTAAATGGATTTTTTAATGATAAAAATATCGATATCCTGAAATTTCTTTCTGAAAACACATTTAAAATAACAAGCTGTAATTGAATACGAAAAGTTACACCCTCCAAAGAGGGAGCTTCCTCTTATATTTACCGAAAACCACCCAAAATTTGACTTTTTTTCAGTTTTTCGCTTACAACTTAGAAACTGTTACTCAAATTGAAAAGATGTTCAAAGACAAAATATTCCTTATAAAATTCTTCATTAAAAATGTTCTATTCATAATTTGCGTAATTGCGTTAATTTTCTTTAGAAAAGCCCTCAAAGTAGAGGATGCCGCGTTGACAACAGGGGTGTTTCTAGAGGTTTCGACAAATATCTCAAAACCTATCAACTAGCGCCCAATATTTCTTCATATATCGTAAAGAACAGGATTTTTGCTATTGGCTAATTATAATTTACTTTATTTTAACTTAGGATATTACATTTTTTTTTGGCGCTTAAAGTTGAGCATTTTTTTCGCGATTGCACATTGTACGCATAAAACTTCGTTCAATTTTGGACTTACTACCTGCTCAGGGATTTGTAATCCTTTTATATTTAAGAATACATTCGTAACTAATTTTAGAAAGATAAATAATATTTTTTTTCAATATTAATTTTTGAAATATATATTTAGGTAGATTTTTTTATAATATTTATTTCAAATATAATACTTCTAAAATATAATTTTGTTATATTTTTTTATTTTCATACTAATATACATTAATTTCTTTAGTTTATAATGAATTAGTAAAAAAAATATATTTTGATTAAAAAATGTTGGAAATTTTAAATATTATTTATAATTCTCGCATAGAAACTGAGACCTAAACTTTTTGTCTAATACCATGATACCTGCGCGCGTACAGTTATAAACCCCTGAGCTAAGGGACTAGTTGCCTTTTTCGTACAATAGACTTGGATTTTTTTTGAAAAGATAGTTTTACAATCTTTTCAAGAATTCGTAAACAATAAAATGTTAACGTAATTATTTCTTCTTCCTTAGGTCTTTCAAATTTTTATTTATGACTTACAAAAACTGCATACTGTTTTATTTACAAAATATGCGGAAACCACTGTATTGAAACCTTTTGTAGAATAAGGTAAATACTTATGTTCATTCACGCCCAGACAAAATATTTTTTTTATTTATAAAAGAATTGTGAATATTCTTGGATTTACCATTAACGATACAAATGTTCACGAGTACATTTTTAACCGCTTTTGGTAAATTATTTTCAACATATTGAATAAAAAAATATTAGGTGAAAAAAATCAAATATAATAATAATTATTACCTAATTTTTCTCTAGGATTTTTATAAAATCATTTACTTTCATATTCTTATAAATTTAAAAAACTTAAGAAATATATTATACATTAAAACTTTATATATAGCATTAATTTTTATATTTCTCGAAGATATAAAAAAAATATAAAAATAAAATAAAAATAAAAATTATAACAATAGGATTATTATAGCTTAGATTACATTTTATAATTTTTTTATTTATCAAAACCTTCAATTAGCTGCAAATTAAAGAATTAAGCAAAATAATAATTATTTGACTTAACCAAATAGCAATATAACGTTTAATAAAAAAATCACCAATTCTTTCTTTTGAATAATTAAATTAAAATAATTTATTTTTTTTATGTGAAATATTTTCGATTTTTTCGGAAGTTACAAAGAAACCAACAGAAGATTTTATTGCCTACAATATTCGTTTTTGTTAAATGGTTGTAAAGATATCTTTTGGAAACGCCTTTTAAAGTGAATAGACTAATATAACAATGAGCGGGTACTGCGTAGAATGTCCAAAATTGAACGAAGTTTTATGCGTACAATGTGCAATCGCGAAAAAAATGCTCAACTTTAAGCGCCAAAAAAAATGTAATATCCTAAGTTAAAATAAAGTAAATTATAATTAGCCAATAGCAAAAATCCTGTTCTTTACGATATATGAAGAAATATTGGGCGCTAGTTGATAGGTTTTGAGATATTTGTCGAAACCTCTAGAAACACCCCTGTTGTCAACGCGGCATCCTCTACTTTGAGGGCTTTTCTAAAGAAAATTAACGCAATTACGCAAATTATGAATAGAACATTTTTAATGAAGAATTTTATAAGGAATATTTTGTCTTTGAACATCTTTTCAATTTGAGTAACAGTTTCTAAGTTGTAAGCGAAAAACTGAAAAAAAGTCAAATTTTGGGTGGTTTTCGGTAAATATAAGAGGAAGCTCCCTCTTTGGAGGGTGTAACTTTTCGTATTCAATTACAGCTTGTTATTTTAAATGTGTTTTCAGAAAGAAATTTCAGGATATCGATATTTTTATCATTAAAAAATCCATTTAACTGCCAGACTACCGTGCAAAAACGTCGGATCAAAATCGGAAAAACTCAAATTTTGAAAAAACTCAAACAATTAACTTAAAATATAATAAGTGATTATTATAGAGCAGGATTTGCTCTACAACTTTTTTCCTCTTCGATACCCCCGTAAAATCAACCTGTTTTGAAATAATCGTTACCAAAACCGCGCAACGAAAATTTTTGGCCGAGAGGTCCATTTTAGGCCTATTTTCGAGCACTTTTTACGGGAAATCAGTAACAATTACGCAAATTATTAATATAACATTTTAAATGTATAATTTTATGAGCAATATTTTATTCATTGACACTTTTTCAATCCGAATTATAGTTTTTGAGATAAATCCGGAAAACTCAAAAACGGTCGAATTTTTGGAGGTTTTTCGTGATTTTCGGAGGGAAGCTCCCTCTTTGGAGGTGGGAACTCTTCTGATCCTCGTTCAACTCGTTATGTAGAATATATTTCCAGAAAGAAATTTCACGATATAAAAAAATCATCAAAAACGTCTAATTTTACCGGAGTATTATTACACTTCTAAAATTTGATTTTTGGAAAAGCTTTGAACTCTTTCAGAAATTCATTTCAATCTCGTCTTATTCACGATACAATATTTGGTAAATATGGAGGTTGGATTAACACATTAAGGTAATATTTTCAAAACCTGTTGCTTTGTGAACTTGTTCAAAAATAATGGGATTTTTAAAATTTTACCGATGTCATTTCAAATATTCATCAATTATATTTTCAATTAATATTCTAATAGCAAATCAATAGTATAATACAAAATAAATATAATATATCAGAATTTAATTCATTATACATTTATAAAAATGAACATATATTAAGTTATATCTATAGATAAGTTAAACACACACACACACAATATATATATATATATATATATATATATTATTCCAGCAGTTTGCACAATGAAAAAGAATCCGTAAAAAAGCAGACCGCGATAAAAAAGAGGTAGTTATTTAAGCGATATATTGTTGTTAAAATTGTTCAATTTACAACGAGAATCGCGGTCGTTTGTAACGATTTTCCGGCTCCGTCGTTAAGAAGCCGTTATGTCGTCGTACATATATATATATATATATATATATATACATAAAAAACGCGGAAATACACGTTTTTACAGGAGAAAAGTTCTCGTTATATTTTAATGAAAGTTAACGAGTGGCTATTGGCTTCGTTTAGACGAAAATGTCACAGCTTGCACAGCGCGCACTTAAAATCAAAACATTATATTCGTTTATTATGCACAAATATTAAAGTTCAATATGAAATATAAAAGCGATCCGATGAAACGCGAATACAAAGAGTTTTCCGATATTTTAACGGCGACTTTTTCGTTTTCTTTTTTTCTCTTTTTTAATATTGAATATTAATTTTATGTACTACAATTACGTGTACCTATTTATTATTCGTAGTATTGTTTTCACGTTGGCGCATATATTGCATAAATATATATTTAATATAAATTTAAAACAAATTTAATTTCAATGTCTCATACTTGACCTACATACAAAAAATCATTATTTTTAATGAACCCTTGAAGAAAGTCTTATATTTATATGATTCAATATGATTTTTTTTATAATCTATAATATAGTTTATATTATTTTCTAATAAATAAGAATTAAAAACCATTATTTTATGTCAATCTTATTTAATTTAACAACTTATTTTCAAAATATAATCAAAAATATTAAAATAAGAATAATTCTATTCGGATTTATATAGTTTTACTATATAAATTTTATCAACATCTCATTTTAATTATTTTAAAAATTATATATAATTAATATATATTCTGTAACATCAAAAACTGAAATTACAAAGACGTGATTGGGTTAAAGAAAATTCTATACAATTTTCCGAGTTTTAAAAATGTGCAAATCGATAAGGGAAAATTCTTTTAAATACAAGACATAATTAAATTGACTTTTTCTCTCATCATAATAATTAATTGACACATGTTTTTGAACATAATTGTTTTTTTCAAAAAAAAAAAAAAAATAGAAAACTTGACTATTTTAAATTTGAGGAACAAAAAGTTATATCTATCTACCAGAAATTCTGTCGGAAAAAGATACCTTTTTCTATGTAGTTTTAAAAATTATTCAAAAATTTATGTAATGTTTTGTAATGATAATTTTTAAAGTTTTTTTTTTACTGAAAATAATTTATTCTCCATAAAATAACACTGAGTACATAAAAGTCATTTCTATTTAAAGTTTATTGACCTCGCCAAAAATGCAGTTTGTCAACATTATTTTCACTAAATAAATTCGAACTTTATCATTTATTTGCATACGAAATTCAAATATAAATAAATGCCTATTTATTTATACGTTGTTTACGTTATTTGTTAATATCGACAACGACGTCTATTTTGTCTATATAATAATTTTACTATTTTAGATATTATCTACGATGTTGTTATTGTATTGTCAAAATGGCAAGTTAGGAAACCGAATACAAAATATTTCATATCTGGCGGGCAAAACCAATTAGGCTGAAGAGCGAGCTTCGTCTCCAATTATTAAAGAGTATGTACTTTGCATATTCATCCTAGGATGGTTATCGTCAACAATAACCATTGTTCACTTACTACTATCGTGAGAAAGGTGGTTTTCTATACCAATATCCTAATAATCAATAATACCAATTTTTTTTCTCTTCATATTTCAAATATAATTTTTGTTTCTAAATATATTCACCATTTATATCATTCATATATCTAATTTATTTAAATTTCAAATCACAATTATATCAAAAGTTCACTTATAATATGCATAAAATATATTAAATGTTTTATTATCAATTTTATATGCATATGTAAAAGAATAAAATAGAAAAAAAATCTTTTTCATATATTGTATATTTTATACATAATATAAATTCTGATGTAAATTCGGAAACATTTTCTGAACTCTTCTTTAAATTTGAAACTTTCAAGACCTTGTTCAAAACTTAGACATTTTCAATACAAATGATGTTCTCACAAATTTTCCATATCACGATAAGCGCGAGAAATATTAAAATTAGTTCGTAACAAAATAAATTAAAAACAAATTATTTGAATTTTGAAACTAAAAATATACTAGTTATTCATAAATACGATCGAACGTTATTATTGCTTAACTTTATTGTAAAAATATCACACTTTTGCAGTAAGTTAAACCGAAACGTTTTGGATTCGAACGGAAAAAAATAATAATAAAAACAAACAACGAAGGAGCGGGAAAGCCTTCGGGCTACAATCAAACTTGGGATCAACACGTAAACTAAAAGATACTACTCTTTTTCAAAAAAAAAAAAAAAGAATGAACCCAAAGGGGGAAAATGCGAACAAAGGGGTGAGGAAATTTCATCCGCCACTTACTTTCCGATGTTCGAGCCAATATTTATTGGATTGAGGGTCGATGAAGAAACAGGATTCGATATACACAAGTATAAGTTTTCGTATTCGATGAACGGGGAATAAGGAAAATAGTGTTTGTTGTTCAACGCTCGCCTACCGAATTTAGTCAAATAAGATGAACGAAACGAAAGCCTTCGGGTGAATGCTGCGGACCTTAAGGGGCGAAAAGAAAAATCCGGTGATTTCTCACTTTTGGGTTCTGAATAAACGTGTCTGTCTGCGGAAGCTTCAAAATTGCTCAAATAATTGATAAGATAAAAGAAAATTGGTTGCGTTGTATCTCTGACCCAGAATACAGTCGTAACGTTACAACGCTGCGTATCTCTCTCGGCAAAAACTCATAACGAATATATAAATATAAAAAAAAGAAAACGGCGTATGTATGTGCAATTGTGAGAATAAAATAATGCAAAGCATCGTGAACAAAAGCTCGGTTTTATAAATTGAAAAAAAAATAGACTTTATAAATTGAGTTTGTGATTTATGCAACGTTCATTATGTAATGCTTGCACAATACGATTGTAATTTAATGAAATATTTCAAACATTATTAAATAAATTATAATAATAAAGAAATAATATATATCACAAATTCACTTCAATAAATAAAATTATTTCGTTTACATTTATATCATAAATTATTAAACAATTTTTTTAAATTTCTCAATTTACACACTATTTTATTTACTTGTTTTAGATTTTAAAAATAAAAATTATCAGATAAAGACGATTTATTTATATTTCCAAATATAGTAAAAAAAATAATATTTAACAATTGAAATATAAACACTCTTTAAAAATTATTATTTAAATATACTGTTCATAATTCAAATATTTAAATTCTCTTATTTAATTTGTATTATATATATATTACTCCGGTAAAATTAGACGTTTTTGATGATTTTTTTATATCGTAAAATTTCTTTCTGGAAATATATTCTACATAACGAGTTGAACGAGGATCAGAAGAGTTCCCACCTCCAACGAGGGAGCTTCCCTCCGAAAATCACGAAAAACCTCCAAAAATTCGACCGTTTTTGAGTTTTCCGGATTTATCTCAAAAACCATAATTCGGATTGAAAAAGTGTCAATGAATAAAATATTGCTCATAAAATTCTACATTTAAAATGTTATAATAATAATTTGCGTAATTGTTACTGATTTCCCGTAAAAAGTGATCGAAAATAGGCCTAAAATGGACCTCTCGGCCAAAAATTTTCGTTGCGCGGTTTTGGTAACGATTATTTCAAAACAGGTTGATTTTACGGGGGTATCGAAGAGGAAAAAAGTTGTAGAGCAAATCCTGCTCTATAATAATCACTTATTATATTTTAAGTTAATTGTTTGAGTTTTTTCAAAATTTGAGTTTTCCCGATTTTGATCCGACGTTTTTGCACGGTAGTCTGGCAGTTAAATGGATTTTTTAATGATAAAAATATCGATATCCTGAAATTTTTTTCTGAAAACGCATTTAAAATAACAAGCTGTAATTGAATACGAAAAGTTACACCCTTCAAAGAGGGAGCTTCCTCTTATAGTTACCGAAAACCACCCAAAATTTGACTTTTTTTCAGTTTTTCGCTTACAACTTAGAAACTATTACTCAAATTGAAAAGATGTTCAAAAACAAAATATTCCTTATAAAATTCTTCATTAAAAATGTTCTATTCATAATTTGCGTAATTGCGTTAATTTTCTCTAGAAAAGCCCTCAAATTAGAGGATGCCGCGTTGACAACAGGGGTGTTTCTAGAGGTTTCGACAAATATCTCAAAACCTATCAACTAGCGCCCAATATTTCTTCATATATCGTAAAGAACAGGATTTTTGCTATTGGCTAATTATAATTTACTTTATTTTAACTTAGGATATTATATTTGTTTTGGCGCTTAAAGTTGAGCATTTTTTTCGCGATTGCACATTGTACGCATAAAACTTCGTTCAATTTTGGACATTCTACGCTTTACCCGCTCATTGTTATATTAGTCTATTCACTTTAAAAGGCGTTTCCAAAAGATATCTTTACAACCATAACAAAGACGAATATTGTAGGCAATAAAATCTTCTGTTGGTTTCTTTGTAACTTCCGAAAAAATCGAAAATATTTCACATAAAAAAATAAATTATTTTAATTTAATTATTAGAAAGAATTGGTGATTTTTTTAATAAACGTTATATTGCTATTTGGTTAAGTCAAATTATTATTATTTTGCTTAATTCTTTAATTTGAAGCTAATTGAAGGTTTTAATAAATAAAAAAATTATAAAATGTAATCTAAGCTATAATAATCCTATTGTTATAATTTTTATTTTTATATTTTTATTTCTATTTTATTTTTATATTTTTTTATATCTTCGAGAAATATAAAAATTAATGCTATATATAAAGTTTTAATGTATAATATATTTCTTAAGTTTTTTAAATTTATAAGAATATGAAAGTAAATGATTTTATAAAAATTCCTAGAGAAAAATTAGGTAATAATTATTATTGTATTTGATTTTTTTTCACCTAATATTTTTTTATTCAATATGTTGAAAATAATTTACCAAAAGCGGTTAAAAAATGTACTCGTGAACATTTGTATCGTTAATGGTAAATCCAAGAATATTCACATTTCTTTTATAAATAAAAAAATATTTTGTCTGGGCGTGAATGAACATAAGTATTTACTTTACAAAAGGTTTCAATACAGTGGTTTCCGCATATTTTGTAAATAAAACAGTATGCAGTTTTTGTAAGTCATAAATAAAAATTTGAAAGACCTAAGGAAGAAGAAATAATTACGTTAACATTTTATTGTTTACGAGTTCTTGAAAAGATTGTAAAACTATCTTTTCAAAAAAAATTCAAGTCTATTGTATGAAAAAGGCAACTAGTCCCTTAGCTCAGGGGTTTATAACTGTACGCACGCAGGTATCATGGCATTCGACAAAAAGTTTAGGTCTCTCAGTTTCTATGCGAGAATTATAAATAATATTTAAAATTTCCAACATTTTTTAATCAAAATATATTTTTTTACTAATTCATTATAAACTAAATAAATTAATGTATATTAGTATGAAAATAAAAAAATATATCAAAATTATATTTTAAAAGTATTATATTTGAAATAAATATTATAAAAAAAATCTACCTAAATATATAATTCAAAAATTAATATTGAAAAAAAAAATTATTTATCTTTCTAAAATTAGTTACGAATGCATTCTTAAATATAAAAGGATTACAAATCCCTGAGCAGGTAGTAAGTCCAAAATTGAACGAAGTTTTATGCGTACAATGTGCAATCGCGAAAAAAATGCTCAACTTTAAGCGCCAAAACAAATATAATATCCTAAGTTAAAATAAAGTAAATTATAATTAGCCAATAGCAAAAATCCTGTTCTTTACGATATATGAAGAAATATTGGGCGCTAGTTGATAGGTTTTGAGATATTTGTCGAAACCTCTAGAAACACCCCTGTTGTCAACGCGGCATCCTCTAATTTGAGGGCTTTTCTAGAGAAAATTAACGCAATTACGCAAATTATGAATAGAACATTTTTAATGAAGAATTTTATAAGGAATATTTTGTTTTTGAACATCTTTTCAATTTGAGTAATAGTTTCTAAGTTGTAAGCGAAAAACTGAAAAAAAGTCAAATTTTGGGTGGTTTTCGGTAACTATAAGAGGAAGCTCCCTCTTTGAAGGGTGTAACTTTTCGTATTCAATTACAGCTTGTTATTTTAAATGCGTTTTCAGAAAAAAATTTCAGGATATCGATATTTTTATCATTAAAAAATCCATTTAACTGCCAGACTACCGTGCAAAAACGTCGGATCAAAATCGGGAAAACTCAAATTTTGAAAAAACTCAAACAATTAACTTAAAATATAATAAGTGATTATTATAGAGCAGGATTTGCTCTACAACTTTTTTCCTCTTCGATACCCCCGTAAAATCAACCTGTTTTGAAATAATCGTTACCAAAACCGCGCAACGAAAATTTTTGGCCGAGAGGTCCATTTTAGGCCTATTTTCGATCACTTTTTACGGGAAATCAGTAACAATTACGCAAATTATTATTATAACATTTTAAATGTAGAATTTTATGAGCAATATTTTATTCATTGACACTTTTTCAATCCGAATTATGGTTTTTGAGATAAATCCGGAAAACTCAAAAACGGTCGAATTTTTGGAGGTTTTTCGTGATTTTCGGAGGGAAGCTCCCTCGTTGGAGGTGGGAACTCTTCTGATCCTCGTTCAACTCGTTATGTAGAATATATTTCCAGAAAGAAATTTTACGATATAAAAAAATCATCAAAAACGTCTAATTTTACCGGAGTATATACTTAAAAATGAATTTACTTTTTTTTTGTCAATAAATATTTACGTACTCTAAAAAGCTTTAGTCTTAATTAAAACTCGCGTAACAGCATTAAAATAGATTTGAATTAAATATAATACATTAAGATACTTTCAATAACGGATAATAAAGCAAGCAATTTTACATATTATGCATCGCTACGGTGGAAAAGCGAAAAGCGTGCATTTTCCGCGATATGCGCCGACCGAATCGCGCGAGCTTTAAAAGCGTTTCACTTCACCGTTAAAAATCGAACTTTTTCCCCGTTTTAAAGCAAACGTAAAATAGATTCATTTATATATATATATATATATATATATATATAATATATTTATACACTCGCGTTAACCGATTGCACGAATTCCTCTTGTGAACAGAATCGGATAGATTCTCGAAGGCTTCCAACAAGAGAGCCATCCCTTAACGCTTCATTGAGGGAGTCGAGGGGGAGGGAAATAGGGGTTGAAACGCTTCGAACCTTGCAACTAAAGTCTAAAGCAACTTAATCCATGCCCGGGGCTCAGGTCGACACTAATGAACTGTTTTCGCCCGCAAGTGAATGAGAAACTCGCCTACACTCGAATACTACACTAACTCATAACGTCTGTGTTTTACTTGAGGAAATCTATTAAGACCTCGCGAATTAAGCATTATAACTTTCGTGGATATTGCAAATTTTGATTTATGAACGATTTATCCTTGGATGTTTCATCACTTATATTACATATATAATATATATTATTATGATATATGTGCTTTCAGACTTGCTGTTTGTTGCGCTACGTTATTTTACACCGAGTGAACAATATCGAGTTTTAATTAATTCAATTATGTTATATTTTAAAATCATATTTTGTATCAAAATTTAGTTTCGTTTAATTAAATCAAATCTATTTTTGCTGTTTTATAACCGAGGGCGGTACAAATTTATATGAAAAAATATTTCATAACAAAACTAATTACTATGTTGTACGTAAAAAATATGTACATATTACATATCTCGCATGTATTTTTTATATTTTTAACCTTTATTTTTTTCATTCAAAATAAAATAAATATTTTTATATTTTATATGATGCGTTTCAGAGACTATTAAGAATATTTTTTTTATAATTTCATAAAATTCATTGTCACTGTATTCTCTAACTTAAATCTGCTTTTTGAACTTTGTATACGTAAATTTAAATTGATTTAAAAATATAAACAACACTTAATCTATGTAAAAAAAAAACAAGCGAAAACAATTTTTATATAATGCATTAACATTAAACTTTATATATTATTTAATATAAATAATTTAAATATATTAATGATGTGTTAAAATTATCATCGATAATTATAATCGGTTAAGATGAAACAAATCGTCATTTACGAGAAAGTTTAAAAAATTTAAAGACATTTCACTCCATCGTACTGGCGTTTTGTGATTAAAGCAAATTTAATTTAAACTTTAATCTAATTCTAGAATAAAAATATAAATGAAGGCTAAAAAGGAACACCGTCACAAAAATAAAATAAAATAAAAAAAAGAAAAACATTTACGCTCGGTTATATATATATATATATATATATATATATATATATATATATATATATATATATATATATATATATATATAATATCTATGAAATACGACGGGAGGGTAAGAATTCATCACGGAGCGAGTTAACGAAGTGGAAAAAATGTAAAAACGTTTGTTAGATCAAGTCGGATACAAGTGAAATTTTAACATCTTAATATTACATCTGAAACACTTCATTTAAATTAGAGCCGCGTGAAATTAGGTTTCAAGTGCACAAAGAGGAAAATTGTAAACGCGCTAAACTTAATTAAATTCTAGAATAGTTCCCTCATTTTTTTCTTTTCTTCGTGTGCAAGAATAAGTATGGTTAAAAGATTTCGCTTCTTGAGATTTTTTTTTTTTTTTTTTGTAAACGTCGTTAAATAGAAAAAATATTGTAAAATACGTATTTATATTGTAATTAATGTATATTTAAAATGTTTCAATTTATTTTATTTTATCTGAAGTAAAATATTTTAAAAATTATATAGTGATATAGATATTATATATTATAGAATAATTTTGATATAAAATGATATTTTCAGAATAATATATCACACGGCTTTTATATAAATATGTATTATTCGGAAAACTAAAATTAATTTTATCGTAAAATTTTGTAAAATTTATATGAATGATAATATATAAAATGGAATTTCATTATAATAATAATAATTTATTAAATTTGCTATAACAAAAATACAATTATGAAATAAATTTGAAAAATATTCTTATAATTGTAAAACTATTTATGAGTGAGTAAAACTATTTATGATTGAGATCAAAATTTAAAATATTTTTAAATCATTATATATTCAAAATTAAATCTTATAATTTTAGCGGCAGAATCATTGACAATTGACTTTTTATTATAAATATATTATATATAACATCAAAAATATCAAAAACTGAATTTACAAAGACGCGATTGTGTTAATGGAGATTCTATATAATTTTTAAAAATATGAAAATCGGTAAAGGAAAATTCTATTAGATACAAGAGATAATTGAGTTGACTTTTTTCTCTCGTCAGAATAATTAATTGACACATGTTTTTGAACATAATTATTATTTTTTTCAAAAATTATGATTTTGAGAGAAAAAAAGTCATATAAAACCATCAGCAATTATATCAGAAAATAATGTTCGTTTTTATATGTAATTTTAAAATTATTCAAAATTTAACTAATTTTTTAAATTATATATTTTTTACTAATTATTCGATAATATTGAGCGACAGTTTATCGATTTCAATTAGACTCCACTATTTTAATTAAATAATATCATCGATCACTATTGATTTATTTGCATACAAAAAAAAAATCAAATATAAATAAATGCCTATTAATTATTAATACGTTGTTTACTATATTTTCAAATATCGACAACGACTACTATATTATCATTATAATGATATTGTTATTGTATTGACAAAACGGCAAGTCAAGAAAGCGAATACGAAATATTTCATATTTAATAGACAAAACTATTTTGATTAATTTTGATCTACAATTATGTATATATATATATATATATATATATATATATATATATATATATATATATATTATACATTATCAACCCACGATTTTAGTATTAAAATCGTTACATGTATAAAACAGTTTTTTTTTTCAATATTGAACATCAATATCGATATCGATGAAATAGATAAAATAAAATTTGGAGATGCTGCACTGATCAATAAGACGATGTTTTAGGGGTTGATTTTCGGTTTGTATGTGGTCGGTGTGACGCATAGTATTGCGTAACGTGTAGACTGCGGACTGGTGGCCGGTGGCCGTCGAAGGCGCCAGCGGGTCTACAAACCCCAAACTCTTAAAAACAACCCCTATAGCGCGATTTTCCACCATAAAAACACCCCGCCTCTGATACTACGTCTGAAACTAATGCTGAGAACGCCGCCAAAAAACCGAAAACTGCACTACGACATTTCTGAATTGCGATATATATATATATTTTGAAAATTCTTCAACAGATGCACTATTATCGTTTAATATTCTCAATTTATCCATATATTATATATACATATACGAAATATAAAAATTGAAAAAAAAATTGTTGTATTATTTAATAAATTTCGATCATTTTTTAACATTAACCTTTACGTGTGATATAATAGTCGGTTTACATAATAAAAACCGGCTGAAAACATTTATTTAAATGAATGTGTATAAACGTAAATTATATAATTTTTCATTTTATATATTTATATAAATTTTATATATCAAAATACATAATTATTATAAATTTGAAAACTTAACACTATATTACAATTATACATATAATATGAACCTAATTATTAATTCAAAATGAATAAAGTATTATTAAAATAATTATATATAAGTATACGTATATATTTTTTTTTATAAAATTATTATATTAATTTTGATTTTAAACTATAAATTCATTCAAAAAATTAAAATTCAATAATATTTAAATGATCAGAATCAATTTTTTATAATATTATTCATTACTAAATTAATAAAAATGTTATCATTCAGCATTATATATATATATATATATATATATATATATATATATATATATATACAAATATAATAAATGATATTTAAATATATTATATAATATAAATAAAAAATACATATATAATATAATGAAAAAAAAATATTGATAAACGTTATTTTTCCATGTAATAAATATATAATATCCTTGAAGAAAAATCGATAATAATATAACTAATATTGCTTTTTATACTAGAAAAAATATTTTCACTAATATATATATATATATATATATATATATATATATATATATATATATATATATATATATATATATATAAATTATAAAAAAAAATATTTTATGAATGATCAAAACGGATTCTAAACGAAAAATTTAATAAGAAACTGTAAGATATATAACGAAACAACGTGAATAAATATAAAAGAATTTTTATTCTTATAAATCCTTATAAGGAACGTTCAGTATAAATGCGCTGCCATGTTACACGAACGATTCAAAATAAATAAATAAATAAATAAATATCGAAACTCGTTCTAACGTAACGCGCAATGCTGAATATTTTTATCGTTCACGGCCAAATGCTTTTCTTTTATATAATATATATTTTTCTATATACACGATCGCATCGTAATAACGTTCAAAAACGCTTTTAACAACTATTCTTTTCTTTTCATTTTTTTTTTTACAAGTTATATTTCTTTAAAATGGCCCCTTAATAATGGTAACGTCATCGAAGATGTTGCCGCAAAATCGTACATCATTGAAAAAGACTTGAATTTTATCTGACATTATCGTTTTATTGATTTTTTTTCGTCATATATTAGATATAAAGTATAACGTTAAAAAAATATATAAAAAATACAAATTTTAATATTGATACTATTTGTATAAATCTTGAGACGAAAGACGTTCTCTTCATATAATTTCATCATAATTTTTATATTAAAAAAACACTAACTCTTTATTATCCTTTTGAAGAAATATACTAAACTTTATATAAAAAAAAATAATTTAATATATATAAAGTTGTAAAAAAAAATTAAATATTTTAATATACTTTAATGTATTATATATGATATACAACAACCTAAAACTTTTATTTTTTAAAGGCAAGACAAAAATATTAACATCTACATCACACTTATTAATATAAGATGTTATATTATTTTTCACAGTTTAAACTCAACCTTTGTATTTAAAATTTTAGATTTATGGTTTTAAAAGTGTAATTAATAAATTTTATATCATATATTTGCATATTATTTCAATTAATTTATTATGTCATATTGCTTAAAATTATTATGATTAATTTAAATGATTATTATTGTGAACTAGTCAAAAAATTATATAATGGCTTTCTAGACTTAAAAGTAAATAAATTTTATCAAAGAACTACATATATTTAATATATATTTTTTGATGACAAAACAATTATGTAAAAATACACATTTTTATCATATATCCTATGATAAAAAAAAATTAAACATCAGATAACAGAAAAAGAAAACAAGTTAAATATCCGACACAATTTCATAATTACACGGACAATTTTCCGTTTTCGAACACGCGAAAAGGAAAAAGAGAAAAAAACGCATTTTTTTTCTTCCGCCTTATTAAGGACGCGAGTTTTAAAATAAGGGTGCGCTTTTCGTGCGACGATAAAACACGGTCACATTATCTGCGATCGCGCTGTTCATCACCGTTTCACAATCGGCCCGGCTGTAAATTATACGATAAAAGACTTCAGACAATTTAAGGTAAATTTTCGAATGTGACTCCGCGATTGTAACACCAGCCCTAATGTGCTCCTATACATTTCTACCCTTTAGCGAGGAGAGAGTATTTTCTTCTTGGACCGTCTCGTTTTATCGTTATTGTCGGAAAACGTGTACGATAATGCCTATGACATAATATTACTGACAAATTTTATATATACATATATATGCGTATATTTTATTAGGTGTGTACGTGTGTTTATGTATATTTAGAGTTCCCGACTTTCGTACATACATAAATTACAGGAATGCATCTGATTAGTATAACGTGCGAAAATTGTATAGAAGATAAGACCGAGTGTTTGAAACTTGAAGTACATAAGCTTTGTTTCGTATAATGCCTAAAACTGTTCAAATTTGAAATATACACGAGAGGATTCTTAAAATTAAAATAATTAATTAGATATATATATATAAATTTTTACAATATACAGTAGTAAAATGAGAAAGTTATTTTTTATATATTAAGTCCGTTTATTAAAAATGAATTACGTATAAAATATTTACAATTAGTCGTAAATTACAAGATTGAGATTATGAAATAAATAAGCACTCATTCATATTAAAATATTTTATAAATTTTATTGCGAAAAATTTCGAATATATTATTAATTCAAAATCTATTATATCATATAAAATCATTGTAGATATTTCAAGTAAAATCCTTTTCAAATGAATAATTTATGAAGGTTAAACGCGGGATTGACTATTGAACCCCGTTAAAAATAAATCAGCGATATGCTTCGATTCAAAACGTATTTATTAATTTAATTATAAAAATATATTTATATTAATAAATTATCGATAAAATATTCTATAGAATTTTTTTTCAATATTATATAATAATAATAATAATAATAATATTTTTTAAACATCCTGTATATAGAAAAACAAAAGAAGAACTCGCACGTGAAGTGAGCGTGAGTGAAACGAATGAGAACGTATTGTGTTCCCGTGTGCAAATATGATTAAAATACGAAGATAAATACGAAAAGTTTTCAAGAGTTGTACTTGGAAGACTGAGGGGTGTTAAGGCAACGCCTCACCAATTCGAAACAATCGCAGACTTTCCCCTAATTCCAACCTCTGCTACCCCCCTCACCCATATATATATATATATATATATATATATATATATATATATATATATATGTATATGTATATGTATATATATATATATATATATGTACATATATATATATATATGTACATATATATATATATATATATATATATATATATATATATGTGGGTGTGTGTGTATATATATGTGTATAATGTGTGTGTATATTGAATTAGCATATATTGAATTACTTGAAACGCCAACTTGGTAACCAAATATTCGTAATTGACGTCAAGTGAGCTCATTGTTCGGTTTTGGTTTTGGTCCAAATTACAATTTAAAATTGAAAATATTTGCAAACGATGCTCAGTGTGTCATACAGTATTAAATTTTAAATAAAAATAATTTTTAATATTTTACTTAAATTCTAAAAAAAAAATATTAACAATAATATAAGAGAAAATCAATACGTTGTATTAAAATCTGTAAATATTGATTTCATGTCAAACTATAAACTTTAGAATTATCAATAATTCTCAGCATTATTACTTACTTTAAAACTGTACCTTATATATATATATATATATATATATATATATATATATATATATATATATATATATATATATATATATATATATATATATATATATATATATATATATATATATATATATATATATATATATATATATATATATATATATATATATATATATATATATATATTATAATATATATATATTTCTACAAGACTTATGAAATACTTATGGTAAATCAAATATACAATGATTAAAAAATATTAAAGATTACATAGAATTCGATCGTTTTTACAACAATATTCCCATGTCGATAATCGTCCTTCGAACGAATTAATACTTAATTTTTTTTCGCTATGTCGTTGAAAAATTTCATTAGCATTTTGATGTAATTTTTATTGAACTATATAGCAATATTCTGATTATAAAAATCGCCTTACCATATATTTCAACAAAATTGCTTTTCATAAAGAAAACAACGCAATTAATATAACAAATTTTATAATAGATTTTTCTTTATACCTTGTACAAAAAATAAAACTAAATTTTATGTTTAAGATAAAATTTAAAAACTTTAATTTAAAATACAATATATTACACAATATAAAAATTTATTCAAATAAAGATGCATCGAAAATATTTTTTCAAATATTTTATTTTAAATGCAAAAATAAATTTCATTTTTAATCACAAAATAACAGTTATCGTTTATTTATCAAAATTAATGAGTTTAATTCTTCGTAAATTCATAATCACAATATATGAATATTGAACAAAAACAAATGTAATTCCATTCTTAAAAATAAAGTAGCGTTCTTCAAACTTAGCAACAAAACACTGAATTTATAAAATAATGACTTATTAAAATATATAAAAAAATAATTTATTTATAAAAGAAAAATATACAGAAGTAAAATGTAAGCTTTTCTTTTTATTTCGACGACTATAAAAAAAAATCGTGTATATCAAGAATACATTATATGGAAATATAACGCAATATATATTTACATACGCAAACGGCATATTTTATTCCGCGCGCGTGAAATTGAATGACACAACGAAAATCGACACTGAAAATTTTCACGCGACGAATTTATTAAAAGAAAATTTTCCCGCTTGAAATTGAAACCGCGTTCGCTAGATTTTCCTATACATATATTATTATATTTTATTATAATAAAAAACCGCGTTTTTTATTATAATATATATATATATATATATATATATATATATATATATATATATTATGCGTTCGATGAAACACACTATAATTCAAAAAAGAAAAAAAAAGAAAATCGAAGGAAAATGTACCGCGATATTTTTGCTAGAACGGCAGCAACGATCGTCGGTCAAACCGCAGTAATGGAAAATCGGTTTCTTCACCAAAGGAAATTGAATTACACTACGAATATGCATAAATTCGACAACGTTACGCACTCACATACAATCTATAAAAAAATCTTTTTTTTTCATATTAAAATATGTGCAATTTTATATATATAATTTTATATACACTACATATTTTTAAATTAACTACAACTAGTAAATAGTTATGAGAAAATATTACATATTTTTCTTTTAAATTTCGATATACTAATTTAGTTTTATCATATTTAAAATGTACTGTATATGTATATCTTTTTTCAAATTATTGATATTATTTATATATAATTAATTATAATTATTAACAATTTCACTATTTAATACTAAAAAAATAAATTAATAATTTTTAAATTAAAAAAATAGAATATTAAAATGTATATTCAGGAAAATGTACGTAAATTTTCCGATTTTCCTGTACTTTAATATATAAACCGCGACACTGATGCTGCAATTGAAATAGATACTTTATACTTCGAAGGAAACGATGAAAGAGAAGTGTGGAATTCGAAGATGTGTTCATATACACACACACACACACACACATAAATATATACTTACATACAAAGAATACATATATCACGATGTTGAATGACGTCACTTCCGACAAACGGAAGAACCTTCGGAAGCTAATAGGCCAACGGGTTTCGCCGACTGGAGAATATAACATTTGGTTAGTGAAGCGAGAAACGGTCTGGTCCAAAGTACGGAAAGTCGAAAACGGGAACCGAACCCAACTAGGGTTTATTCACTTTGACTAAGAAAATAATTAACCGCAGAATACACGTGTATAAATATCCACACGTTGAATGTACCATCGGTATTAAAACGATATTCTATTTCGTGAATTGAATCACTTTTTGATAAAATGAATTTATAATATTTTAAAAATAATTATATTTCGAGTACTGATAAAGAAATAATTAAATGAAAAACTCATCTAGAAATAGATCACCTTTTCAAAATATCGATAACGCGATAGCCTTATAAAGATCAAAGCATCTCTTTCGAATTTTATGACGTCGTTTTATTTTTTCACAAGATCGATTCACAAAATCTAACACCGAACTTCAGATCATTATTATTTTTACTGACGAATTTAGCATATGACATAATTTTAATTAATATAATTAAAAATACGAATATTCAATACAATATAATGACTAAATTATTTTGTAATACACTGTATATTTGTATACAAAATATGTACATATATATATATTGAAAGGTCGCAACAAAAGGAACTAATCATTAATACGTCCGCGGACCTTTCTTCTTCGTTTTCTTCGCATTATATTTGTTTTGTGTTACTTATACATATATATATTTATATATAAAATAAGGTCATAGATTCTGTTTAGTACTATTGATGAAAAGAAAACTCTAACTTAGCACTAAATTAATCATCAACGGCGAATTGTCTAATGATATACTACTAATGAACGCGAAACGAATGTTTTTCCAACATTCGGCCGATAAATATCATAGCGTAATAAATTTCCGCGCACGTTTTGCCGAAATTAAGATTTGATAATAATATATGTGTATGTTTTTCCAGTATGTTATATGTTAAAGTGGAGATTCTCAACTGATAATTCACGTAGCTCCGAAGGCACATAAAATAAATCTGAGAGGCTCTCACGGCACATTTTGCACTTGAGCAGCTTTAAATATATGTAATTTAATAAAGCATCCTGCGAATTATTATGATTTAAGACTGATAACAATGGATCATTATGAAAAATATGCCACGCTCTAATTATTATTCAAAAATTGCGTCTTTATTATATGGCGTTTATTTTTACAATGATTCGATGTGTTTTTCCGACGAAATCCTTTAATTTCCATTGAAACATAATATTCAAACATTTTCAGATTGATGAATAATTTCGTGACTGAATATTATTTATTCTATTATAATAATAAAATCAAAAATATATCGACGTAATTATTGTTTAAAGATTTTTTACGAATGAAAAAAATATTGAGAACATCCGTTTCGAGGGGGGTAATATTCTGAATATTGTCGATTTTTTTAACGACTTAACATTCTATTACTTACGACCTCTTAGAATTATTTTATTATGCAAATGGCGCCATCAAATCAAAATAACGACTGAAATATTTACAATTCGACGAATTTCATGCTAATATTTATTGTAAAGTATAAATGTTGGAAAAAAAATCATTTAAATATAAAATATATCGACGTTATAATTTTAAATATATATGTTATTTATGCATATCTAAAAATCGATGTAATACAAAGAAAACATTTTTTTTTCAATATATATATATATATTATAAAAAATGTACAATAATATTTAATTTTCGTATAGAATATTGAATCTTAAACTTTTCTTTAAAGGCAATGAATTTATTTAAATAAATAAATAAATCATAGAAAAATTATGTTTTATAATACGATGTTTTTGGATACTAAAATATTTTTAGCCAAATCATTAACTACATCCATGTTTTAAAATTATATGTTAATAAAAATATCTCATATTTACTTTATATTAAAAATAATGTATTTTATAAATTTAAAATAAAATTTACATATAATCAATATTTAACATAAATAGCAATATGCGATATCATTTTTAACAGTTTCTATTAATTTATCATAGTTTTTCACTATATTAAAACTAAAATTATTTAATTCATTAATTATTAATATCTTAATTAAAACAATTTCAACTCGTCTGAAATGAAAAAAAAATAACATCTGACACAAAATCGCGTGATCCTAATTTATTCCAGAAAATTTATAAAGCATATATCATGCGTGCGTATTAAATAAATATACGCGCGTGTTATTGTTATAAAATACGACACACACGTTCGATACAATAAATATACGAAAGACGCTAGGGGTGAGTGCCAAAATGGGGGTGTGGGGATCCTGGGGGGGGGAGATGGGGGTGGTTATAAAGAGGAGAAAGAGGTGAGGCCCATGTACGATTGTTAATTTAATATTGTTTGAAGAATTTCTATATTGAAACCGTTCGTATAGAAACTTTATAAAGTTACCTTCGAAGTTGAGGGCAAACTCAATTAAATTATGCTCGGTGAAATTAGGCACTTTAACCAATATTTCCTCGCTCTCCTTAAGTGACGTTGCTAAAATTGGTTACTTAACCGTTTTATTTAACTTCTGGGGGGCCCCCGAAAACTACCGTCGTCGAAAAGCATGCAATCGGCAATATAAACTGTTGAGTGTTTTTCTTTTTTCCTTTCGTTTTTTTTTTATTCGAAGGCATTTTTTTTTAATTAACTATCGATCCGATACAAAATTGTTTCATTAACGTATAAATTTTATATAAGCAAAAATGTTAAAAACAAATTGTATGCATCATTTAAAATTTCAATACAAATGTGATTGAAATATAAATTATATATATTTATGTTATAAAAAATATGATATCTTAATAATGATTTATTAAATAGACAAAATGTACTCGTATTACGATAGATAATGGAAAACTAATGTGAAGCGGAATTTCTTAATATATTACAAACCGCACATTGTTGTTATAATATTGCATATAATAATAACATTGATGAAGTAATTCAACACCTATGATAATCTATAATAGTTTATGTTAAACTTATTTAGAAAGATGCATATGTTGGATTCATATTTTCAAAATTAAAAAGAAATATCCATTGAATTATAACAATTGTATAAGAAATTCGATATAGACTAAAAGATTAACACTGTCTTTGTAATTAAAAACATTTTATTGAATATTATATATATATATATATATATATATATATATATATATATATATATATATATATATATATATATATATATATATATATATATATATATATATATATATATATATATATATATATATATATATATATATATATATATATATACGTTAAATATATTTGTTTATGTCAACGCAATGGAACAATTGAAGTGTTCGTAACGGAGGTCGTTCGTCGGTTTATTTTCGATTCGTAAATTGGAAATTGTAATGACTTCGATTTTAATGGAAATAATCTCGGTAAAGACGCAAACGAGGGGACTCCGGGGGTGAGGGGGATGGAAATGAGGGCGAGCGAGGGGGGGGGAGCAACGGAGAAAATGTGAGGTCTCGGTCGCGAAAACGGGGCCAGATTGAATTTCATGGTTTGAATTTTAAAATGAAAACTCTGTGACGACCCCCGGACGCCCTTTTAATGAAAATCCATTATCCACTTAGTCGGGGGGGGGGGACAGGTGAATGACAACGGCCACTCAAGTGGATGTAAAGTGAAAAAGCACACTCTTATCTCCGGGAAAAACTAGTGAAAATTACGTTTGCGACGGAGCTCTCAAAATTTTATAATTTGTTAATTAATACGACACCGTTTATATTGTGAAATTCGTGTTTTTTTTTATTTTTGCTATTAACAATTTTAATTTGATTTATATTAAATATGTAAATACGATGATATTTTATAATGTCAAATTTACTCATAAACATTTTTATATTTTACTAACATAATAATTGAATAACATAATCTCAAAATAAACTAATCTATTTGATATAAAACTAATGCGATAATAAAATAAAAAAAAAACAAATATTTTCTCTTAATTACACTAAATTATGATTTATTTACAGACGTATTTTTATTTTTAATAATAAAGAAAAATGTTTTAATTATTATTTCTAGTGCAAAAAAAAAACATTTTTTTTAATAAAGATAAAAATCCCAATTAGAAGATCTTTTCACTTAATGAATATAACGTTATAATTTTAATGAAAAAAATTATAATCTACATACATATATACAAGTAATATTTTTGAGAATTATAAATTTAACTTTAGTATATAATATATTAAAAAATATACTTCTGAAAATGAAATAAAAATGAAAATATTATTCGTTTAAACAATAAACTATATTAAGTGCAGAAACTTAATATTATCAAATAGAACAAAAAAATATAAAGAATAACTATACAGTAATTATAAAAAATGGTATATTTTATTTCATATCGAATAAAAAAAATTCATAACTGTTAAACAATACAATAAATATTCGTTGAAAATCGTTCCTTTGATACAATATAAAATACGTACTGTTTTTTTTTTTTATTTTTCAAATACACCCATAAGAAAAGTGTCCCGAAAAAAAAAGAAAAGGCACCGATTGCCTTTAGTACAATTTATATACTATAGATAAATACACACACACACACATGGTCATCGTTTTATTTATGTGACACGAACCATGCACGTACCTTTTCCAGGCTTTATCCTTTACAAATCCACAGATAAAATACGTTGATTAACAAATTTCGTGCCGCTAAGTGCGCAAACAAAACCAGTAAATTGAACTCCAAAAAACTAACCGCAAAGTCTTGCACGGCTAACGACCTCTAACTTTTGTGTACGGTTTAAATCCTGGCAAATTTGCACACATGTATATATATATATATATATATATATATATATATATATATTCATATATTTATATGTAAATATATATACATATGTCTCTCTACCTAGTTTAAATTTATTTAGTTTAACGTAAGCGATTCGTAAACTGTGTACATATAAAATAAAGTATATCATTGTTTAGATGTGACGATATCATAAACATTGAAATAAAATCATCCGATGAATTTTAAAAATTTTAAACATTTATGAACTGAAGTATTTTTTTAATAATTTTAATAAAATATGTAAAATATTTAATATATAAAATTAATGCAAAATATTATCAAACGTTTAATGAATACACTTCGTAGTTGAAGGTAAATTTCTCGGAAAATAAATCGTGTTTACTGGAAAATATAGACTCTGAAAAGTTTCGTATATATTTATTATATTTTAAACATAGTTTGTTCTATTACAATTGAAAGTTCATTTATAAAAATAATATTCGGCAACAGATGCTTTCTTGTTCATAACTCAGAAAATATAATATAATACAAACATTATTTATATAAAGTAAAAATCAATAATAAACCTCAACTTAAACTTAATAAATATTCTTAAATAAATAAAACAATATTGATTAATATAAATATTTAACGATCTTTAAATACAATTTTAATCAATAAGACTCTCTTCGATGTAAAATTACGGCGATATTTTTTTTTATTTCCATTAATATCGAAAAAAAAATATATGACCTACACGTATGGAATCAAACTAGAATTTAAGAGCATAAAATTCAAATTAAAAGCAATAAAAGCGAAGAACAATATCGAATTACACGACATTGTGTGTGTGTGTGTGTGGTATATAAAAGCAAATGCAACATTTCGAAAGCAGAAATTCCATGAAAATAGCCATGGGCAGTCGACGAGGACTCCCACGGGTAATTTGCATAGAACAATCGCCAAACTCCTTGTAAAATGTATTAAAACAGCAATCTCACTAATTTTCAACGCTTAACACTTTGCAGGCACACTGGTATGCAAATAAAAGTAACCCCATATCCAACAACTGCAATATTCGCAACGTATATGCGAGTCCGAATCAAGAAAATTATTTTATTAACTGTAATTGCTTATAATATCATACTTTAATGAACGATTATTTAATAATAATATATATATTTATATATGAGTATTTACTGATATTGAAAAAATTCTTAATATATATATTTTTGTTTATCTTAAACTGAAATTATGTGGCAACATTTAAACGTTAAATTAAATTCGGCAAAAGCTTAATTTTTCAGTAAGTTAAACCCGCATACGAAAAGTAAGAAAATTCGATAAAGTTCACAGTGTATACATCTGTGTATATGTAAATACATTAGAGTCGAATATAAGTAAGTGTATTATATATATATATATATATATATATATATATATATATATATATATGTGTATGTAAGAAAAGGGTTAGAAAGTAAACTCGATATCACTCAAATATTCAATGTGTTACTTGGAGTACGTCTTCGTGGAGTCAATATCGATAGAAAATTCTTGACAATGTTTCCGCTTTGAAAGACGACAGATTTCTTGTTAATATATATATATATATATATATATATATATATATATGAGTGTGTAAATAAAAATTGAACCTTGTGTTTTAGTTTAAAAATTAATTTTCAGCATTAAAAATATTTTTTAATACAAAAAAAATATGAAAAGTATTTTTAAAAAATCTTTAGCTAAATGACTAAATAATTTTAAATCATATATAATA
The DNA here is from genome assembly GCA_024500535.1 of Leptonema lineaticorne. NCBI lineage: Eukaryota > Metazoa > Arthropoda > Insecta > Trichoptera > Hydropsychidae > Leptonema > Leptonema lineaticorne. The sequence goes on along the minus strand of JANIJI010000059.1, from coordinate 5,360,148 downwards.
AAAATATATGCTGATTTTAATTATTATAATTTTTCTCTTTCATAAAACTATTTTTGAACAATAAAATGTTATGAGTTAAGAATTTAATATAAGATCAAACATCAGAATATATAAAATAAATTTTGATTTTATATTTAAAACTTTTTCAAAATGATAAAATATTATCTCGAATTCTCGTAGACATAAAAACGATAAATAAATAATAAAAAAAAAATAAGACAACACAAAGATATCGAAGAAAAGTTAAACGACAGAAAATTTCGAGTCCATTCAAGACATTCGAATAATATCTACAATCAAAACCGAACAGAGAAGAAACCGAGCGTATTTCAAAAACGACCCTCTATCCGATGTATAAAGATTTATTCTTTGATTACTGACTACGATTTACGCCAAGACTGTATATATCTATATAAATGGTCTCATACTATGACTCTTAGTCCGTTCGCTAATCTATTTGATTTCCTTTTCGGAGGGAAAAAGGCTCGTAGCTCGTAGCCAAAACTCTTTTCACGTCGGCTTTGTTTCGTAGACTCATTTGCATTGGAGTCTTGTTTTCGGTTTTTGCTTGATACGCACCACCAAACAAGTTCAAAGGAGGACGATGATCTCTTCATTTTCCGATTTAAATAAATAATAATAATAATAATATATTCATCAATTATGAAAGAAGTAGAAAAGTCGTTAATAAATCTCAATCAATACATTTTTCATTCCATACATAATACCAGTCTATTCGGATCAAAGAAGAATCGTTCAATTATGTAATAAAATATATTTATTATAAATTTAAACAATTGTAAAATCATTAAAAACTGCGATTAAAAAGATTATCATTGTTCATAATAGAATAATAATTACGAATATTTTTCAATGACATTCATAAGACGAACGTGAACTTTCTTAAACGTGAATATTTTCAGTAACTCTATTAAATTATAGCAGACTAAAAAATTATACTAAGTTAAAATAATCTCAACATGTTTTTACGTAGAAACGGCGGTTTTCATGCTGAAACTAAATTATTCCATCTTATAATATAGTGAAAAGGAAAAACACTTTTGAACGACCCCATAGCCGAGTCAAATATACAGTTATGTCGTTAAAAAGACCGTCGAAAAACCGAGTCTATGTGAAAAACGTAAAAATAAATCGCACAAAAATTCATAGTTGATGCGAAAAACCGGCGCAGTAAACTCGAAAGATAGATAGTTGTACTTTTCGCTATTTACGCTTATTCTCAATTGATATTCAACAATATTTTTCATTACTATAATAAATTAATAATACATAATTTTGTATTTAATATGAATCTAAAATATATAATACACAAATCGAAAATACTGCATATTCATAAATTAAATTATCAAATTAAAAAAAAAATCCATTAATCGCAGTGTAAATGCGTCAAAAATTTTAACGCGTTCAAAATGTAATAAAATTAAAATAAAGTACGAATTTCACGCTAATTACGACGCAAATGAATATATTCATGTGTTGTTTCGAATTACGATCATGTGATTACATGCAAATTAACCGCATAAATGACGTGTTAAAAAAAATACGTGGCGTGTATTCGAAGTTCGAACAAAAAAAAAACACTCTTCAAAGAACAAACACTAAACGAAAGCGAAATATTAATTAAGTTGTATTATTAATCGCGCAAAATTCAAATTAGATATAAACTTTTAATTAAATTCATCGCTATTATCGAATGATATAAAAGATAATAAATATTATATATATATATATATATATATATATATATATATATATATATATATATATATATATATATATATATATTATCGATAGATTATCTCGAGTGGAAGTTTGAATTGTTTGAATTTATGTAAGTAAAATATTGTATTAATTTCTTCTAAACAATTAAATTTCGTTTAAAACGATCGATCAGATATTTTGAAGTTGATGTGAAAAATTGCACTCAAACGAAAGCTTTTAATTGCCAATATCAAATTTCATTCGCCTCAATATATTATTTTATAAATATAATTTATATAAAAAATCGATTGTAATCTTAATTAATTACGAATTAAATATAAATATATAATCAAATTGTCTATTTATAATATAATATAAATAACGTGACGTCATTATTCATCTCTGATAATTCTCAGAGTCGAAATGCGTAAAACATTTTCAATTATGCACCCTTTATTAATTTGTATCCATGAACAAAATTAACCAAGTATACCATAAAGGATTTCCTGAATATATTTGTATTCCCTAATAATTAACATGGACAAATTTTGAATGTCTTAATTGAAAACCATAATCTTTAATACTTATCTATGAAATATTTTCAATGTGTATTAGAATCGTCATTTTCTCAGTATTTAGAAAAGAAAATTTAAATGAAAATTGTGACTATATTAAATTTAATATCTTGTAGACTAAATAAATTATAATTTGGTTACAGTTTGAGAAACGGTGGTGTCGTCAGTTAAGAAGCAACGGGCCGTATGTGTATATAGGCGCCACGGAGTCGGCTCCGTTATGGCCGCTACGGCTACGAGAATCGTCTACGAAAACGCTACGAAGTTTTTCCATTGCTACGATAGAACCAACCGATCGTATTGCATTTTAATTTGTCGCACATAGTGCATGTTTATATATATATATATATATATATATATATATATATAAATATATATATATATATATATATATATATATATATATATATATATAGTAAAATTTAATATAAAAAATAAGAAAACCACATATGAAAATACTTAAATATTTTTAATGTTAAAAAATAACATTACCTATATACATAATGATTTTAATTAAAAAATCAATTGATAAAATAGTTAATATTATTGATAAATATTTTTTTAATTTAAAAAATATAAAATTTTATTATTTTTAATAATAAAAATATATATTTAATAAATATTTATTAACTACATAAAATTTCCTATGATCAATGAAATATTGTTTTTACAATAAATAAAAAAAATATTTGGGTTTGTTGATATTTTATCAATCTTAATTCAATACATTATATTTTTATATCGCAAAAAAAATATTTTTACAAAGAACAATATAATATTTAATGGTAACTATGTGTTTAATATGCGTCAAAAAATGAAGTTTAATTTTTTTTCTCTTAAAAAAACATTTTTTTACCCGAATACCAATAAATTGATTTATTTTATATTGTAATTAAAATTAATAATTTTAAAAATATTGTTAATTTTATATATAAAAAATTCACCGTATAAAAATTTGAATTAATGAAAAAAATGATTTATAATTGGAACAGTTTCGTCGATAACGATTATAATAAAATATCGAATAAAATCGCCACTCGACGGTATTGTAACCGGAATAAAAATAATAATAATAATCGAAATAATTTCATTATAGATTTCAAATAATTACTTTTCGCACGAACAAAGAGTACAAGAGCGGTCGAGCCGGAGGTGCGGTAATGGGAGAAAGAGAGGGGGGGACAAATGGGGGGCAAATTTTCGAGGGTCGAAACGAAAAGAATGATAAAAAAAAATTGATTAAACGAAACGTCCGTCTCTTCTGAGAAATGTCAGCGGCTATCGAAATCGAGATAAGAATAAATTTTCCCTCCGTCTTAAATGTTGAATTTAATAATTTAATGAAATTTGAATATCCATGGGTTGTCATTTACATTTTTCCAGAGGGGGGAGCAGGGGGGGTGGTGGCATGAACGATAAAAAACGCAATCCGGGCATCCGAGATGTGAAAGGCAACAATTTCGCTCGAATTTTCCACCTGGGTCTTAAATAATTGTAACCGGGAGATTTCGGCTAATTTGAATTATGATTACATTTGAATAACTTAAGTTTGCGCACAAATCGTATACAAACACGAAAAAATTTTTTTTTTCTTTAAAATACGAGAAAAACTCAAGTCGACGACCTCGTTATTAAAACATTCGTTACAAAATATTTTTATATACGTCGATAATTTCATATGAATTTAATCTTTACAATAGAAACGTAATATTTTCAATTTTCATATATGAATTATATTTTTTTATTCATTCTGTAAATTTTATTATTTTTTATATATTATACATATCTATATAAACTTCAATAATATTAAAATGAATGAAAAGTATTACTTTTCAACAACGAAAAAATAAATCGTAGAATCGTTATGATGAAAAGTTTTTAACTATGGAAGAAAACTAATTAAAATGGTTGAATTATGAACCTGAAACTTTTTGATTATAGATTTTAACTTCATATATATATATATATATATATATATATATATATATATATATATATATATATATAATAATAACTAATTTTTTTAATTAATTTATTATACAAAAATTAGATTTATAATTTGAATGAAATTATTAAAATTGCAATACATTTATTACACGTAAATATATTAAAAAAATATGCTAATGATGAATATTAAAGATAAAATACATCACTGTAAATATTATTAAAGGTGAATATTAAAAAAAAATAAGCCAAAGTGCCTACGAAGAAAATCAGCGAACGGCGTTTGTGGGTGTATTTAATAGGTAATTATGCAGAGAGGAAATGGCCACTTTGCTACCCTTCACGACTTGAAGGGGTAAAAAATTACGATAATGCATAGCGGGCAATAAATAACCTTAACCGCCGACCCTGCACAATTGCCGAGAATACTAAACTGTGAGACGAAAATTGAACCACTAGAAAATCGGTACACATTTTTAATTTTACAATTCATCCGCCATAATTTTTTAACGTCATATCATAATATAATATGTATATATTAATATAGTGGATTTTAGTTACTATTATAATATTGTATATAGCGTTAAAATTTATTAAGCGCCACACTATTATGTTAATGTCGGTATACGGGTAAGAAATATATTGCTACAATATTGTAGCGGCTTCCTGTGCATCCTCAAGACATATGATAAAGTGTCAGTAATATAAACTTGCATGTGCAAGTTTTCAAGACTGATATCACTAAAATATGCATTTATGGTTCCGAGCCAATGAGATTCACTACCGATTTTATATAACACCAAAATATATTATATATATAATAGTGGACTCGTGTGTGTGAATTTGCACACATATCCGCTGTGTATGTTAAATCATTACAAGTACACGCGATTTTATTACATATATTATTACAAAGTCGTATAAAAAGCCAGTTGTCAAAATTCAGGAAAATCGATGCAGAATTAGATCATAAATGCTAAAATATTTTACATGAAATCATATAGTAATAAGTTAAATGTTGGAATGGCAATGATCTATATTTTGAGTTGTAAAGATCAATTGAGATTAAATCATGAAAATAAAATTGTATTTGAAGTAAAAAAAAGTGCTACACCACCGCAAACCTTGCATCGGAGCTAGCATTTTATATATATAAAAATGATATATATCATTAAAAAAATATTTTTTAATATTAAATTTCATTTTTTTACATACTGAATTTAATTTAAAATACCAACTGTACAAAAAAAACAAAAACGTTTGAGAACATGCTGTTTTATTTGTAATCTGTGTAACGGAACGCCTATCCCGCGACCTGTGAAATTAGTCGGTCTCGCTTTTATTTCAGATTTTTGTTTTTCATTTTATTTTCGTTCTCTTTCTCCTAGTTTCAGGCTTTTCGTGTTTTACACTTGAAGTAACAAAAGTCAACGCCGTGAGAATATCACCTGAACGAGCTGTAAGTACACGTGTATGCTGTGAGCACGTGCTGAAAATTCCCGAGCGAGTCGAATTTTTTAATTTAGAAACAAAAAGGCGACCGCAGAAATAAAAAAGAAAGATCGTCCCTAGTGCTAACCGACTCGGATAATTTATATTATGCATTCATTCTATACGTTAATTTATTAAAAAAAAACAATGTTTATACATACATATAAAATAAAAAATAATAATTTAAATATTTTTTTAATAATAAACATTTTTAAATATATAGCAGAAAATCTATTTTATTTAAAAATAAATAAATAAATAACACCAAAACACGCACTTTATCATCGCGTATCTGTTAATGAAATGTATGCAGTGTTCACGTGAATTCACGTGTTCATGAAAGTTAACTTTGATCAATTTATGCAAAATAAATTGAATACGTTTAATTGTTTCGAAATGTACAAACCGACGTCGTTTTTGACGATTTAATTTCCGTATATACTATACGCTTAACGAATAATAATGAAAAACGGTGTATATGACGCACGCCGAATCGTAATATGCACAAATAATTAATTTAATATATAAAATTCACTTACCAGCAACAGCGAAATATATGAAATGACCATCTTTGCATGCCACATAGTTCAACTTCCGTTATAATTCTCCACAAGATGCTCAATCAATGTAATTACGTTGATAATTTTCTATACTGAGAACGATTTTTCCGCAGTTTCATCTGTCATCTGAATGACAGTTTAATGATTTCTTAATATTTTGATCGTTTTCTTCACACGTCATCTGAAAATTAAAAATTTAATTTAATTATTATATAATAAAATATGAATATAAAGTGTAATACGCTTTTAATGAATTCTAATATAAAAATAAATTGAGATAAATCTCACATTATCATACAGTGAAACTTAATTAATTAATAACCCACGCTTCAACTTCAATATACTATATAACGGTTATGATAAATTGATAGAATAGTTTTGGAGAAGTTTTACAATAGACATAAACTTTGCATGAAATACATTTAATTTTACGAACGAAACAATTTAAACTCTCAATATAAATACAATATAATTATATTATAATATTACAAATAAAATATTTTTACTTCAATTCTGAAAATAGTCAAAGCCGTTCACCGTGAACCGTCATTATTTCGTTCGAATTTGATATCTCCGAGTGCAATATATAGATCAAAAGTAGATAAAATTTTATCAGTCCCATACATATTGGTCTGAGAGAACTATCGCAATGAAATGCATTGTTTTGTACGAGACAACGTTCAGTGACCGGATTCGAACTTGGTATTTCGAGCTCAGAAAGTGCATAAATTATTACAATAACGAACCCCAAACCCATCCCAAACAATGTCTACAATATCGATTGCAGTCTGTAGCAACCGAAATCGTAAAATATTCCGCTCTCTACTATTGTATATATATATATATATATATATATATATATATATATATATATATATATATATATATATATATATATATATATATATATATTGTTTATCAGTTTCTGAAACACGAAACAGAACGAACTAAATTGCAATAAAATTCTGAAAAAAATTTTCAGTCATGCACATTTCTTACATAAAAATCGCTCACGTGATCCGAAAATTTATTGAGTGACCATATCTTATGACTTTCATCTCGTATTTTGAATTGTAATAATATTCATATACCATATATTTTATTTTGTTTATTTGCATAATAAATTATAATTCATATAATTTGACAAAAAGTGCATGTTGATATTAAACAAGTTAATTACACGAATCGATAGAATTCGTAATATTATTTATAGTCACGATTGCATTATATTTCAACTATCGCATCTAATATTTAAATATATATTTTTTTATTTCAAATTGATAATTAAAATTTAGGTAAAATATCAAATTATAACACCATTATTTTTTAATTATTTCATTATAATTTATTCTGAATTGTTTTTCAAAAATATTTTAAAAATTTCAACCGCATCTTACCATATTCTATACAATTAAGCATTGTTAATTGCGATCAATACTTGAATATAAAAAAAATATGACCTGATTCATACTATATAATATATTTATTCATACGTTAAAATTAAACGACAATTTTTCATCGTGAAATATATATATATATATATTTAAAAAAATATATATCGCAATAAAACTCGAATTAATCGACGTTGAATAAACAAATTTTAATTTTAAAACAATACTTCGCTCTTACCGTTTTCCCGCTTCGAGAGTGAAAAAAAAGTAGGAAAAAAAAATCGCGATATTTGATCTGTTTTCGAAGTTTTCTTTTTTCACAAGTTTTTCACGGCGGCATTTTTCCGAAACCCATCGCTCGTTAGCGAAGCGAAAAAAAAAATGAACAGCAAACGGAAGAAAAAAATAAATATCGCACTATCGATTTTCTTTTCTTGTCATTTTTCTTCTGTATAAAAATAAACAAGGTAAGAATAATTTAAATTTATGACCGCCGTTTTTTTAGTTTCGACGAAATCGGTATTTTTTTCCCGATATAAAAATATCAACCTTTTAAATATAAAAATTATGTAAAATAAAATAATTAAATATATATATATATATATATATACATATATTGGAATTGATGATAAAAACGTGTTTATGTTAGGGAAAATAAGTGTAATCATATGTAAAACATTATTGGAAAACCTCAAGTTCTATTGTGGAAGATAATCGTTATCTATGAACACTTCAGCGGTAAACTTGAAACACAAAACATTTAAATAGAACCACGTTGTATACATAATATGATCGTGAAAATAGTGGAGGTGTTAACGATTTCGATAATCTAAACTCGGTAAAAGGAAATCCTGCAATAACTCTGAATAATTTATTTACAATTTTTTTTTTATTTGATGAATCGATTTATCGATCGTTTTCTTATATATAAAGTGTTATTGAATACGTATAAATTACATACAAGAAAAAAAGCTTTCATTTTTACATATTTAAAATATTTTAATTTACGAGTTTTATTTATATAAATCATGAAATGAAACTGACGATTTATTATCAAATTAGTTATTAAATTAATTTCGGTTATATTCGTCTTATATTTATAATGTATTATTCAATCTCTTATAATATGAAATGATGTTGGACATAAATAAACACACTTATAATATATATCAGTTATACAACAAAATAATAAATATATGCCGTATATAATAAATGAAGAAACCTTTATCAATCATAAATCAAATGATTATTGTTATTTTGTTGATGTGTATTATTTTATTCTTTGAATGAGTTGTCTTCAAAATAAATATTTTCAATGAAAAATGTTTTATTCGTTTTTAGTATTGTATATATTATTCATAAATAAAAATTATTCGCATAGTAAAAAAAACATGATAATATGTAAATAAAAATATTAATATTTAAAATATTCAAATAGCTACTATTGATTAAAATTAAATAGCACTAAAAATATTTATTCAATTTTCAAATATGAAACATAAATTAAAACCAAAGCGCTATTATAATTTTATATAGAATTGAGTCGATAGTTCTATACTCAACCATCAAACATATAACATAGACAATTTTCATAAGTTAATATTATTGTTACAAGAGATATCATGAAATAATAAGAAACTCGTGAATAATTTCTGAAACTATATATTTGAGATAATTCTAAGCTTTTTCAACGAAGTTTTTTAATATATATATATATATATATATATATATATATATATATATATATATATATATATATATAACGAACGACATTCAAGGTTTTCCTTATTTTATCACTTTATTATACGCATGGGGCCATATTTGGCGAATATGTAGGCTGAGGAGATAATTTAAATATTGTTTTATGCCAAAAATTTTGAATTATATTAAATGTAGTCTCTATAAATAAAATGCTTTCAAAAAAAAAAGATTTTTTTTTAATTTTTAAACGTAGAATTAAGTAAATAAATTTATTTATTCAACTTAGGTAGAAATGTAATTATGGAAACAATCTTCTCTCATATCTGAAAACGTTCGTATATGCATATACTATTATATATAAAATATTTTCAATGCAAATCGTAGAAAGTTTGTCAAAAATGAACCACGGACAACTTTTATATAAAATATATGCACTTAACTATAAAGTATGGTCGAAATGTAACGAGATCGAGTTTGAATGGAATTGAGTCGACTTTGTCACATAGTAAAGGTTAAACTTTTGTGTCACGCGACTCAATATCTCTTTTTCGATTGTCGACGGTACGCAATAATGGCTCGTGAGCAATTTTGAATTTTCTAAGGGCCAACCGTCCCCATTGCCCCGCCATTTTCTTTTGCCCCTCGCCACCCCCACCCCACCCCCCGCCCCTTATTCGCCGTAGAATTCCATGTATTTTCGCGTCGACCGTATTTCTCATCCCTCGATAGCGCCGCGTATGGTCAAAACACCCCCCGAATTCATTGTAACGAAAGATTGATATCGGCAGAGTTTCGAATTCGAGCTTACGAACAATTTAAGCCGCTCGATCACAATCGATGATAAAGGAAAAGAATAAGAATATACTGTTTCGATGCACGCACGCATCGTCGTGCTCTATCATATACAGGATGATCGCGATATTCATGCTCTTGTATATTTTCAATTTTTGATTCGATTCGAATACACGCAATATCACAAATTCGTATTATACTCGATATATATATATATATTTAGTTATAACAAGAAAAAACATTATTTTAAAAAATACATAAATCATGTTAATAAAAAAAAAATATTTTTACAAACTTTAAAAAAAATCTTTACATATAATACTATATATAAATATATTCAAACTAGTAATCTACATAAACATATCTGTGTGTATTTACAACGAACAGGTATTACCATGTAAATCCAATTTCTTAAAGCTCACATAATTTTGGTCGACCTTTTAAGAGCTTTTAAATGTATTTTAAATAAATGTCGCATACACTTAATTTAATAGTAAAAAAAATATACAATTTCAATAAATTAACGACATCATTAAGCTTTTTCAATATAAAACTTGATATAAGAGAATAAAAGGATTTTAATATTTTTAAATATTTTTTCAAGTTATATTTAAAATGTAATACAATATCATCATATTAAATTTCTAAAATATTCGCTTCTAATATATAATATATTGTATATATAAATATTATACTCTTGATATTAAGTGTCATACTAAACGAGACTTGTCAATCGTCTGAACGCCGCCTTACAGACACACACACACACACACACACACATATATATATATATATATATATATATAATAAATGATCGCGAAACGTGCATAAACTTATGACCCTTTCGTATTTCGCGCGAAAGCTCCAATATATTTTTGAACGCACGCTGAAAAAAAAAGCTTTTTTTTCTTTCGTGCGATACATTTGGAAGCTTCGAATATTGCGTTTCGTACACATATTTATATTGTATAATACGAGTTATAAATGTTTGAAAATTAAAATATAAAACGCTACAACTATTAATAATGCGATATTAAACGTGTCAAAGAAATATTACATCTTGAATATTGTGGAACGGTTTGAAAAATGATTTATCGCGTTAATAATTAATGATGTTCAATTTTATCATGATGTGATTTATTAACGTTATATTTTGTATATCAAATATAAACAAATTTAGGTTTTGTTTCTGATTTTCTTTTATTTATATATATATATATATATATATATATATATATATATATATATATATATGTATGTATATTGGCCTATTTTCAATAAATATAAACAAACGGTCGTTTGAATCCATTAATATTATTGTATTTGATATAATATTTCAGAATATCTATTTTTTAATCGATAAACTATTCGTTAGCAATATTAAAAAAAATACCAAATTGATATATAATACTTTTTTATTTATATCTAATTAAGTTTATAATATTTGTTCAGTATATATCTGAATTTATAAATATTTCAAATATATCAAATTTTCAGTTTTTTTTACATATTCGATTCGTTTAAAATTTAGTATAAATTAAAAGTTTATTAATCGACATATAAAGTTAAATCTGAATTTTATAAAAATAATCAAATAAACTTTTCTCAATAAAGAATTGTAAAATCTGAATATTCATATTGAAAATGTATAATGTAAATTTATAGTAATCGTTATTTACGTTGATAAAGGAAAGAAAAATATATAAAAATCATTATAATTTTATAATTAAAATTGATTTAAATAATGCCTATTCTATTTATAAAAAAAATCTTAATAAAAATAATTCTTTATATTTTAATAGAATTAAAAATCAAGTATTTAACTTGTATTTTTTTAGTTCACAATAAAATATTTATTATATTTCACTACAAAGAAAGAAATAAATATCAATAATGTAATTTTAGCTATCGAAACGATATTATTTTTAAAGGCTTTTATTGAAAACTTCGCTGCACTTGAAATAAATAAAAATAAGAAATGAAAAATAGCGTTTCCGATCATTTTCCCATTTTAAACGTCTTTAATGCATAAATTGAATGCAGTTTTACATAGGCAAATATATATATATATTTATACATATATATAAGAAAATAAAAAGGGAAGAAGGTAGTAAAAGTGAATAAGAAAAAAATATATATGTATATATATAAAGTAAAAACTCTCCAAATGGATTACTTTGAACTCGGAATCGAAATCGACATCAAAAAGGCGGTTGATGTTATTTCGTAGATAAATGTGACAAGTCTCGGTAGGTGAAAAAGGCACGAAAAGCGTTTTCATTTCCACCGGATTGATAGCGATCCCGAACATATAAATGTACACGTATACAATGGCTCAAAAAAAAAAAAATAGTACGCAACTTCGTGAATCGAATAACGCCTATGTACGGTTGAAATGAATAAAAGAAAATGCGAAGCGTTTTCCATCTGATTAAAATTAAAATTTGATTTAAATTTAAAGTATATTGTTTTATAAAACAAATATCGATGATGATTTAACGATTTATAAATATATATTATACTTTTCAAAAATTATTTTTTATTATAAATTTAAGAATTTCTCATTTAAATATAATTATTATGATTTATAACACTTTTGACTAATATTAAAATCAAAAACCCTTTTCAAATTGTTTATTTTATATTTAGATGAGAAAAACATAACTAAATATTTTTTTAATTAATTTGAAATAAATCCTTAATATAGTTTTTTTCACAATATAATAAGATCCAATAAAATTAATCAACAATTTATACCAAAAAAAAAAAAAAATCATATTTTTAACAATTATAAAAGGATACACTTTCAATAGAATTTTAAAAAAATACGTACATAATATAATTAATCAAAAATATAAATTTTGAACCACACTATATTAACATATTACATAAAGCATATTTATTTATAAATCGTTAGTGTCGTAATGCTACTCGCACACTTCACGTAATAAGTAGTTAGTATTTAGTGTCGTATCGTGTACAAGTAATATTTATCGTGCGCAGTTTGCTTAAAAACTTAACGTCTCCTTCGTTAACTTTGAGAAAGGTTCAAAATCTGGCGCTTATTTTACTTAACCCTAAAACCGACGAAACACACCCTAAGAAGACGCGTTACTTGCTTTGGGGGGTCTGAGTGAAGGGGTTCGGTTTTGAGCATATTAATCATCGCTCAATTTACTACTGTCCAAATTGCGCCCGTGCTAGCAAAGTTTCAGATCGATTTTCCTTATAAACTACAAACATAGTTTCGGAAATTTTGTGCACACTCAGTGCACCATTATTGAACTATATTAAATGTAAACAATAACTAATGAACAACGTATATAATACATCACTCTTCGTTCACAACGTATATATATAATTCAAATATCGATAATCTAAGTCTAATGCATAATGAATATTAAATAATTCTATATACACATAAACAAACTTTAAACACTCAAATCTCAATTTACATAAAAATCTATTAAAAATATTTTCTTCAAGAAATATCCTATATATAAAAAGAATACTTAAAATATGCAACATAATCAAAGTTGATCTTCGCTTCACCAAAATACGACTTTATGACTTCTAAAATAAATTTTCAATTCCGAAATAATATATTAAAATCTTTAATCAAAAATACAAATATCATATATGTAAAACGCTAGCGCCACTCAGTGACGCCGCCGGTGGTGGTGGGGTCACAAATTGTTTTGTCAAATGCTACTTAATTTTTACAATTTAATATAAAATAATATTTACCACTCAAAATATCCATCCATACAAAAAAAATATTTATTATGATATATTTTATTTTTTAATATTTCGGTAAAAATAATTCAATGTTACATGGATTTACTTCGATTTTGGCAACTGGCTTTTAAAACATGATATACAATAAATATTTTTATACATGATTTAATATTATATACTAATAAACTATATAGTATATATAATATAAAATTAATAACCAGTATATGAACGTATTATAAAACTGATAATGAATGTTTGTTGAAATATTTTACTATAAAAAACTGTCATAAAATTATATTAAAAATCTTATCTTCATATTATATTGATAAAGATAAAAATATTTTTTATTTACGACTTCAACTAAAAAATTCTATTTTAAATAATATAATAAATAACATAGAATAAATTCAAACAAAAAAGCGCATCATACGAAAGCTGAATAGTTGTTTATTGAAAAGCGTTCAATATCATTTCGTAGAATAGACGATAGGAACGGACGTCTTCAAGAAAAAGGGGTGTCAAACTGGGGGTTCGGAGTCCGCGGCGATGGTGACGGTGGTTCTTTTGACGAAGCGTTTCCCTTCCGGGCGACGTGGTGTTAATCTTTACAAATGAGTGTTTGTAAGGCATTTCCAGCCGACCGAGAAGGAGAAAAGGCAGATCCTTCGCAAGGAGTCCCCTCTAAAATGGGATGAATGGTATGAGCGCCACGTAACAAGGGGACATTTGTCATATAAACTTAAAACGTCACAAATTCCCTCACTTTGACGCGTTTCCTCCGAGTGAAGTGGAGATTAAACGCGTAGGCAGGTGCCATTGTATCCATTGATTCATTCGCCGTAAATAGGATACCCATATTTCAATCTGAGTGGAAATAAGAAAAAACGACTCACAAATATAATATATAGTGATTCTTTTTTTTTAAGATATCCACTGTGACTATTCATGTTATTGTTGTCGCTAATGTATATAACAGAAAATTCAGATTTTTCTATAGAAATCGGAAGAAATAATATGACAACATGAATGAAAATGGTAAAATATCAAAATAAAAATAATCTATAGGCTTTCAAAATTCTCAGTATTATTATTTTATATGTAAGAATGTAGAACAAAATATATATTAATATATCGATCCAAATCTTTGATATATTCAAATATGATTAAAAATAGAAAAATACACCTTTTTCTCAATATATTTATATATAGAAATGCCTTATAATAATATATATATATAATAATATTTTTATAAATATTAGATAAAATATTTCATATAAAAAAAAAGTACGAATATAATGACTAATAAAGTATTAATCAAAATTAAGACGTTTCAAAATATAATAATATCGGACACACTTTGAATATTGTATAACAAAATTATTATTCATAAATTCATAATTTTCTATTATAAAATACGACGTTCAATTATCGTAATACAACAATCGTCGAAATCGATTAACAATAAGCAATCGTAATAAACTCACGATAGTTGGACTACGTACTATGAAAGTTATCGGTAAATTTAACATAGTGGAAAACTTATCCTCGTTATGTCAACTGACAAGAATCGGTTCGTGCTGTTGGAGGGTTGTAGCGGTTAAAGTATGTATTATATATATATATATATATATATATATATATATATATAATAGTGTCGGCAACCTTTTTCACGAACTTGTGGCTCGCAGGGTTAACCTTTTCATACCGGCGACCTGAATTAAACTAATTTTCTCCTACACTTTACGAATGACAAATAAAGCGTCCGCTCTTAAGCCGTAAAATATTCAAGAAACAATTTTCGAAATCGTGACACGTAACGCGAACGACTAAAAATTTCCATTAAAAAATGCTAATTCCGTTTAATAATTAAACGCTAAACGAATCACTGATAATAAATAATTAAATCATAATATTTATTTGTACCCTGAAATTACTGCAGCATTTGAACGTATTAGTTTTTATATTTATTTTATATATGAAAAACATACAATTTTATTGTTCGTAAAAATATATTATATTTATATTTAATAAAAATATTTTCATCTCAATGATTTATAAATTATGTAAATATATATATATATATATATATATATATATATATATATATATATATATATATATATATATATATATATATATATATATATATATATATATATATAGATAACTTGTGGTCACCCTAAAACGTAAGCATCGCCTTTTTGTACCGAGATTATTTATCGAATTCCCTCTTTTTCGGTGACGACGACAATTTCTAAAAGAAAAACCGCCGAACTCATGAAAAATTTATAACGAATAAATTTGTCAATTTGTAAGATCGACTTTCGATTTTTCCGATTTTCTTTCTACTGTGTATATTTTTTTATCGGTTACTTTTTTTTGTCACTCTCATACAAACGAATTACATAAGCGGATATTCCTAATTAATTTACGGAAATGAATCGATTGGCGGTAAAACGCTTAAAAAGGTTAACTTTTTTGCATATAAATATATTATATATAATATTTTTTATTATAAAATAATCATTAAATTCAAATTAATTTAAAAATATTGATTTTTTTTGTATAAAATATATTACAATCTATTTTAATTTAATTTGAAATTGAAATAATATGTTATTTTAAATATTATCTGGAAATATTTAATAACACGTTAGGAAGATTATCTTGTTCAATACATGGGATAATGGGTACGATGTTCAGTTTCAATTCAAATCCCTAAACGTTCCGCATCAATCGACACCGCCTCCCCTAAAAGCAAAACAAAAGCCCGGGGGTTGAGTCAATGCAGTGGAAAATTCAACAAAAATATATCTTTCTAAAGCTGGACTCACATTTCACAAAATATACTACAAATATATCAGTACGTATTCATTACTGATGCACAAAATTATATTTTACATTTTAAAAGTATTAAATTTATAATATCAAATATAATTTATATATATATATATATATATATATATATATATATATATATATATATATATATATATATCACGCTCATATAATATTATAAAACAATAAAAGCTCAGAATATAATACATTTCACATGACATTTCTTTTTTCGATCGTTGCGAATTACGTTATACTCTGATCTGAAAAATCAATACAATATGAAAAATTTCGGCTGTATCATTTTCCAATTTTTTGAAACACGACGTTAAGATGTGCCTTATCGTTTATTATCCGTAAGATATACGAAATATAAAAGAAGAACAAAAAAAAAGAGAGATAGATAAGAAGAAGTCGGCATATTTATCTAGGGCGCGCGCTTTTCTTTCAAATAAACGTGCGTACCCCCCCATATTAAAGATAATAAATCTCCATAAGAATGAGTCGACTTCTCTGTTCGCTCGTACCCCCCAAAAATTTGATACTCGTTCCCGAATATATATATATATATATATATATATATATATATATATATATATTCACCCGGCCATTTCTCCATAACGTTCATATCTGTTTAATATGAACGAACGGTCAACGGCGCCCTGGGTTTTGCCGCCCTCCGCATTGCGGATTAAAACTTGCTCTCGTTACATACATACAAACATTATATATTGGTATATATATATATATATATGTGTGTGTGTGTGTGTGTGTCCAAAATAAATGCGCCTTACGTATGTAAATACATTATAGAACCTAGTCAATCTCTGATAAAATAGAGATCCTTATATTAATCGTCAAATTTGTATGATAATAAGTCAGTTATGATACGCTATCCAACTTACGATATTAAAATGTGTAATATGTAAATTTAATATAAACAATATTTGTTATAATTAAAATTTACAAATTATTAAATATAACGGTGGTGGTACATATTTCCTTTATTGGGATATATATCATAAAATTTCGTTAAAACAGATATATTTATCAATATTGCATTCAGCATGATTTTCAGTATTAATATTTATATGAAATTAATATTAAAATCTTAATATTAATCGCCTACTGATCGTTTTAATAAAATTTATCGATATTTTAACAAAAATATCGCACATGTCTTTCAATTACAAAAAAATATTAATTATTAATGAAAAAAAAAAGAAGAAACACGAACTTCCCACGTTTAACGAAAAGGTTAATATTATAATATAACAGTCTGAAAACTTTGATATCATCGCGTTGATGAACTTACAATAATATTAAAAATTCATATACAAAAAGTCGCCTACGCACAGTCGATTCCGCGAAAAGCGTGTTTACACCGCATCGACTTCTAAAACGATTCGTTAAAAATAACCGATTTTCCGACGGGGCGAATTTTCAGACCCCACCGACGGAAGCTGAAAACTCTCAAAGAGATGAAAAGTGAACGCAGTGTAACGGACGAATGTATATATAATATATAAAAAAAATTGAGAAAAAAAAAGATAAATTATATATATATATATATATATATATATATATATATATATATAATGGAAGTTAACGAAAGAAAATAACGTCGTTAACTTAACATTGCTTTTAAATTTTCCGTTCAATATTTACCGATCCCTTTTACGGATTCCAAACACGTAGAATGTATAAAAAGAATCGGGCACGGCTATTGTTTAATAAAGACGTTTGCGTAGTTTAATTGTGCGTTTTTCACGGTATACTGTTGTCTATTTAAATTAACGCTCGTTCTATTTGCAGTATGAATTTTCATAGTATTTTTTATACAAATTATATTTATAATAATTCAATTCATATATTTTTTTAAAAACATTTATTTTTTATATACGAAATAAATCCGAGTGGGAAGCTTAAAGTAGAACGGCAGCTTCTTCATTACCTTAACATGGGTTAATATTGGAAATATAACTTGTGACATAGGAAATATTTTTTTATTAGTGATGTAAAAGCTTGATATCATCTATCATAACCCTCTAGTATCGCAAAATGGAAGACAATAGGCAAGTACTATATTACATTTCCCTAGATAATCGAGTTAATCAATATTAATAAAACTGATACGGCATCAGAGCAAGAACATAATAAAAAAAAGTTCAATCACCTATGCATTTAAAGTACTAAAATTTAAACATATCAAATATTTTAGTATCTTATTAACAAAACGCATATTTTATTATAATTATATACTCTATAAAAATTGTTAAAATTCGTATACACTTAATTAAAAAAACAATTTTATAATAATTAAGTAAGTAAAATATTGATATATAAAAAAAAATCTATTAGTCCTTAAAAATATTAATAATTTCATGAAATATTATAATAATATTCTACACTGATTTATTACAGTAATAAAAAAAATATAAAATATGACACAAAATATATCTCAATCTGAGAAGAAAATCTAGGAGTTCAGTTAACGCTCCATACATGACAATTATAATCTCGAGCGTCGTTTTCCACTGAATTACACGATTCAAATAAATATACCCTTTGTACTCTCGATATTATATATGTATATATATATATATATATATATATATATATATATATATATATATATATTTATATACGACCTATATACACGTATGCGTGTAAATAAATGTGTAAAACAAACAAGAACGTGATATATATAAATAAGCGTCGAACTCATTTCCGTTTCGCATTACGCGACAGCCTTAATTTCACGACACGCACAAACGATAAAACTGTAATCGCATCATTATTAAACCGCACAACAGGTCCCCGGGGATCGCGACGAAAATAATTTTCCCGTCGAAACGTCCGCGGGAAAAACCGGCGGTGGAAATTCGTTCGAAAAAGAAAACGGCCGCAGAATAAAATAGAACAAAAAAAAAAAAGAATAGTTCATAACGGTGCGGTCGTTTCGCGGTGCCGTTCATAATTTTCATATCGCGCGCGATTTTCCGGATGTGACGAAAAGCGACGCGAAACAATTTATAAACGCGCCCCTGCTTTCAGTAGGAAATATATCGATCGTAAATCAAGCGGAAGCGAATATTCGCGATGCGTCGATTTGGAAACTTTGAACGCTAAATGATAATAGTGAAACAATGAACGTCTTCCGCGGACGAAGTGTGCCATTCTAGAAATGTTTTACATAATATAAAGCGCATTAATTTAATTAAAAATTGAATGAAATGTAACGGTTGAGATTGAAAATGAAAAATGACATAGCGGGAGGTGGAAGTGTAGCATTTTTTTTTTCGTCAAATGTTACTATATCTTTTCAACTCAAAATGTAGATCCTGTATATCCTAAATTTTAACTCTTTACTATATGATTTCATGTAAAATATTTTGATTTTGCAATTAGCAATTATGTTTCAATTTTCCTCGATTTTGACAATTAGCCTTTTAAGGAATGACTATTAACGCGATATAAATCATATTTTATCCCTGTATGACTTTAATATAACAAAACAATATTTTCATTATCATAATTGTACATACATTTTTTTATACGATTTTATTTGTTTTAATTTTAAAATGTTTTTTTTTCACTTTTTTTTATTTAAATTTATTTTAGTAAAAAATGATATATTTTTTACTTTTCTATTTATTAAATATGTAATAAAAATATGTGTACATCTAATGACCAAACACACGCGATGCGGATTCGCACACGGGTCCACTAGTAATAAAATAATTTTATTTTAACCAATGAAATATTTGTAAAAAAATATTTTTATAAGTGCATTTACTCTAATAATAAATAATAAGTTTTATTTCTTAAACTTTTGGCAAATACATATATCGATCATATTTCAGATGCTTGAGTACAAAAAATAAATATTTTTTTTACTAGCAAAAAAAGCAATAAATTTCACAAAAAGTATGAAAAAAAAATCGGTGATGAATATCACATTACAAATTTAAACGGCAATATAACGGCGTTCGATAAAATCGTCAAACATTGGATATGAAAAAAAAAATATTTGTATATACGATAAGAACATTATAAAATAATTTCACCGACGAAAACGTACAATTATGAGCTCGTTTTAATTTAAACATGTTAATATTAGCATATTAAATAAGAATATTTTTTCCGAACTGAAAATTTCCTAGTATTTTATATATATATACTATATATTTATATATATATAGCCAATAAATTTTCACGGATAAAATCTATGTAATAATTACAATTCAAGGGCATCGATAATGTAACCCATTTACAAATGAGAAGAAAGTTTCTAGAACGTATTATTGTACCATTTTCGTGATAATAAACGTCTGGCCCTTTCTTATAATATATTATTTTAAAGTTCGCACGAACCGTAGGAAATTTTTGCTTTCGTCGACGACTGCAAGAAATAATGAAATATAATGGATGAAGAAAAAAAAATATATATAGAGAAAATCTTAATGCAAAATCGCAAATTTTCATTATATTACACGTGCAATTTATAAAATTTATTTTATAATATATAATGAAAAAAACCTTGACCCAGTGACATGTACGTGTCGACCGGCACTGCAATGAAAACCAATTTATATTTCAATATTGGTTTTTACGATATGAATACGTAGTATGCGATTTTTTTCCATTCTACAAAAGTCGAATATACGGTTCAATATGAACGAAAAAAAAAATATAAAATCACATACGACTTTTTAAAACAAACGTTTCCCAAGCAACAATCAATACGCCGTATTCGAACCCCAACGTTTTATTTCTTACATTTATATTGTATTATATTATATTGTATTATATTATATAAACTTCTTATAAAATCTGAATATAATAAAAATAGCGATAAATAAAATAGAATGAAAAATTTATATAAAATTAATAAAATCGTATTGAGTAATACGTGAAGAAAAATAAACATATAATAGAATATTTAATTACCTATACTATACACAAAAACTACCAGTTAAAAATAAATATGATATATAACAAATTATTTTCTATTATAAAATTGAATACCTTTATAAAGTGTTAATTGATTTTTATTTCTATTTTATTCTGCAAGTCATTAATACTATTCCAAGAAACAATTTCGTATATTTTTCAGTAAAATCCAATAATAGCTTGTTATTGTGGTATCATATTATTGTTCAAAGTTACAGTTATTATATTCATAATCGACAATCAAATATACTTTTATAATTCAATGCTAATACAGTCCAATAAAATAGTATAAAACAGTCATATAAAAAAAATATGTATCGATAAAATTATTAAAGGTAAAAATGAAAAAAAAACAACTTTTACGATATTTTCAACGAACCTGTATCAGATTATAAATTAAATCTTTAATGCATTTCCGCTTTCCATTTCTGGTTGAAATTCCGGACTCCATTAAAATTTCATTAATATTTAATGCAATCTAGCCCACTTTACAACACGTTTATTATGTGTACTTTTTGAACTGATTGTATTGTTTACAATTTTCATGGAAAAAAAATATTTTTATTGATGTTAAAGTTATTAAGTATATATTTTTTAATTTAACAAATCTATATATATAAATTAATATTTATGTTAATTATATTATAATTCAAATATTTATAACGTACCTCAAAAATATTCAATATACACATTACATTCAAAGATCTTCAACCGCAATATATTTAATATTTAACGAGCGAAATTTGAAATATCTCACGTCGAAATGTTGGCAATAAGCAGTTAAGATTGACAATGAGAATCGTATTTATTAATTGATACCTCGTAATTGGATCGCCGTACCCCAGCAGATTTGAATAACAAGCATTAATAAATAACTTTCAATACATTACGCAGTTCAATTATGAACCTTTCGACAACCCTATCTCGTACCCCATTCACACCCCCCCCCTCTCTACCCTCAAAATATCGATAAATTTTACATATACACAAAACGCAATAAATAAAACGGACGACAGGTGAGGTAAGGTTGCCGAAATTCATAAAACATTTCGATCCCATTATTCGCGGACGGTTATGGATTGACAATATTATATAATGGACGCACATCACTTTATATATATATATATATATATATATATATATATATATATATATATATATATATATATATATATATATATATATATATATAATATAATATAATATAACATACATTCGTGGTGAAAATCCTGCACGATATAAAAAATAAATAAATGTTATTAGTATAGTTGTGCGAGCTCACGCACTCGCGCTCGCCCCTTATAACCAACCGTTCCCATTCCGTATTAAAACGGGACGTGTCGCGCAGATATAAAAGCACATAAAACCTCAAGAAAAAAAATATATTTATATATATATATATATATATATATATAAGGCGTTCGCCAAAAATCATAAATAAGACCGTTTTATGGATTTTTACGAATCGCCCCCGCCGAAAATAAAAGACGGAAAAAATAAGCGCACAGAAACGAGATAGAGGCGAAATAAAAAAGAAACGTACTCGCAACTTGGGAAAGGGTACGTTTTTCCCGAAAAGGGCGGCCGCTCTGCTGCCCCCCCCCCCGCCTTTTCTATTTTTTTTCTTTTTTTTTTTTGGAAGAAAATATATAAAAAAAGTAGAGGAAATCGGACAAAAACGTCGACCTTTGTGTGTGTGTGTGTGTGTGTGTGTATAGTATTTATTGGGGAAATTACCTTATACCGTGACTCGTAAATAGAGGCTCCATCACGCGATTCACCAATCATACACGGCCTCGGCAAATAAGATTCCAACAGAAATAATAGATTTCGTGAAAAGAACGCGACTACAGTTTAAACCCTTAATTCGAGATAACTGGAAAATTTACCGCCCCTCTCGCCCTTCACGGATACCGTAGGGCGGAAAATTTAATTAACACTTCACGCTGTAAATGAAATAATAATAAGAAGAAAAAGAAAAAAACGATAATTCATTCCGTCGAATAGTAAAAAAAATATTGAAAAATATCACGATATTTATAACTAATTATAATTAACATTATTTCATTATTAATTCAATATACAATAATATTCTTTATATAATAATGAACAAAAATATATATCAATGTTTTTAAAATTTTCATTTCCCTATTTTTAATGCTTTAATAATTAAAGTTTTTCATTGAACATAATCTTGAATTGTTAAATATAGTACTGTAAAATTAATAAAACATTTCTGAATATTTTATATAATGTTAGATTGAAAAATATTTATATTGTTCATTATTATAATTGTTTCAAATAATTTTTTACCATATTTGTGTTGAACTGTATGAACATATTTTAATGATTAATTGTTGATTAATTTACACATTTATCATATATTTATCCTGGAATTTATGTAACTTATATAATCTGCAAAATTTATCAATATCTTAAAAAAATCTACATTATTTAATTTTTTAAATATCAAATTATTTTTTTTAATAAATGACTTAATTTTTGTTTAAAATGAGTTAATATATAAAAAAATTATACGTTAAGATATTTTTCGTATCAATAATAAAAAAACTTCATTACTTTGAATTAATTTTTATTTTATATACGCATAAAATAAATTTCAAATAATTGAAACTCGAATTGGCAAAATACAAGAAATGTTACTACAATTAGTTCTAATATGGTTAATTTAATTCCAATTAATATAAAATCGAAGTGTTCAATAAAGTTTAAAACAACTTTTCAAACGATCAGAGATTTAAAAAGTTATTATATCATAAAAATTTATTACGGTTTCTATTCTATCTATTACGGCATTATCTATTTAACAACTATAATGCATTGATTGAACACTTAAATATTTATTATTTTACTAGAACAAAACATTTATATTTTTATATAAATCATAAAATAAAAATAAAAACATAAAGATTAATAACCTATGTTCGGGTTTTTTTTATTGATATGTCATTAAAATGAGTATTATTATATAATATTCTAAAAAATTAACATGTACAATAGAAAGCACTAAGCACGAAAACGAGCAACACGATTCATCGATTAACCTAAAAAGGATATTTTACTATAATAGGACAAAAACGATTAGAAATTCCTTATATTGTGCCAAAGTCTAACTTTTAACACGTACTAATTTATATATCGAAATTTCTCTCATTTAAAAATACTATTTATATTTATGATCTTTTAAAATTTTCTTTAATATCAAAATATATATAATAAAAATATATAATTTTTAAAAATTAATAATAAATTATGTTTCTAAAATTTTTTTAATATATATAGATATCGCATAAATTATATGAATAAAGATCGTGTATGAAATATTCGAAAAATTCACGTACATATTGAACATTAAAAAAATATATATATAAGCTGATTTATATATTATTTTTGATATTTTCTAATAAACTATTAATATTTATAATGTGATCGAATAAAAAAAATATCATTATTTCGATTTCTTTCATGACGCGAAGGCAACAACTATTCGTAGAATCCTCGTCCGCTTAGAGTAATGAAGTTGCACCAAACGTCGCAATTGAAAATTGTTGTGATAAAAAAATCTACAAATAATAAAATTGTCGTAGCAATTCGGTTACATTTCAATGTCACAATATTGTCGTTGTTATATTGTACTACGAAATTTTTCATTTTCGAAGCAGAACGATGCCGTGGCGTGAGCAATTTGTACCGCACAACACTTGCTGTCCGCTACGAATTTAATATACCACTAGTCGACAATGCACAATATGAATTGCCGGCTTTTTTTTTGTGCCTTTTTAATATTACTAGGAAAAATATTGATATTTTCCTTTTTTCATAGCGTGAATTCTAGTGGAACACGCATTCGATTAAATATATTAAAAATAAGTTAGAACTAGTGAAGCTTTCGTATTCGAAGAAAGCTCATATATATTCAAGTTCGTTTTCATATATATATATATATATATATATATATATATATATATATATATATATATATATATATATACATCTTCTATAATGCGATCGTTTTCTACCGCATTATAAGAAATTCAAAATTGACGTTTAAAATAGGCTAATAGGAAATTGTACATTGCGTTATAAGTAAATTGATTTGTACCGCTTTATATGAAAAACGAGTTAAAAGACACTCACGTGAATAAAATCACGCGTAAATCAGTTTAATTCAATCTGCAATTGATAATTGCATCAGAGCGTCCAATAAATCACTTATCAAAAAAAAAGCGAATATTAAAAAAAAAACACGACATCGGTCAGTAATTTTTTAAATATTTTTTTTAACATATCGTAATTAATTTTATTTCCATATGTAAAATTAATATAGTATTTATCGAAACAAATTATAATGACGTTCGTATATACATGGTAAATGACGATATGTTATGAATAAAAGTAAGATTTGTAAACGTATACTGAGTAAAAGTATCAAAAAAAAACTATTAAATCCATCAAAGCCATTTAACTTTTTTTTAAAGATGAAATTATGAGTAGAGTAAAATAGGCTCATATAGCTCCTCGTTAAATTTCCAGTCGAAGAATTTCACTCGTTAAAATAATTTCTATAAGTGCGTCATCATACTAATACAATTCAATATAAGGGCGCCATTTATGGTCCTCCTCATTACCAATAATGTCTTTTTTTTTATCTTACAGTATTATACGAATGATGAGTCTTTGTCCTGATGCTACATTATCATATATATATATATATATATATATATATATATATATATATATATATATATATATATATAATTAAAATTTTATATTGTGCATATTTATTAATTATTAATATTATATTATATTAGTCAATAGAATAAATCTAAATATAGCAGTATGAATAATAATATAAAGTTCATAGCGGGATAATTCTGATTGAATTCTGTACAATTCATATCTGTAATAACAATATATAGTGGCGGTTTATAAATTAAGCAATCATAATTCAAACAATCGAAACGTGAGACGGAGTAGCGACGAAGTCGATTGTTCAGAACAGCAATAAACCCCAAGATTCGTCTTTTGCCTAATACAAAACGCGTCCCCTGCAGACAATTTCGTCATAATTGTCACCGTTCGGTTGTTCCCGGAAAAGCCATAATGATATTATTATTATATAGATATATATATATATATATATATATATATATATATATATATATATATTATATTCAATTGTTCCCTTGCCGCAATGCTAAAACATAATCGAAACGTAAAGAAAATGGGGAACAAAAAGAGAGGGAGTATATCGAGAAAATTTCGTCGGAAAATGTTGACACTTTTGACTGTCGATACTTTCGTCTTTTTTTATTATATTTATCGAAATCTCTCTTCATTATATTCTTTGAATATTGTATCAAATTTCTATATAATAATTTATTATAATTATACAAATTATTATTATATTTAATTAATAATATTTTATGTATAAATTTATAATATATAGATATTTTAAAAATATCTATAATACAGTCGTACGACACAACAGATTTGTATGAAAACTATATGATAAATAATACAATAAATTTTCAGCTGAAAAAAAAAACGCCGTCACTTAATAAATGACCTCTATTTTAAAATAAAATTATAAAATCGTTTGTAACATTCGCCGCAACAACAAGAATTGAATTCAAAACGTGGACATTAGTATTCTAGTGCTACAACATTGGACCGCCGTAGCATCGCACCATCCCCCACATATAATATACTCTATATATCGCGCAAGGGTGGTTGTTTTAATCAATTATTTTCTTGTTGCCACCGCCGGAAGCTATGCTGCAACGAAATCATTTATTTAAACAAACACAGATAAAATGCAACAGGATTTAGATCTCTCGTTTACATTGTTAAAATACGTTAACAATGTATCCCGGATTCGACTTTATCGTTGAACTATTATCGCACACTGTATGCATATATATATATATATATATATATATATATATATATATATATATATAAATTTAATTAGACTTTATATATAAATAGAATGCACACATCTCTGAATATACCATATTTACTATGAAATCTGACCGTTTTCGAACGAGCACACTTTTGAGAAATAAGCTCTATGCACGTTTTGTTAACACTTAAACGTGCATCATTTGATTCGATTGTGCACATGAAAGCGGTTAAATTTTAAACTCGAACGATTTAATTAAATAGCGGCAAAGCGAAAAATCTAACAAGAATAATATTTTTATGTAAACTTGAAATTATAACTCACGTACGCAATTAAATTACACTGAAAGTACGTTCATATTTGAAATAAATATAATCTATTTATATATAAAATAAAATATCCGGACCTTAATAATACATTACAATAAATAAATTAATGATAATAAAACCTTTATTAATCCAAGTCTTTCGCAATATACTGACCTTCATTTACAATATCAAAAAATTAAATCTATATTTTATAACATTATTCTTATTTTTTTTTTCTTCTAAAAACTAAAATATTAATTAGTAGATAAGCGTTGAAATATGTAATTTGTTAGCGTATATATTAATACAGCTATATTATAAAATAAATGGATATTACAAATATGACATTCGTGGATGTTTAATTGCAAATATATGTGTGCTAACAAAAACACACCTCTCAAAGATGATAAAATGAGTCCATTCTAAAGTAAATTTCCCATGAGAAATCACTACAGTAATAGAACAATAACAAATTCTACTATTCTGAAACGAAACTGAACAAAAAAATATATATATATAATATCTCAATCAGTTGTAAACGCAAATGTAATTAATTTTATTTTTAATAGCTATCAATAAATATTGCTAAATTAGTTCAATTGTAGATATGAATCTATATATAATTATACAAAAATTTCATATCGTTTTTATATCTTAAATTACAAATTAAACTGAGGTGAGGAAAAAAGAGGTCTGAATTCTCGTTTCCTTTCAGAAAAACCGTTTTCCAATTATTGATAATATATACACTCATAGTGATATTATGCGAGTTGAACTAGGAACGTGAATAGAGAAACAGTCGCATCAGAACTAAAAACAAAAATTTCACATATTTTTTTTCCTTTTCTTTTTTTAAATGAAAAAAAAATTAGACAAAAAGACTGAAATTTTACAAACCACCTTCGACAGTGAATGCAGTACCGCGACATTTTCCCGTGCACAAAACACTATGCAAAACGTGTGCACAAAAGTCGCTCGTAAAAAAATTAACATCTGGCATGCGCCATCGCTTTTACTGTTGGGGGTAGCTTTTTTTCAATTATATATATATATATATATATATATATATATATATATATATACATATTTTTTACTCTAAATAACTCGAGCACGAGCTCGACATGGTGAAATAATAAATTATCAAATTTATTCAGCGCGCGCGGTGAAATTTTATTTTTCACTTTATGATTTTTCTACCCATTACCTAATTAAGTTTTACGATTTTTATTTCGGTTGTTCGTCGTGCAAACAGTCGAAGTTTTATTGTTTTTATTAACGACGACTTTCGATAATTATTCTACTGTATTTTATTTTTTTATTTAACGTACACATAATTGTTTTAATTGTATATAAAACGACACAAATATAATATAATACAAATAATGATCGAGAAATAGACAACATACTATATATATATATAATATTGTATTTTTCTTATTTTTTTTAATGTTAATTGCAGTAACAATGCTGACATTAAATTTCATAATTTTCATAATATATATTGTTACAATCTTTAGAAGATATTTGGAAACAATAATGCGGTAGCAATTTCACCTTTTACCTGCATTAACCGCGAATAAAAATAAAAAATAAAAATTACACTTGCAATCTGAGGATAAAGTAGGATTCGGCTTAGTATGGGGATTAGTCGTAAAATACGGAAATAAAATAAAATAAGTCGATCCCAAAGTTAATTTGCATAGTCAACATGCGAATACCCCGAATAATAATAACAAAATCCAATTTTTATGACGTGCTTGTTGCAAAAGTTTATTTTTGCATAACATAATTATAATTGTGTCGGTATTAAATTTATAGTTTGCAAACTTTTCGTGATGTTTTTCGAAAAGGGACGCCGATAGCTAAACACTCGAATAGCTTAACTTTTAATCTAATTTCGCCATTTCTTTCTTTTTGTTTCAAACTATACTTTTAATAAATAATGTAATATGTTTATATGAATATATTTAAAAAGCAACTTATTTCTATATTATATATAATTGAATTTTTTTCAAGTTTGACAGCTAAAATTGAGAAAATTTTAAAATATTATGCTGACATTTACGTGATATTAATGGAATAAAATTCATCGTTTGTCTGCGTTAAAATATTTATGGAGCTTCTTTGACAACAATATATATTAAAATGGCTGCATTCGTCTTCAGCAGACACTTTTAAATCAGGTCGAGAGCTGATTGAAATTACTCGGACTTCTCGAACTGCAGCAACTTTAACTCTGCAAGACCTGCAAGCGTTCATCGGTCGAGAAAATGAAAAGAAAACACCATATAAATAGTGGAAACAGAAAAATATACATATATATATATATATATATATATATATATATATATATATATATAAATCGCATGATTGATTGCATTTTTACACGTTATTCCACTTATCAACGGACGAAAACATAAAAATCAAACTTCACAATTTACAAGATTTATTTTTCGGCGTAAAACTTACCGTCGCCCGCCTGCCGACGATTTATGACCTTCTTTCCAGTTCGAACCGTAAATTTTGTCATACGCCACATTTTCCCACTTTCCACTGCAAATTTTTCCCTTTAAAATCGCGGTTTTTCTCACTTCTCTCCTTTTTTACCGGTTTTTCCCGTTCCGCGAGAGCGTAAAACCCCTCCCGCAATTTTTCCTTTCTCACTACTAGTGTTACACCTTTTTTTTCAAGTTTTTTTTTTCAATAAATAACGTCATTTTACACGCATTTCAAAGCTGCTTTCCCGCCTTCATAAATCAATTTCTCCACTAGCGTTTTTCTCGCTAGTCAATATTCCGTATCAAATTTCAAATCCCATTTTTTCTACTAATAGCTAATATCATATTATTTATGAGAATACTACATAAATATTTCAAAATTGTATTTTATTTTTTGCAATTATCATATAATATTATATATAATTCGTTTAACAGAAATACTGGTATAATTTTTTTTCTAAATTGCAACACTAAAATAATTTATAAAATATTACGCGAATTATTCAGGCATATAAGTCAAATGTAAAATTTTAAACGATAAATTGTATAAAATCCGAAAGAATACCCATAAAACTCACGGCGGAATAGTAACTTTAAAAGCGCATGCATCATTTTTACAGTTTTCTCAAGGATATGACATTGGAAAAAATCGAGAAAACAATATATTTTTACGAACATTTTCGAGAATTAAACCAACGATAAACATCGATCATATATTCGAACGATGTAAAATCTTATATTTTTTTCGATAAATTCTATAATACAGCTTTATGCGAAATTGATAGCTTTAATCCTTTACACTAACTAGAAAAATGATTTAATTTATTTGTAACGAATTCCCACACTCTTTTCGTATATTATGAAGTATAAAATGACACTTAAATAGAGAGAACATTTTCTTATTTTAAATTAATCCGCAAACACGTAACTACAAACCAAATTGCATTTTCAATATTGATAATTTGATTTTTTTTAATTTCAACTTGACAATCTTGATACAAGGATTACTAAAATTATTTTTTTTAATCTTTATAAACACAAAAGGATAAAACGATTTGGTACTGTTTTTTTTTAAGAAAATTTCTGAAATGATTGCGAAAATTTTTGAAAAAATTCGCCAACAACACTGCAATATGTCTCGAGTTCAAAGGGTTAATTCAGCAGTTTAATAATCGAATATAATAAAATATATCGTCTACATATAAAATTATATTAAAATTCAGATCTCGTTATATTATAATATATAACAGTATAACACTATATATATAGTATGATATGATAAAAAAAATCCAATATAACATGTATCAATAGATTGAAGTCTAGTTCGTCTTTCGGAAAACGTATGCATTTCTATATATATATATATATATATATATATATATATATATATATATATATATATATATACATATATATATATATATATACTATCTTTTCCCATCACATAGACAGAACATGGAGGTAACGTGAAGAAATTTTTAAAGAGCCGACACTTGACACGTACTCTCTGACGAACTTGTGTCAAAAATGATGGCCGAGGCTTAAGATGAGATGGTTGAATAATAAATCAGCAACGATCCGACGTGAGGGTGAAAACGCACACTTTCGGGTTTTTGGCGAGAATGTCATATTTAATTCAACCCTTCCAAAACTGGGCTCGTATACCCGCGACATACGCGAGAATCCCCGCGTTCTCTTTTTTTTTTCTTTCCTTTTTATACTCGCATATAACGCGGAACGATCAATAATTTATATGTGCGACCGCGTGTAAACAACGACGCGTCGTTAAATTTTTCAACGCGATTCATTTTAATACGTGCGGCGATCGAAACGAATCGATGGTTTATATTATCCGAAAATTATGATTAAAAATACATTATTATACGTCTAATCTTAATGAGTTAAAAATATGATATAAAAACATTAATTTTATATACAACAACAAATAAAAACAACATGTTTTTTATGTAAAATTTTTCACACTCAAAGCCGTTGATATATTTTAAAAAGGTTTATACATACTTTTTATATAATTTTCGAGTATGGAATTAATACTTTATATATATATATAATATAAAATTTATTATTCATAATACTTCAATAATGATAGAAAAATCAATTAAATATAATTTATAAAAAAATATATATCTGCCTGAATTTTAAATGTTTACTATAGCAAAATTCCTAGTCAATTTGTAGTATATAAAAAGAAAGAAATAAACAGAATTATGAAAAAAAAGACGAGAAAATTCCGTTCGCACAAACGTAACTTAAATATGCGAGCGCGTTAGTGCTACGGGGACGAATAAAAAGTGCTCTTATTTTTCACTCGAAGAAAAATCAACTTCTCCGGAAAAACACTACCCATACACCGGTCGCAGTTCCCTATAGGCTTCTATTTTTTTTTTCTTCCTCGGAAGCGTTCATTTTTGTATGTCGAAGGTATAAACACTCCGTGTTAAAGCAAACGTTCCGTTAAAAGTGCTTTGAACTGTGCCAATTCGTAAGCATTCGAGTGTCTCTGCAAAGGGAAAGTAGAAAAAAAATATACAAAAAAAAAAATAGAAAAAGAAGAAAAAACTAGTAGATGTGAAATGTTGAAGAAGACGAGTATGAAAGGGAAAAGCGCGCTTTTAACACGAAAAATATATAGGAAAAAAAATAATCTTTTTAAAATGTACAATTTTGCAAAATTGAATTTCTGCAATCACAAACGATAAATATTTTATGCGGAAATGTATTCAAAATATTTTATATAACAAAAACAAAATATATGATTTATTTATTTAAAAAAAATCTATTTAAAATCAAACATTCATATACAAAAATATTATTACATTCTTCCGAATAAAAAAAATATCTTCATTAAATAAAAATTAAAACATTATCATTTTTTAATAATATATATATATATATATATATATATATATATATATGTATATATATATATATATATATATATATATATATATATATATATATATATATATTAAATTATAAAATTTGTCAATTTTTGCAAATTAAAAACATATTATATATGAGTAGCCGTTTACGTGTAAAAATAAATTTAAGTAAAATCATAATAAACGTAAAAATCATTGATGAGTCGACATTTTTAAAAAAATTTCGCGCATTAAGAAAAAAACTGTAAACTCGACGAAATTTTCACGCTACGATTCAACAGCAGAAACCGACGAGTTTTTAGTAAACACATTTACTCTTCCTGTATAATATATATATATTTTTATTATTATATTTATATATACATATATATATATATATATATATATATATATATACTATATATATATATATATATATATATATTCGAACATTATATGATAAATTTGATGAATGTTCACAGAGTCTTACAGAGAGTTTATTATTTATGAACGCGGTCGCGTCACAAATGAACCGAACTAAAAAATCATCTTTCTTTTCGTCTAAAGGACGAAGCGGCGCGAAGAGGAGGGAACGAAAAAAGACTGGTGGCATTTATTAAGAAAAGGGAAGAAAACACAGATTCTGAGAAAAGAAAAATGAAAATACTGTCTCGTCAATAGGGGAAATTCCCTTTGATGTGTACAACACAAAGCGCTGTGTAAGCGAAACCTCATAAACGAGATTCTTCTCCTAATGACTACGTGTATACGAACACCTCGATTTAGATACATTTAGAACCGAAAGTAAAAAAGCTAAATCATATTTCATTCGCACAATGCTATATATAAGCATCGAGAAAGAAATGATGGAAGGATAAATTTTTAATAGAAAAAAAAATCGCGTTACAATTTTCAGATTTTTTTTTCTCGGAAAAGGGAAAAAGTGAAAATGACATAAAACGAAGTATAAGGAAAAATAAAAACAAAAATATTGACTCAATTTAATAAGTGGGATAAATTTTTAACTTCGCCTTTCGCTTTTCTTTCTCTCACTTGGCGAATATTCCTTTTGTTTTGAATTTTCTTTATGAGTCGAAACGTATTTTGGAAACATGCTACAAAAGGCAAAGAATTATTATTCCCTTCAGAACTTGAAGCTTGTTGCAGTCGATCTCTGGGACAAAATTAAAATTCCCTTCTGATTTGACACAATGTCGTCTTAACGTTTTACATTTTATTCTTTCGAAGAAAACTTTTTTTTTGTACAAAAACGAGATCTAATATATCGCGAAATATATTAAATTACGTTCACTATATAAGTTCGTATAAAATAAATTAAATACTTTGAAATTGCATGAAATAACGAAATAAATATAAAATACACTTAAAACTTCAACATTTGATAAATTTCAACTCGTAAAAAAAAAACAAAAAAGTAACTTCAAAAAGTTATAATTTAATAAATAAATCGACGACATTATAAACTTGTGCGTAAAAATGAATGTGTTTTTTTTCATTTTCATATAATTTTTAACACATTAAATTACCGATTTACACCCAATTTAATGATTTTAATGTAAAAAATTGATATTTTAATACATTAAATTTTTTAAACCTATTATAAAAAATTTAACGATGAACATTTTAATATAAACTAAAAGCAAATGAATAAATTTAATTGCTGTAATACAATTGTAAAATGCAAAAAAAATATTATCAATGGATAATTATTCTTTATACGTATAAATACAAATATATTTATATACCATACACTGTTGAAGTTCAGTTTCGTATAAAATTGTCGAAAAAAATAAATAGAATTTTATAAATATATAATAAACGAGTAAAAATATATCGTTTATACGTGGCAATAAATCAGAACCCAATCATAAAACGTATAATCTGACAAGAGATAAAAAAGTATAAGCAAGCATTGCTATTCTTAATATATATATATATATATATATATATATATATATATATATATATATATATATAACATATTGAGAGGCCGCATATTGAGCTATACGAAAATCGGTATTTAAGTCACGACCTATGAAAAACAAATATCTCACACCGGTATCGGGAAACTGCTGTATTTTTAGCTTTTCCTTTACAAGTTAAAAACGTCAAGAGAAAAAGCTTTGATTATCATCTATCCCCAACGAGATAGAGAGAGGTCTATTGAATAGGTTTACTGAGGAGCTTTGAGAAGGGTAAATCGGAATGGGATGGGAAAGACAGATGTATCCAACCAATAACTTTTTTTTTTAACCAATATATATATGTATGTATGCCGGTATTTATGTTTCAAGAACTACTTAACTTTTTCGTGGATGGATATCTCAATATCTTCATCCATTCATTAGAAAAAAAAAAGAGAGAATTACAAAAATAACGGATTGCTCTTAGTGGAAAAAAAATGAAAAACGCTTTTAATTAAAAATGTCTATAATATATTGAAAACCTTTCATAATTGAATTCGATTAAATAAACTCTTTTTTTAATTTAGTTTTATTTAGTTACTCTCATTACAATGTAAATATAATAATTAGCAGCGAGAATAAATTAACAAAATGCTAATCAATATTAAAAATTTATAATTTCACGCATTTTTATTATTAACAAAATTATAATTATCGACATTAAATTATTATAAAATATCATATTTCATCATCAAATATCATACTATTTAATAAAAATAAATAAATTTTATACTTTATTTTCAATATAAGATATTCGTGTGATAAATAGGAAAATATTTTTAAATTATAATTATTAAATTTATAAAAAAAAATAAAGTTTACAATACCTGAGGTCAGTCGTTTATCGAGATGCACAGAACAG
The DNA here is from genome assembly GCA_024500535.1 of Leptonema lineaticorne. NCBI lineage: Eukaryota > Metazoa > Arthropoda > Insecta > Trichoptera > Hydropsychidae > Leptonema > Leptonema lineaticorne. Next base: position 5,323,982 of record JANIJI010000059.1, on the reverse strand, counting down.
GTGAGGAACATAAGAGGTTACAGGATCAAATCGAATTCGTCCCACGAGAAAAACATGAATATATATATATATATATATATATATATATATATATATATATATATATATATATATATAATGTTTTATGTTATTAAAATTAAATAATATATGACATTTGAACAGAAAACAAATCTCATAACATAATCAAAAATTAATATATATACATGCGGAAATATAAAATTGACTTTTCGAATACGTATTTTTAATATGTGATACGTATTATATTATACATTCTGAAAACAAAGTACTCGATTTCATTATATTTTAATAATCACTCTTGTGTAAATAATAAATTCATGAGTATATATATATACTAAAATACGTTTCTTCTTCAAAACATTTTATATATACATATTTATTTAATAATATTATATATGAGATGGTAATTATAACGTATTTAAACTTATTATTAGATTTACATTATATTATATAAAACAATTATTCATTATTTTTAATATATAAAATAATCTCAAAATGTTATATAAAATAGGTCAATATTTTTTTCATTTATTTTAGTTCTATTATTACTCACTAATAATATGATGTGAAAAATAATATAACAGAAAACATATATCATTTAAATAAATAATTATTTTAAACTTTTTATAACTGTCAAAATTCTATAAGCATTAAAAATATCAAATTATGAACAATATATTATAATAAAAAAAAATAATAATTTCTCCATAAAATAACAACTAAATAAAATTATACTGATAAAATATCTAAAAAAATACGATATCCTTTGCATGATACAAAGGGAACACGTCACAAAGAAGTCATATAGTTAAACGATATTCCGCGGGATTTGATCTGATTATCTTGGATAATCCTGAACGGGGCAATTTAACTTTCCTTAGAAGAAGGATTACCCGCCGATGTGGGAAGAAAAGATTACCGAGAAAATTTTCAATGACAGTTTTCCATGCTTCGTTAAAATCGAACCGAACCGCGTTTAAATACTACTATTATTTGCTTTTTATAAATGTATATTAATAACTAAAAAAAAAATTGTGCCGCGTTTATATTTTAATACTATCGTAAATTTGTGGTGTAATAATATGTTAATTCACATTTTTTTTTAGTAGTTAAATATTCATATATTTTAATGAGTTCTTCAAACAACTTCAATTTTCATAACTTATTCGAAAGTTTGAGATTTTAAAGATATATTTAAAATTATTTGACTAACTTTTTAATTATTATCATTAATATTTGATATTGTCATAAAACTAAAATAAATAGTTAATGTTTTAATTTACTAGTCATATCTTAAAAAATATAGATATTTTGAAATATAATAATTATATTTTGCTGTTTTTGTTTTTCCTATTTAATTTCATTAAATTCATGTTAAAATTTCAACATTTTATAAAATAATATAAGAACACAAAATTGAAATCTCGGGTTCTCTAATGTTCAATATAGATAAGTGAAAATGCAATATTTGAATATCGTGCATTATTCTGTACTATTTCATCATACTCTGAACAATTTTCAGTTTGCTTTATTATGAAAACTTAATAATATAGCACGGCTTCAACTCGCATATCGTCTATTATTATAATTTTAATAACGCTCTCTAGTAAAACACTGAAAGATGACGAAAAGCATCATTACGCGAAAGTCACACAATGAACACAGATTTTTTTTACCCCCCACTAAAAACAAAATAACCGAGCTGAGGTCGCAGTCATTAGCATTGTGTGTGACCTGCATTTAATGTCGTCGTGTGCACATATCAAAGGAGGTGAAATATGAAGGGGGTAGTTAAAAAAAAAAGCACCACCTCTGGAATCGTCGTTGTTTCGACGAATATACAGGGGGGGGGAGCAAGTGAGTGTCTTTTGTGACTCGGGTCTCTCTCTTTCATATATATATGGTATATATAGAAAACGCGGAGAAAGCTCTGAAAAAAAAAACTATTTTTTCAGAGCTGAAAAAATGACAGTTTTTCGTCGAAGCCTTTTGTTCGGCGTGTTTATTATAACGAGCGTCGAACACAAAAGCGACGAATGTTTGCTCTCGGAAACATTTGCGCGGTTCGTGCAGAGTAAAAAAAATGAAAAAAAATGGGGGGTACTGAAATCAAAAACGAAACGTTCTTCAGGATAAATATGTTAATGTTTACAAAAATATCGCGTGCATTTATATATATATATATATATATATATATATATATATATATATATATATATATATATATATATATATATACGAAACGTCATAATTTAATGTGTGATTTTTTAATAATATACATATTAAAAAATATAATAAAATAATGAAAAAGTTGTCCCATATCATATTAATATTATTTTTATAAATGCACATTTTTAAATATATATATATATATATATATATATATATATATATATATATATATATATATATATATATATATGTTATAGCATGTCATATGAAATAAAAACAAATTACATACTTGCACGCACTTTTTAACATGAAAATATACGATATTAACCTATAAAATATATTATATAACACGTTTTATAATAATATTATCACATTTTAAATAATTAAAATTTTTGATTTTTATTCTTTTTCATTCATAATTATAAAGTATAAAATACTTCTTTTTTTTTTGAAAATAAATTAAAATATTTTATTAAATCCCGTTATAATAACTATTTTTATTTACAATTTAAACTTTTTATTTAAAATTAACATATGAATTAATATAAAAATTTTCACAAGGTTAAACAGTTAACTGTCAACCCAATCCTTAATTTTAAAAATATATATGCATTGTCTAACGTTAAATACATTTTAATATAATTAACTTTATCATATATTTTATAGTTACTTTAAAATATCATTTAAAAAATAAAATGAATCTACCTTTCAATTAAAAAATGAATTGGACAATATCTAAAATATTAAATTCTTATAATTATTATTAAATATTATTAGATTAATTATATTGCTATAAAACACTAAATATTTATTAAAAAAAATAAATAAACAAAATGCATTCAAATTAAATCGTCACATTAAACAAATTTATATTTGATAGATTTTCGTTGTCCACCACATTTCGTTCCAATTTAAACGTTCAATTTCGATCGGAAACACTACAAAAAAAAAAAAAAATATATATATATATATATATATATACATACGCGGATTTTTTAAATCGTAAAATACAAAAAAAATAAAAAAAGCACTCAATTTTTACTCTCCGTACGAATCAACAAACTCTATTGACAACAAAGTCCCCAGGCAATATCAAAATTGTATCAGCCTCGTTACACCGCTGAATAACAACCGGTAACAATGTGATCTCATACAACTATATATATATATATATATATATATATATATATATATATATATATACGTATAATATTGTTGTAAAACCTCTATAATAATACATGTTTACTCAGCTAAATTACAAAATCAAATCCATTTATCGAAAAATGTCAAATTACTCGTTATCAGAATTTGATATGATGTATACATGACGTACTCTATCTTTTATAAAATAAATCACAAACTATAACTATTATATATTATATATTATTGTCTGCGGAAAATTCAATATACTGATTTCTAAAGACTAAACTTTCAATATATATATATATATATATATATATATATATATATATATATTTTTTTTTTTTTTAATTGAGAATGTAACCCTTCAGTCGACAGTGCGTTAATAATTTTGATGAATAAATTTGATATTATTTTCAACAAAACTATTATTGAATTAATAAAAAATTTAATATTTCTATTACTAAAAATATGTGAAATAATCAACCATCAATTAACAACTAATAATTCTTACCGAGTCTTACAATATTCATGGATCATTTTAGTTTTAACCTAATTGTTATATATTATGCGAAAAACGAGTGAATTATCTTTTTTTATACATTTCAATAAAAAGAGCTAAATGTGTCCGTAATGGTCTATTTCGTGCCTCTATACACACAAGAAGAAAGGTTCTCATTGGAAAATGTAGCCGAAGCGACCAAGAATAGGGGATAATTAACTGGATTTCTTGAGTTTCGAAACAACAAGTCAAAACTCAATTTATAAGTTTAATTGTATTCGGAAGTTTTTGACTCATCCATTGATTCATTTTGTTTGCGGTTCCATCAAACGCATCTTCACGCTTATCCGGCACAAAGATAATATCGCGACTAATTAAAACCGACGATTTTATTTTATTATTCGATTTGCGATACGGTTTTCCATCGGAATTTTCTCGAAACGGACCCCTTTTTATGTACTCCCTACTTCGGCGCTGTTTTATTATTATCGAATTATTTTTCACCGTTACGTTTCCCGGAAAAGCGACGATCCCACGAAAAGTATGCATAATATAAACAGTTTACGTGGTTTTTTTCCTTCCATAGAACTATATATATTTTTTTTTAACGTACCATCCCATATTTATAAACTGGTAACGAGCAACTGTAACATTTTTTATATGTATATTGCGTGATACGGAAGTCACGAAACTATTGGAATTCGAACGAAAGCTCGAAAATTTTTGGGAAAATTTTCCGCATAATATATATGTATATATATATATATATATATATATATATATATATAATATCAACATGTACAAAATGTGGGAAAAGCTCTAAAACGCCGGAACAGCGACCGGGAAAATTGTAAATTAGTACGAAATAGTTGATCGACATTTTTGAATTGACGATAACTTCGTTTCGCTGAAAGTGCGTCAAAATAATACACTTAACAAAGTTCGACTTAATCCGTTAATCCGACTGTTAAGACACGAATTTCGACGGGAAAAGTTCGCCGGGCCGAAAGTTTCGTTTCGCATTTACGACGAATGAGGAAAAATTGGCGAAGCGAAAAAAAAATTGCGAAACCTTCAAAATTTATAAATTTGCTGTATTGCGACGGCGACAAATGCGAATTGATAAATTATAAATAACGTTTAAATTCAACCGCTCGATAAAATATATTATTATTAATTCAATGGAAAAAAAATAAAGAAATATTGAAAATAAACGAAATTATTACCCATTACGGTCGAATAATTAACGATTTCGACAACAATATAATACATTATTCAATCTTATTATTAAACGCAAACGTATATTTTATTAAACGTAACAAGTATAAGTCGATTTGTGTTGATTTATTCCACATGAGACAAATAAATAAACATCAATATCAAATACGCACGATCAATATCGATAATGACTAATTGCGCACATACTGTTCCAAATCAAACATTACCTTGTTAAATTTTAGCAATCACTGAAATTTCATTCGGGATTCCCATATTCGCGTATGCTTACATACACGAGGAGCGTGTGAAAAGTGCAAAATTTGATAAATCTCTTAATCTATCTAAATTATCATCATTTCGATGTTTAGAACTTTAAAAACATACATAATATTTTTTTCAGTTTTCAAATTCGAACTTTGAAAATTTTCTAAAAGTAGCATAAAATTATAATATAAATAATAACTGTTAAATAATAGTAATAAATAACATACATTATTTATAAAGATATGATAATAATAAAAAAATCAACTTTATCATATCGTTTCATAATTGAGATTTTATAAAAAATTGATGATGAAAAAAAAAATGTGAAATCAACGAAAGATGTATAAATATATATATTTGTCAATTAAAAAATTGTAACCTATTAAACACTCCTCGCACGTGTATTCACATAAGCAGGAAAATACGCGGAAAACGGCGCGTTTCTCTATATATTTTGAATTAGTATTCAATACCGGTCGATGGATTAACTCGACTCATCCTCGCAAATGCAATTAAAATCGGAAGGAATTAAATTGTTTAACTTCCTGCAAAATTTCCTACAATCAAATAACTCGCACCGCAATCGCGAATTTCCGCCAGAATTTAAATCGACGACGGGAAATTTTCCCGCTTTTTTCGACGGGTGGGCGGGCGGCCGCCCTAGCCGCCCTGCTATGGTCCGCCCAACCGCACCACGGTTCCACCTTTGCGATTTTTCCGACTGATTTATTTCGAACAAGTGTGTGCTAATGTTAATTAGTCCTGTAATGGCCCAGATGATTCCTTTACAAATCACTCCCATCTGCAGCGTAGATTTCTTTTTGTCTTATAAAGCTGCATCTACATCTATATAAATCCGTAATATTTTTAAACATCATATAAATATATATGATTAATATTGTCAATGACTTTCTAATGCTGAAAAGTAAAGAACATTCTTTAAATTTAAAGCAGAATCAATATGACTAATTTTAAATATTCTTAAATTCTTTTACTAAAATTAGATATCGCCTTTATATTTATTATTAAATAATTAACATGCATATTATATGTTACATCGAATATTCATAATATAATATAAGCAAACAAATTAATTACAAGCTTAACATATATTATATTATATCATTGATATAATCAACGATTTCCATAATTGAACAATATTATAATATTGTAATTAATTCAAAATTAATATTTATTTTCTAACTAAGCTTTAAAAATATGACATTTATGTATAATACTAACTTTTATTTAAATAAAATGTTCAATCATATAATTTTCAATCATTGAAAAAAAAATAAATATCATTATGAAATATTTACGACTCTTAACATTTGACACGTATCATAATAATAATAAAAAAACCAACCCTCATGCCGTTAAATTAACTCGAATTAAAAAATTCACGCTTCTAGTCATTATTGAACGATTGAAAATCGTAAAGACGCAACGTTTAAATTCTATATAATACGGTTTAACGTGTTTAGGTCCCCGTCTTGCGTTACGCGATAACTATTATTAAGACATCAATTACAATCAGTTTAAAAATTAATTTATAACCCAAAGGGCAGGTCATCGTATGATTTATCGACTGTCAAGTGCGGCCAACAAACAAGGGTAACTCGCCCAAACAGAATTAAATAAACCCTGCGATGCTTCAATTAGCCACCCTCGTCTGCACCGCCCTCAACGTGTTTCCACGCAACCGGAAAGGGTTGGCAGATATTGCAGTTAAATTTGACCGCATACGGGCAATAATACAAATAAAAACGGGTTACGCACTTCGAGTGTTATTTTCGCCGCTGTCATTATACTATAATGTTTATGAAAATGATGAATCAAGTTTATTCATATATATATATATATATATATATATATATATATATATATATATATATATATATATATATATATATATATAAATATTAAAAAATAAATTAATTTTAAAATAAAATATTAGTTTAATACACTATAATTTATAATGTCAGTACTATTATTGTATATATAAAAAAATAATTAAATTTGAAAACAAAGAATATGACGAATAATAAAATAGGTTTAAAAAACAGTTAAGTACCATAAATACACGTTATAAGATAAACTTGAGATTTTTATTAAAACTATAAAGTCAACAATTTAAAATAATACCATCAAAATTAAAATTGATTTTATAAAATTAAAGTTTTACTTTGAATACCATATATAAAATATTTATTAAATTAGAATTTTAATAGAATAAATCAACAACATTTGAATATTATTTAATATTCTTATTATAAATAAATAATATATTTTAAAATGCATAGAAAGACATTGACAAAGAAATACTTACCTTAAAAGAATGTTAAATAAAACATTTTTGCATAGATATACAATATAAATAATTTATTATATTTTTAAATATTTAAAAATTTATTATATAAAAATTAGAAAAGTATGTACATGATGTTATATTTAATATTTTCTAAGATCATTGATACGATTCTTAATTTATATATAAGATTAATTTTATAATAGAATCTCTTCAATTATCATATTTTAAACTTAATTATACATAGATTTCAAATATTTAAAAATAAATATAAGAAATTATACTAACAATATATACGCGATTAAAATATTATTCCTGTACTTTTTCTTAAATTTTAGAAAGCGAATTAAATGATACAATCTAAAAAAACTATCTGGCAAATGCATGTCTAAATGCACAATATGATAATTTCTCAATAGTTTCCTGTTTATTGCTGTTTATTATCCGATAAGTTAATCAAAACACCGACGCCATACCGCATTGTTATTAATGTAAACTAGAAGTGTTTGCCCTAGGAGTACTAGCTTGATTATTATAGACACAATCAAAACGGTGCACTGTTGCTTTATCGTAACTAATATTCGTAAAATTTATCGAGTTGAAAAATTCGATAACGATATATCGCTAGCAGGGATGAGAGCCGTTTTTCTTTTTCACAAAAAAAAAAATAGTAAGAAAAGCGATAGAAGAAAAGAAAAACCGACGTGAGCGTTTCGTACGATTACACGGACCGCGTTACCGTATGAGAGAGGGTGGAAAAATATGAAAAAAAAAATGAAAAGAAAAATACGAGGAAATATTTTCGCGAAAATCATATTAGGAATACTGTGTGTATAAAACAATTTTTAGTGTAACATGATCGATATAGCCGTCAAAAGCAGAACGCGCTCTGAAAATAATGGACCGAAATTTAATTTTAATGGTAATTTGTTTGTGTGTATTCCTATTTTTATTTTATTTAAAAAAAAATATTTTGATATTTTCAATATTTTTTTTTTCGCTCTCTATTAACGATGTTTTCTATTAATTAAATTTTTATCTTTCGTTTATGATATAGTGGTTGATTCGATTTCTCTGCAATTTCCCTACGATATTTATTTATAACTTAATTTAAATTTTATAGAAAACCATTTACAACAATCAAATAATAAAAATGTATAATAAATACTTTTTAAATATGTTTTATATTGAAAAAATAACATTATTATTTATATGTCATAAATATATTTACATTGTAAATATATACATACCATATATACCATAGTTTTTATTTCACCGAATCTTATATTAAAATTTAGATACTTTCTCATATTTAGTACAAAATTAAATAGTATTTTTTATATATTTTTAAAATTAAATCAATGAACATATTAGTCATATAAAAATTCAGGACTTATTTTATATCAACTTTTTTTTATGGAATATCAAATTTTCCAAGATATTATTCTTTTCTAAAGATTTTGATATATCGCCTTTGCTATTATTATATTTCACAAATATTCTAACTAAATTAATGATTATAATAAAAAAAATTATGTGTATATCTTTTATAAAAAATTATAAAACTAAATTATTATTTATCGTATTTAATACGCAACAGATATAGAAGCCATAAGCACGTTTCGCACATTCAGAGCTTTCATTTTCAACCACATGATTTTTAATATATTTTGATACATAAAAAAAATCTGGAATCATCACATATCGTATCGTAAAATGGGGTAAAAATATGAAAAATATCACGAATAAGCACTTTGAATGAATCGATTGATGGGGTTATCCATCAATCTTACGTGCATTCGCGCAAAATCGAGTTCTTTTCAGACATTTTGGCTTATGAAAAATTTTTCATTCGTTCGTAGATTCCTCTTTTTTTTCTTCTTCATCCCTCTTTCAGGAGAGATATTCTTTGTGCGGGTGTGTGTGTGTATTTTTATCATCGTTGAGCGGTTTTGTTGTGCGACATTTAAGAAACACTACCCTCGACAGGGTGAAAAAGCGAGAAAAATGGATATATTATAAATATTAAGAAGGAGTGCGACGGAGAGAATTGAAAAAATATGGAAATATTAAGGTCTCGTTATTAAAGTAAAATATATTCATAGAATGTAAACAACATCAACACACTCAACTTTGATACGAAATGCCCCAAATTGACAAAATGAAGCTTTCTTATTTTATTTTCTTTCAAATTCTTTTTTATTTATATTTTTTTTTTGTATAAAAATCCCTTTCGACCTTTTTTTTCGTTCTCTCAAAATGCATTTGTCTCTTTATCGTAAAGCAATTCTTTTTATTTTTCTTTCGTCCTTATAAATCATACGACAATGAAAAGCGTTATTGAATGTTTCATTGAACGTAATAAATACAAAATATTTTCTTTTCTTTTTTTTAAAAAAAACACCCGTGAACAGTATTTTTAATATTCAATGAGAAAAATATCGCAAAATTACATCGTAAATTTTTTAAATGTTTTATCTCAATATAGACATTTAATTTTTTTTATAAAAGTTCAGTAACCTTAAACAAAAAATTACATTTGTTTTTTTAACAACGTTATAAAAAAGAAAAGTAATTTTTCATAAAAACTCTTTATTAATATTGCGATATGAAAAAGTTTGAGATATTTTCTTAAATCAACATCCGATCTTCAATTAAAATATCAAATTATTAAAAATATAAGATAAAATTAATAATGAACATGATAATTTTGAATCAATAAAAATAATATATTCAAAAATTTAATTTAATTATGCGTCGATATAATAAAAATTATAAAACGTGTGTACAAAAATATGATAAAATATAAATATTTTGAATATTCATATTGTATCACACCGGTTTTAAATTGATTCTTTTTCACGGTTTCCTCGAAGTGCGGAACAAACAAACGGATAATAAATAAACAAAACATGGATATATATTCTCAAATTGGCCCTTTTGAAGTTATAATGCACGCATATTAAGATAGAGATCAAAGAAACGTTTCGCGCCGCGTTCGGGTAAAACTTTTTTTTTCCCGATGATTATTAGTTTGTTATTTTTTTTATTTTGAGTTCACTTTCGCACTAACTAATAATGATCTGGAAAAAGCTCCTAGCAATCGACACCTAACCAAATTGAGATTGAGAAGGTTGCCGAATGGTTGGCGAAACAACAAGGGAAACTAAAGTCGTTAACGCCCAACGGTAATTACCATTGTAGGAAAAAGTTTAAATGGGCTACATCCCCAGAGCGCCCTCCATCCTTTTCCACCTTCGTAAGGGTAGGTCGGACAGAGTCGGATTCGGGTTTTTCCGCGGATCACTCCTCACACTTTAACCCTTCCCACCCAGACGCCTTTTTCACACAGAAAACGTGGAACAACGGTGAAATTTTAATTTTCTCTCGCATCAAATATTAGTCAAAATCCGAACCCTCCCTTCACCTTAATATATATATTATGTGTAACGTAATAAAAATTAAAATTAATGAATGCTCAGATTCAATATACGGTCGCCGTTTGCGCCGTTAATATTTTAACATTGTTATATTATCAACGTGTTTATTTTTATTCTCATTTTTTTAATGAAAATTTAGTAAAACGCCATTATATATATATATATATATATATATATATATATATATACAATTATGATGACAAAAAGTATTGTTTTTTTTTTGCGTTAAAGACGTATAGGCTAAAATTATGATATATCGCGTTTAAAACTAGATTATAAATACTGAAATATTTTACATAAAATCATATAGTAATAAGTTGAACATGATTATATTAAAGTTATATATTTTGTGTTGTAAAGATCATTTAAGATTAAATTGTAAAAATAAAGAGTATTTGATGAAAAAAAAATATATCACACACTATTCCACTGCATTGGCGCAAGCATATGATATATTATATATGATAATTCTAATTATTTTAATAAATTATATAAATTAATTATTTATCTTTCAAATACATATATTAAAAATATGAATATATTTTATTTTAAATTTAATACAGTGTACGCCGATTCAAAACGCTAAACCGAAAATTGCACATAAAGCAAAATAATTTACGATATTACAACACGAAGGGTACAATGGGGGGCACTCGTAGGAAAACGAGGCACTCGTTGCCGCATACTTTCGCGGAGGGGGGGGGGTAAACGTAAATCGGGGCCTGCCCTTATTGTATACACAAATAAAGTAACACACATAAGCATATAAACAATTTTCCACTCGGGTTCTCGTGATGACATTTTAATTTATCCACACCAAATGGGCTGTATTCAATTAGATTTTCTACGAGCTTTCTCTATCTATCTCTCTCTCTCACACACACACACACACACATACAGATTACATAATTAAGATAGGTTTCGCAATATAACGTATCTATCTTCTGTGCCATTATTGTTCCAACTAAATTCGCTCGGCGAGCTTTAACAGATCAATCCGACACAGCAAAACCTGACTTTAAACCGCTTATAATTAAAGCAATAATCCCCGAAAGCTCCGCAATGAATATCGATGCCGATTCGAAAAATTTAATTCGTGTTCGCTTGTGCCCTTTGGAAAATTAGATTCAATCTACGATATAAAACCTGGATTTAACAGATATGCGATAAGATAACTTGATTTTTTCATCTTATATATATATATATATATATATATATATATATATATATATATATATATATATATATATATATATATATATAAGTTCATTAGATTTTGAACTTATAATGTGGAACCATAAAATAATTTAAAATTATGAATGTTAACACTTAAATGTTGTATATTAAGATTGTTAGCCAAAACCAAGTTATCTCGTATCTGACAGACTAAATATTATAATAATGAAAGATTATATAATTATATTTTATAATAGCTAATTTAGCAATAATATGCAATAATAGAACGTTTAAAATATATAAATATTATAAATATTTTTGTATTAAATCTATAAACAACCAAATGTGTTAATATTAAAAAAACATAAATTCGGTAAAAATGATTAAAACCATAATGATTTTCTCAAAATATAATTTTAGATGAAAAATACAAAAAATAAGTTTTCTAAAAAACTAAAAAGTAAAAATAATACTAGCTCTTATTTTATATAATAAATATATTGTTGAAAATATCTGATAATAAAAAGTAAGCTTTTTACGATATTAAATCTCCAAAAATTGATAAACAACTCACAAATAATTAAATAAAAGCTTTTAAATTATATGTATCTATTTTTCGAAATATTCTTAAATACGTTTATTTAAATATCTGAATAATTTAGAGCCAAGATTACTTTATATTATATATGTATTCCTTTCCTGAAAACGCCTTCGCGATTATCTAAAATTAAACTCCCTCGTTCATTAATTATACAAAATGTATTATATTTATAAATAAAGCTCTTAGTTACGGTTTAGTTAAACTTTACGTTTGATTATGTCGTTATTTCCTGTACTAATGTTTTTCACGTTAAATAATAAACATTGTTCCGAAGGTAAATAAAAATTAATAGATTAATTTAATTATAAAAATTTAAATATGCTATATATTTATATTAAATATTTTTTTTGAAAATTTATATTATATAAATTATTCTTAATGTCATCAAATATTCTTAAAGATTGTATGATCTATCTAATAACCAATTAATGGGTCAAACTGCGGTATATTCTTGTTATAACATATTTTTTTTCTAAAATCTTTAGATATGCGCATCGTAAACGTTAACGGTCCCTTTTTTTTCCTCTTCATATATAAACTGAATATATGTATTTTTTTTCGGCCGGTACGCTTTTGAATATAAAAATAAAATGTTACGAAAGGCTTCTCCTTTTGGAAAAGCCGACAGTATCTGTGTGGAGCCTTAATCCTGGACCGCTTGAACTCGCAGAAATCCCGGATTTACGACCGCCGAGTCGTCTAACCAAAGACAAGATTATGATAATTGAAACCAATTGGTTTATTTATCGTTATTTGTTTGCACTTGGAGACGTTAAATCTTCGATTTATGAATATACTACTAGACGGCCGTTCCGCTGCTTAACTTCTTATTTGTAACTATATTTATATATGTGTATGTGTGTATTTTGTTTACGTTTATTTCACTTGCTTATAAAGTAAAATTAATTACTATAATACTATTTGAATTTCACTATTAATACATATTGAAAGTAATAATTTTATATAAAACATAGAATTTAATATTCAACGAAAAAAATATTAATTACTATACTTCAATTCAACTTTGAATTTTTTTTCATAATTACCCAATAAAAATTTACGAAGAATATAGATTAAAGTTTTAAAGTTAGATTAAAATGATTACTAATTGAGATTAAAACAAGATTTTTTTTAAAAAAGAAACTCTATTAAAAATTTGTTGTAATAAACATTATTTTTAATAACTAATTTTAGTATTAAATATTAGAATAAAAATTTTAATATTATATACTGAAAAATTTCAAAATTGAAGACATTCTTTTATAACATAACTAAAATATATTTTTATATACAAATAATAATAATAATAATAATAATCATATAAAATCAAATATTATTAATTTAAAAATAAATGAAACCACATTGTTTTTATCTTCTTTTTGGTATTATTTTGTAACAAAAATAATAATTCATTTCGATTAAAAAAAAGTGACCATGTGTCAATAGTAATAAAATTATCACCTTTTCAGAGAAAAATACTATAGAGATTTTCCGTTGCCTTTCCTGGGATTTTCTATCGAGAATTTCCTTCCTTTTGTTGAATTGCAGCCGTTTGTGGCGCCGAAGATTCGCTAATCGTTTATTATTTTGTCGAAAATTTAACTCTTTTATAACATATTACACATCATTGACATGTTTAAACTAGTAATAATGAAATATTTACACGACAATTAACAATTAAATTTATCTACCTACAAATTGAATAATATATAAAATCCAAATCTTACGATAGAGTGATGCGTTATAAAAAAAATAAATCCATCTATTTTAAAACTGATTTTATGATTTAAAAAATAAATAATATATTTTTAGAATATATATGTATTTATAATAAGTAAATAAAATACGTGTAAAAGGAAACGTGTCCTTAGCACGCGTACTGAATTAAGACGAATTAGTTACGGCAGGATTAACTCGCAAGGAAAAACTACACGTGAGTTACTTAAAGTGAATGATGCGAAGTTTAAGCCGATAGCAATGTTAAGGCTGAGACGGCAAAGTTTTCCCTCGACCATCCCCCCTCCCCCGCTACCCCTCCACCACCACCCCTTTCTCTTCGGAATTTACATTTTCCGAACGGTCAATTAATTATGTAGTGCACGAAAAACGTTTCGTTTTGCCTTTCGACGACGACGAAGACCGTTCCCGCTCACCGGACGAAACGCAATTACGCGTTTTACATAATTAACGCTATGATAATTTTGCGCAAATTCCGACGTTTAGACGCTATTTAAGGCTGTTCCATAATTGAGAGGCGAAAATCTCGACGACGTCCAGTAAAAGCAAATTAGCCGCGTTTATTTATTGCCGCGCGTACGGCTGAAAAGTTGTTGTTTTTTTTTTTTTCGACCGTAAGAAAGTTTCGTGTTTACAGCGAAATTTGTAAAATATTGAAACGATTTGTTAATTGAAGTACGTGATATATACTTCATATCATATATATATATAAATCGCTAATAGGTGAAGGTAGGCAATGGTGTACAATTTTTTTTGTTATGTCAAATGCTACTTTATTTTTACAATTTAATTTTAAATGATCTTTACAATTCAAAATATAGATCCTTGCCATGTCGAAATTCAACTTATAACTATATGATTTCATGTAAAATATTTCAGCATTTACGTACCAATTTTATTTTGATTTTAATAGCAGACCTATAAGATACAGCTATAAACGAGATATACCGTTTATAGCTGTATCTTATACGATAGAGAGAATTTATTATTTTTAATTTGTTTTATTTTTAAAGCGATTTTTATACGTAAAATATAATACTTGTCTTTTTAAGCCAAAAATATATGTACACGTCTAATGACCTAACAATCCACACACGGATCAATTTGTGAAAAAAGAGCATTCAAAATTGTGACATTTTGTGATTTCAAAATACCAAAATCATTATGAATATATTTGTAAATAGTTTCAAAGTTGAAATATGTATCAACTATATAATACAATTAGTGCTATAGTAACTGAAAAAGCGAAACTGTAACTCGAAAACGTTTGAACTGAATCATTTCGCCTCTTATTCTCCAATATGTTCGCATTCTCGTGTAAAACGAAACTAAATATTTGCCGTTGATAAAGGCAGACTTCCACTTTCACGATTTCGAAAGTGGAAGCCCGTCTTCACGCCAAGGTAATCCCTTTCTGGTATTCTTCGAGTAGGGTGATGGTGTTCAGAAGAAGCGAAGACACCCTCGGCAGAACATCCATTCACTTAAACGACCATTAATACATTTTCCTGTCAACGTCGTTACAATGAAGCGCGTTCATCTCGCATTCTATCCCCGAGGTACGTTTTTCTTACCTGTGACCCACTTTCTACGATGGCCAAAGTAAATTTCTATCGCCCGCAACGAAGATTCAGAAAAATATTTTTGCATTATGGCGGACACATCCGGGGAAAAATTCCGAGCTTCCGTCGAACAGCTCATAAATATAAAGAATATTTCATATTTCAAAATCAAATTAAAAACAATTGATATACTATGGATTTTAATAAACGTCAAACTTAATAAAAGCACAAACATAATATGAAGTTTCCTGAATGACGAATCTTTAACGCCATATCAATAAAATCTACAGTCTTTCCAGTAGGGGATATAATAAGATATTATATCATACTTAATCTTTCATAAATACCATGATATTTCGATAGTTTAAGTTTAAATAAAAACAAATATTAGAAAACTTTCAAAACGCTTTACTTCTGAAGAAAAGTTGAAATGTACTTTACGTATTATATTAATTTAACATATATCTTTAATTAAAAATCAAAATGCTATGTTTGGTTTAAATAAATCCTATATAAACATAATCATAGTTTAAATAATTTTTCATGTAACTTATATTTACATAAACGTTGTATTTTTAAATGAAAACGTAACTATATTATATAAATAGTTAGAATTACATTATACTAATTGAACAAATGAAAGTAATATACAAGTAGCAATAATTTCAATACATTAAATATTATTTCTTAGATCGTATATTTTACAAATATATAATTTATTCAAAATTATTCTATTATATTCTTTATATTCTGCTATAACAAAAATAAAAAGAATAATAAAAGATAAAATAAATAAAACAATAAATTCAAACATAGTAAACCTTCGCTTAGACAACTAGTTACGACTCGTAACCAGCAAATCTACGCCGAAACAAGCTAGAATTTTTTATGAAACTTGAATTGCTGTAATTTAAGACAGACAGATCTGTATATATATATATATATATATATATATATATATATATATACAGTTACGCGTATATTTATATACATATACAGACATAGGGTGATTCGTAAGTGAACGCACACGCACAAGAATACTAAAATAAGTGCGAAGGGGTAAGAATGAGTACGGGGTGAACGAAAGAAACGATCCCCTATTGACGGTTAATATGTATCTCGATGTAACGGCAGTCATAAAGAACGCTCGATCGAAGCAATAAGCGCGAAAAATCGACATTTTCTCTTCGGCTACGTCTTTCAACCGCCCCTCATATATACAGGATGGCACAAAAGACGTGCTGAAATTCAGCATTATCAAATTTAAAATAAAAAAAATATATACCTATTCTTACGGTGCTCGTTCAAAATGATCGATTTATAAAGTATTTATTATTTGTATAATTAAACATAGATAAGTTATTTTATTGTTAATTGATTTAATATAAATAAAATAATCATATAAATTTATTGATCCATTACTATGTTACTATTGATGCATTTTAATATATTTCATATTAAAGAAAATGTTCTCATAGAATTAATTACTATTATGACACTATAAATTCATGCATTCGTTCATTATCTAGCCTTTTAAAGTAACATCTTAAATTGATAATATCGCTTAAATATACGTATATTATATCAATATTTATTATAGGGGTAGTTAACAGATCATTTGTGTTATGATTTATTATTACAACTGATAATCTTACATTTGATTTTTTCCGATCTTCGATAATTAATATATTTTCTTACCTTTTTTATATACTTTAATAGTATATTACTTTCATTTGATTTTTTCCTCTAAATATAAACGATTCTAATAAAAGCATCGTTTTAAAATTGGCTCGATTTTTCCGAAACACACTGTACATAATATATGCACGCATATTATCTGATGAAAAGATTCCTTCTCTTCCATCGTATACACACACAATATTTTCCTTTTGTCGTACGTATTTCAAAAAAAAAATGAAAAACGAAAAACGCTCGATCGCACCGTGGAAAACTTACAATATCACAACACCATAAAAATTTTCATACGGATTCGCGAAAATACTGTACAATTCGCCTCTGAATTGTATCGGTAATAACAAAAATTTACACGTATAACGTTCGATCTTTTCCCCCCCATTTCTTTTCTCACACCCGGTTTTTCATACTTTTTTTTTCATTTTTCTACTCAAATTCATATTTTCTTATACGTATGTATAATATAAATGTGTGTTTGAAACGTTGATAAATTTATAAAGCTTTATATATATATATATATATATATATATATATATGTTTGTAGCATGTTTTGCGCACGACGAGAGAGATGACAAGAAACTAAACGTTATTGCCGTCGGAAAATATCGCAAAGAAACATATGTTTCTACAAATATAAATGCTAATGTACAAACTTTAATGGTCAAGTACATTAACATACGAATGTTACTAAATATAAACGTGCGACTCGTATTATATAAGCTTTAAATCACTGGAGAGATATTCGACGACATGCTTGAATTTTTATCGGGTCAAATGAAAAATTTAGCTAGATATGTGTATAAGCTAGGCTTGTTGTGGTATTTTATAAATTTATGAACCTATTTTATACTGTACAATCGTAGCATAATATGTGTATGTGGAAAACTATTGCTGAAACTTAATCGAAAATGTATGTACCGTTGTATTATACAATGCAACACACGACAAACATTATTCTTTTATATTGCACATTTCGTTCAATTTCAACACAACCGAAATGGTTTTTTAATATATTACATTCCGTATACTAAGAAAAGTTTTCGTGCTGCTAGTTTTTACTGTGTTACTTTGTGTTTTTCACGATTTTTATTTGCAATGATATATTCTGCAATCGAAATGTGAATTTCATATATGACAATCGATATGTTCGCGTTTTATTTAGTTCTAAAACTTAAAAAATATTTATCGTTCAAAAAGCGGTATTAAACTATTTCGAAAAAAAAATACTTGCTTTAATTATCGTATATAAAATTTTATATACAGAAAATACTTGAATTAAACAATTACATAAAACTTAATAATAAATTTATATTATTAATTGAAATAAAAAATGATCCATAAATATGTATATTTATATTTTTTTTCTTTCAACAAAATCAATTGTGTATATGCGATTTCTAGTTATACACAATTTTTATCACGTACAATGTTCGATTTTAATTTTTATTATATTTATTTTTCCCATATTTATATAATATAAAACATGTCGTGGAAAATTTCTCTACATAAAAATCGCTGTATTTTTATATATACTTTTTTTCCTCTTTCAAAAAAAAAATAAAATAAAATAAAAACACTTTATACACAAACACGATATATCGAACGATACGAATCGATTCGCGCTCATTTCGTTATAAATACAACACGAAGAGTTAAACTGTAAAGAGTCACGCGCTCCAAATATTTATCATATAATATATTCGGATTGAAAAAAAAAATGTATATTCGGATTCGAACTCGAAAGAAAAAAATATCACGCACTCGTAATATTCAATACGACCAATTTTATAATAATATTTATTATAAATGGATCGATCGCGTACTTAATATTGAAAACTTTAATTCATATTTGCTACTTTTTTGCAAACGCGCTTTGAAATTATGTCATTTACGTCGAAATTTGTTCCGGCTGCGTGTGACGTTTCATATATTTCGTTGTACAGTGGGATCACACTCTATGACGCTTCGTAGACGTGTTTTTTTTATTAATAAAAAATATATATGACGTCTATTCCATTCGGAGGATTTCTGAAATATTTTCAATTTTACTTAAATATCAATATGTTTAAATTTAAAATAATAAATATTAATTATATTGATCTATAATTTTAAAATAAAACTTTTATCTATCTACAACTAATCACACTCAAAATATTCAAATCTATATTATTTATAAGTTGTTCAATATTTAAATTATCAATATAATTTAATTATTAATTTAAAGATTCAATTCTAAACACTCGATTAAATAAATATTATGATATTAAGTCAAAAGATCAAATATATATAATATTATACATTTAATATATTCAAATTTTATCAAACCGAATTAATTAGAATTGTCTTAAATAATATAAAAGTACTATAATTTTATAATTAGTATAGCCATTAAAATATAGTTTGAAATTATTAATATATATATATATATATATATATATATATATATATATATATATATATATATATATATATATATATATATATATATATATATATATATATATTTAAACAGAAAAATAATATGTATAGAAATTATTTATCGCAATAATGTATTTAATATCATTATAATAATTGTATTATAAGAAAGTTCACTTTCACCGAAAATATCCTCATGAGAATATTTTTGACTCGTTTTAAATCACAAGAGATTCAAAATATACTATATATATATATATATATATATATATATATATATATATATATATATATATATATATATATATATTATGTATATTATAAAATCAAGCGATGCAATATCAAAGATATAAAGTTACTTCACATTAAACTAACTGTAAATTGATGTGCCCCAAATTAGATTAAAATACAACTCTATGCGGTTTATGAAATAATATAATATATCATGTAAATTTTGAGTTTTTAGAACATGAAAATTTTAGTAATTAAAAATGCGATGTTTAAACAAGATGAACATTGTATAATTGAAAACTTCGAACTCATGAAAACAATATTTTTAACATTTTTTATTTCATATGAGAACAAAATATTATAATGAATAAAAATAATACATTATAATTCTAAATTAAAAATAATCTCATTATGCGAATGTGGTTTAATATGAAAGTTTAAATGCATGCTGTTTTAAAATTATAAAATCGCATTGTGTTTACAAAAAAAGTCCCGAAACGCAAAATTTTCAGAATAATCCTGTTCGCGTTTATTTCGTGTAATTTTTCCTTTTCAACAAATTTAATATAAAAGCTTCAACAACATTCATTGTATTAAATTTTAAAATAGATTGCTTATTTCATATTTTCACTGAGAAAAATAAATACGGGATTCGAAATCGTAAAAGTCTTTTTTGTTGTTGTTGTTACGCAATTATTGGAAATTCTAAGAATGTTTTTGCTACAAAACATAAAATAGTCGAAATCCTTTCAACAAAACTTGAAAATTAAATGAATCGATATAATTACTTACAACATCTCCATTGGACTTAAATCTCTTTTTGAAGCCTTGAGATACGAATTATTTTTTTTACCAAGCCATTTACATTTTAACCATTATAAAATAACATATTTTTTTCAGATTAAGAAACATTTTATTATATTAACATAAATTAAATAAATTTTAAAAATTTACTTAAAATATCAACGAATTACTAAACAATCATATTATTACAACGAATAAATTATTACGATAATATTTTCATGATAAAAATAAATAAATAAAAAAAAAACAATCGTCCGAAGTGAGGGTAGAAATATATTGTTAAATATTAATGAAACATTTCGACATAGTATGTTGAGATCCAACAGGACTTGCTTATCCTGGTAGCAAAAAGGAAGCACTGGAGGAAATTAAAAAAGTTTCCTTTGTGTATCACGCATCGCAGCGCGAATCCGGACAATAAAGTTACCGAACTGATCAATTCTGTACACAAAATTACGAGTTTTCAACTGAAAATTGACTAAAATGTCAGCTGCAGACTGTCCCGTTATATATATTTATAAAGTTAAAATTTTAATCGTTAATAAATGGTAAAAGTATTACGCCGAATTATATATTATAAAATTTATATTTATATCGTATCATATATTTCCAATTTTAACATAATTCAATATAAAGTAATTATTTTTATCAAATAATATTATTTTTCATATTATCAATGTAAATTCGTCACCTATAAAATAAATTATTGTAATTCTATATTGATTTTATTTATATAAAATTATTTTATATATTTAATTGATTATATATTATTAATCAAAGTTGTATACAAAATTTTCGTTGTGCATAATATTTGTTTTTCATGTGAAATTTAATTTTATCAAGAAAATTTCATACATAATATTAAAACACGAAACTTCTATATAATTCCATATTTTTGATTATTTAATATACTTGGAAGAAAACAATGCTTAAAGTTCATTAGACACAACATAAAAACGAAAGCAACATATTATATAAATTGAATTAAAAATTTATATAATTTCATTCAAAAAAAAAATGTATGACTGTTTAATGAACTATCGTTTTCCACAGAATTTTATTTTTATATAAAATAAATATTTAATTAAAAGTCGATAATAATAAAATTTAATTAAAAGTCGATTTTGATCAATAATAATAAACGTCATATATATATATATATATATATATATATATATATATATATATATATATATACGCGTGTGTGTGTGTGTAAAAGCGTATTACACGGTCGTCAGAGGGTTAAAAAGAACAGCGAAACGTGACACAGTTTCCACGTGAAAAACGCACACGTTTACGCGCCACCCGCGAAAAGCGAACCCCCGAAGAACAACTCGCTTCGAATTTTTCGATTACACCCGCGAGAGAAACGGTCCGACGCGCTCAAGAATTTTAATTATAACCGTTGAGGGTTGCAGGCGAGGGATGGATGACGGCTCGCCTACCCCCCATCCCCTCCCCCGACTATTTACGCCTGTCTGTAAAACCTTCAACACAGTCAGGGGTACGACGTCGAAACGACTGACGTCTGCGATTGTCGCTGTGTTTTTGTTTTATTTCATTTATATATATATATATATATATATATATATATATATATATATATATATAAATGTACGTACATATATTTTATTGTTTATACAAATAAATTTTAATAATAGGTTTTATCCAAAATTTAATTAAATACAATTCAAAGAAAATGTATATTCAAAAATATGAAGATTATAATATATCTTAATTTTTTTGAACGTTTTCTAAACTGTATAATAATAAAATATTACGATCAAACATAATAAGTGACTACACATTGCGGTTAGCTCGATTTCAAAAAGCTCAGTGTGTCAAATAACCAGAGACCATCTGTATATATACGCGAAAACCCGTTATGTTCCCAAAGGATATACGTTAGTATACCGAGGTACTGTCAAAAAGTATCCGTACACTCTCGTCGCTTGGAAATGTTTTGTCCTAATTAGATCTCATACATGTGCTCGCATAGAAGGTAACGGAAAACCATTCTAAAATGTAAATGTCATAGAACAAACACCCTGCGGAATAATAATAATTAGAATAGTGAAATCTAAAATTATACTGGACTATTTGAAATTTTTATAGTATATATTAATTATAATTAAAAAATAATAATCTCAATTAATTCATTATTAAAAATTAAATATAGTTTCTAATTCAAAATTGAATAAAATAAAATTAAAATATTATATTATTCATTACTTCTCATAAAAATATTAATTTTATTATTCATACTATAATTTAATATCAAAATCGTATCAAAAAAAAGTCCAAATTGTCCTTAATCAAAATTCATATAAAAACAAAGTTTAGACGCATATAGATATTATACATTCGAAACTAATAGAAAACGGACCAAGTTGAGCTTTTAAAACGCAAATTAAAATATTCAGACCTCGACGAAAAGCCACGCGGCTCGCGAAACTGTAGTGAACGTTTCGGCTTAATCTTTTTGCGCTTATTTTAATTTTAAGTTTTACAACAAAATCCTTATTTAGCAAAATATCCGGCTAAATAACATATTTCGTCACCGAGTTTCGAGACGATGCCGCAATGCGGCATAGTTTGATTCGAAAATCCCGAGTAAAAAGTGGCGAATTGAAACTTCACCTATGACAAAGTTTCACAGTATGGCAATTCCATAACGGCGACAATGGCCGTAACTCTCAAAAATGTATTTTTTATTTTATTTTATTTTTTCTTTTTTTTTTTAAATAAATTTCCATACATTTTCTAATTGTCCGTCTCTTTCGCGCTCGATTTTCCCACGCAAAAGATAGAAGCTCAATCGACACTATGAATATGCAAATTTTATGCAATTTCATTGCTATAACTATTAAATTATACTGGAATTGATACGTCGCTATTGCATATTATTATTAACGTCGAAACCGCAAGAAGTGAATATTTATATAACATAATTCCTATATATTATATACCAACCATAAAACTGTCAAATATATATATATATATATATATATATGTGTGTGTGTGTGTGTATTATTCGTTTAATTTTTATATATGTAAAAAATCTTTATTTCTAACATTGTGAAATAATTTAATAGACGTTTATTATTTAATTGCATTACTATATTGTATTTAAACTATTCGCTTATTTAATACGTATTTCGTAAGTTTATACCGTTCGAACGCTTTAAAACCTCACATATTTAATTAAAGTGCATGATGTATACATATATATATATATATATATATATATATATATATATATATATAAATTCGATTGCCGTTAGTAACACGAACTTTGGAATGTACAAAAGGGAACTTTATTCGGCTTTAAACCCCGAAGCTTAACTCAGACGTGAAGTCGTGTCACTAATCACAAATGGAAAGGGCCACAAGTAAAAACGTGATGACAAACACTTCATAGTAGTGAAACTATTATACAAAGGTTCGG
The DNA here is from genome assembly GCA_024500535.1 of Leptonema lineaticorne. Lineage (NCBI taxonomy): Eukaryota > Metazoa > Arthropoda > Insecta > Trichoptera > Hydropsychidae > Leptonema > Leptonema lineaticorne. The sequence continues at coordinate 5,299,251 of JANIJI010000059.1, read as the reverse complement.
TTGACAGGCTTATTATAGAAATATTTGGGTTGTAGAGACGTATCTTTTGTGCTACACGTATACATATTATTATTATTATATATATATAGATATAAACGCGATCCATGGAAAATGAGTTCGTTTTAAGCTTAGACACTAATAAGGTTCTAACCCTGTATATATATATATATATATATATATATATATATATATATATATATATATATATGTGAGTATATATTTATTTGACGAGAGCCAGTTTCTATGTCGTTTGTCAAAACGTTCCTCTCTAGTTAACCATACGTCCAATTATCGCCGACTAAACTCGAAAGACTTAACAAAATGAAACATGTATAAAACGGGAGAGAAACGCATAAAGGATTACTCTATTAATAAATCAACCTCTATTTCCCTTAACAATATTGTTCACGTGTTGATTTTGACGTTGAAATTTAAAAAAAAAATCCCGACAATATGAAAAAAAATAAGCATTTTGTTAATAACTAACGTCAGAGCATTCTTTCGGTTAAATTGGAAAAAAATGTTTTTTAAAAAAATATATAGGTGTATATTTGAAAATAAATAAAAAAGAGTAAATGAGTGGGTGTACAAACGGTATTTACCCATTTTTATTAAATAGAGAAAAAATCTAATAGCGCCTATTAAATTATTGAATACCCATTATGAAAAATAAAATAAAAAAAAATAAGCCGAGTCACGTTCATGTTATTAGAATATTTTCTAAATCTTTAGTAGCGGTTAAAATCGTATAAAGTTTTAATTTACATATATTATTTTTCTTTCGGTAATGTGTTTTTTGTACGAAAAGTAATAAATCATATATTTAACTAGCAGTATTACAATTGGCAATTTCGAAGCGAAATTCGGAAAATAAAATAAATATAATCATTTTCGTTTATTTTCAATGTCGCAAATTAATAATTTTGTATGATTAATGTAAAATATTAAAAGAAACAAGACCCAAATATTTTTACTATAATGTTTGAACTGCTTTTTTTCTTGTAATCACTTAAATTAAACGACTATATATAGTTAATGCTTTTAATATAAATTTGAACCTTGGTTATTATTAATAAATATAAAATATATATTAATATAGACGATATTCCTATATAAAAAATATTTTAATCCTCATTCTCTTAATAAAATAAACATATTATATATATATTTTTTTTACAACTCATTATTGACTCAAATTTATAAAAATAATGAACGTATTTGTAATGTAAAATTGTTGAATTCTACAAGAACTGCAACTTTCTATATAAAATAGTGATTCTGAGGCATCCAACTGTCTTCTTTTTTTAAGGAAAGTCCTCCTTAAAAAATTATTATCATTTTTGAAATTTTTGAAATCATGCCATATTTTTTGAAATTTATTTTTTTTACAATTTCAAAATTTGTCTGTGTCAATTTTATTGTGTTCTTTTTAAAATAATAAGTGGTTTTTCATTGCATCCTACTTTTTATTATAAAATAGTTGGTCACCTTAGCAATTCTAAAACTGGATAACGTTAGTTTTTTTGAAGTCATTCGTGAGAATGTATATGAATGATATTAATCTTTAAATTGAATATTGCTTAAGAAAAAACGAAATTATTTCTACAGATCATAATTTTGTAAATTATAAATAAAATTTTATATTTAATATACTATACATGAACACTTATTAAACGATAAATTTTCCGCTAAACAATGAAAGTATTCAAATGATTAAGCCACTTATTCGCTCGTTCGCAATTCAGAAAACAATTATCGATCATAATAAATACGCAAAGACCGCCGACCGCGAAATATTTTATTATTATCATAAACCGCAACAGCGTTCTTAAGCAGCATAATGAACACGTCAAGAGTGGGCCCCGAACTTCTCGGCTATACATCTGATTATATTATGCTAAAGGCGCGGCTACACGATTGGAATATTTATCAAACGCGCCGCACTGCGTCAAAAAAGGAAAATTTCTCGTCTCTTAATGTTCGCCTCATAATAAAACGCGACTCGGCTACTTATATTACGAAGCAAAAAATAAAAAAAAACCGGAAAAAAATTGGACGTTTTCCGTCTAATTAGCCCGTCGAATCGTGATGTGTATCGAGCTTAATAAACGCGTTCGTTGAAAATGATTGTGTATGCGATCGTTGAATGATACGAAAATATGTTTGGATTTCAAATATAGCAGTAATACGTTATCTATAAAAACTTATTATATTAAATAAATATTTGTATTTCGATGAATTAACAGGAAAAATTTTAATAAGTATATATATAATATTTTAAAATCAATTTAATTTTTTCTTTAATTACTAAGGAAAACCAGTCGAATTTTCATCATTTTGATGGTTTTCCTTATATTTCAATAATTTTATATTTTTGATATCTATTTATTTTACATAATGAAACAGAACATAATAAAAAAATCGTAATAAATTCATAGATATTTTCAAAAAAATCGTAACAAATTCATATAAAAATTAATTCATTTTACTATATATTCGATATATTGTTAAAATAGTAAAAGAAATAACTTTTAAATCGTATTATATATGAGAAGTTTTCCTTGAAAGTGATGTAAGAACATTTTTAATTAATTAATGATAACATTAAATGCAATCTGCTATATAAAATTTTTATATATAAATATTTATCAAAAAAAATCTTTAAAATTTCCATAATTTTGTCAATATACAAATATAATTATTTTAAAAGTGATATTTATCTCCATAATAATATAAAATGTACTTAAACCGCTTTCGAAGAGAACGACGCGTATATAATCTGATCGAATATCTTCTACGACTATAAAGCAAAATAAGGTCGTTTAAAAATTTTAAAACCCGTAAATGGCCCTTAGCGCCACCGTTTTATGAAAAATATGTAGTAAAAATACCGTGGGACTAACTACAAATTGATCCTTGTTCAGTGTCAACTATCAATTAACATTATCAAATAGCAATAAATCATATAGACACGGCACCGGTTATTCAGAAACCTGTTCGTTGTTGTTTGTGTACGTTGAAAATTAATTCATGCGGGAATTCATCGGAATGGTTAATTTAAACTGGGTCCCATTTTAATATGCACGAATTTCTCATGGTTTTCGATACGAGTATTTATAAAAATTTATATTTATATATACCATATATATGTATATACAATATATATCAACCGGAAATTTAAATAATATCGATCTGAAATTTTAAAATATAATGACGCGTGTCGCAATATTTGATTCGCTTTAAATATTAAGCGCTGACGAGAATTATTTTATCGCATAATTAACTAAAAAATTATTTATATTTTGAGTATGTCATATATCACTTTTTTTTAATTTTCTATTTATAAACAATACTGATGATATATTTATTTAATAAAAATAATTATAATAATTTCTACATTAAATTGATGACTCATTTATTTTTAAGTATAAATATTTCGTGTTTATTTTTCTCATTATTGCTTTTTTTGATAATAAAAGAATAACAACATTAAATATTATAAATAGTTTTGGAGAGAAAAATTACTGATAAATACACTTAAAATTAATTTTACACTATGAACATTTTTTGAAGATTTTTAATTGGCAAATAATTTATTATCATATATTATTTCTTAGGAAATTTATTTAATTTATATACGTTTACTGTCAAAACAATATTAAAGATAGTTAGATATACTAATTATTTTTTTAGTATATTTATAAAAAAAATAATTTTACATACTCACATGAATAATTTAAAATCAACGTACATTTTTACAAATAAATATATTTTTTGCCAAATTTCGTAACATTACAACATTGAACAAAAAAAAAATATTTATACAACAAACGTATTCTATATAATCGTTTACAAAATCAATATTTCCATTCGCTCATACTATGTTTATATACTATGAAACATTCTTTTTATTTTATTTTTTTTTTCTTTCTGCGACGATAATTTAACATTCCACTATTTTGTGTAAACCGCACGAAAAATGGGTTAACAAAATGGACAAACCATTTAACTCAATGACATTTCCACAATGAAAATGTCAACCCGTGCGCACATTGTTCCAAATTTGACTGTCATCGTTTTTAAGGTCTCAAACTTTTCTATCTACGCATTCGTTTCCGAAAATGCATGGCGTCGTTTTTTTTTTTCATTTTTTTTCCTATTTCAACTCCCCTATTTATTTCGTTCTATTTATTCTTAATTTCCTCTTTTCTTTTGAGCACGACGACGGCTCCGTCTCGGGGATCGATCAAACTCATTCTACATAAAAAGTCATTTATTCAATTCTCGGTATTGTTTTTTTTTAATATTTATTTTCTTTTCACTATTACACTACTATATGAAAAATTTTATACATAATATATTAAATTATTTTCTTTATGATGGAAACCGAATGGACGTTTATAGCATATTTCTTTCTAAGCTGATTCACAAGTCATGCAAGGCCACATTCATATTTTATACTATTTATAAGTTCATATTTTATATATTTTATAATTTTATATTCTTATTCACCATTATTTATAAATATTTTAAAAAATACTGAAAAATTCCGAAAACAATTTAATAATTAAAAAATCAAACCATTTTCACACTAAAAATTAAAAAATATATATATTTACTTTAGTGAAAACACTAAATGACAAAATTATTCACGATGAAATTGTTCAAAGTAATCGTATATAATTACAAAACAATATCGACCTTGGAAATAAATAGTTTTACCACGAACGACAAATTAGTGGGCTTAGAGTTTTGCCACCGGTCACGAAAGAGAATTTTTTTCCCCCCATCAGGAATTAAAGTGTTATTAGGGTGTTTGATGTGAAATAATATAGAATCACTAGTATAAAGTCCGACATACCTTCGCTACTAATCAAAATAAAATATAATGTATGAAAAATTGTAACAGATGTAAAATTTATTAGTACAATATTTTAGATTGTCCAATAAAAAAATATTAATTTATTTTTATAATAATATTAAATTATTATTAATATCTAACTAGATAATAATACGTATTATTGAACTAATAGAGCAATCATAAATTTATTTCTACATATATATACGAACAATACATGATATAAATTAATACCATAAAAATCTCCAATTTCCATTTTAATAGACATAGATCGATGAAATATAAACAAAACAAATTTTAACGTTTATATAATGTATATATTTCTATTTTTGTTTTAATGTATTTAAATGAAAAGGGGCACACATTTGTATCGGAAACATGGCACGATTTAGAAATCTGGTTACACACCGAGATAATTATCTATGTTCCCGAAGTGAGATTATTTCGTTTTGTCGACGCCGAAAACGGCCCTTAACCCCATTTAACCCGTCCCTTAGATTAATAAGATTGTATCGGCGCTAGGGATAAACTTCCAATAACTCATATTATTTAAACGCGTTTAATTATCTCGTATCTAGAGGGGGTCCAATATCTAACAACGGGGGTGGCGATGCCGCTAATTATATATAGGTCAAAAACTATTTAAAAATCTATATAACAATGATAATGTGTTAATGTATCGCTTCGATTCGATTTTTGTATTCGTAGGTGGTATTCTGTATGCGATCATAAACCTTTTTATTTTATACAATTAAAAGATAAAATAAAATTTTGATATTATTCAAATTAATGATAACGAAAATATGTATATAAAACGATTGAACAATTTTGAAAAATTTCGCTTTTATACGCTCGACACTTGATTGAATGTTTTTTAGCGAATCAAAACCGACATTTCATTATTGCAAAACGAATTTGAAACGTTTCGCGCAATTATGTTTTGCTTTTTGAATTATTTTTTGATCGATATCAATTTTTGGCTAATTAGTCACTGAATTAATTGTATTAAAATGCGTAATTATGTTTTTGCAGACCGCACATTTCGTTACGAATAAATCTTTATAAACCGCATGAATCATCGCAAAAAACAGCGATTTACTATAAAAATAATTACAAAAGCAAAATCAACAAATAATGAACGAAAAATTTTTCTTACATTGCTCATTCATTTTTGTTATTATAATATATATAATACGTGCATTTTCACTTAAAAAAATATGCTAAAATCGTGACAATTTTCAACTGAAAAACGTGCATTTATCTATATATAATATTTTCGTATATTTTCCTATTATTTTATTTAGATCTCAGCAAAATATTGTCAAAAATATATCAGTATAAAAGTCTAGACATGTTACACATTAATTCATTTTTCTTTCAATTTCCACTAATTGCGTATATTCTTTGAAAGAGTGATATTCTAAAAAGTGCTATATCAATATGAAGAAATATAGTTTAATATTTTTTGTGATAAATATCTTACATTGTTTCGCACTCGATGCCAATGTGATCGATAAAGGTAAATAATATTTTTTCTTTTATATTTATCAGTATAAAGTCGCGTCTAGACGATTCGAGTGTTTATCCATTTCCAAGCAAGTGTATTGCGAATATAAATCAATCATTGAAAAATACGTATTATTCAGACGCGACTTAATACGAATTAATTTTCTACGAAATAATTTAATTTCTCCCCCCAAAAAAAAAACAAGAAAATATAATCAAGGAATATAACTGCATTCACTAAAATATCGTACATTCCCCGCATACTCTCACAAAAGAAATAGTCAATAAAACTTTCTTAACTCGACCAAAATTTTTGGCCGAATAATAAACTGAAGCACAATAAAGAATGTTTCGAAATACTTTTCTCTTTTCTTTAAAAGCCAAAATGCGAGAAAAGTCATAAAATAAAAAAATAATAATATATATATATATATATATATATATATATACATAATAAAAAAATCCTACCTTAAGAACTCATATATTCATGAGGAGACTTCTGCACCTGCAAATAAATATACATACATACAAATGTTAGAACTTTATCACTATAAATTTAAAATTTAGTTGCTCTTTATGTCATATGCAGTAAAATATTTTATATTAAACTATATTACATACCAAATCTTAAATATATATATATATATATATATATATATATATATATATATATATTATAGTTATTAATAATAATAATAATATCATTCTAAGAAATTAATTCAATAGTCAATTTTATTCAAAAAAAATAATATTTATATTTTAAACAATTTCGTTAAAAATATTCAACGTATAATATATATTCGAATATAACTGCGGAAATTTTATATGTCGAGAGTTTTCCGCGAAGTTCCAAAGCTCGTATTTAGCACTAGAAAATGCTACTTGAAATCCAATATGCCACGTTTCAATTACCCTACTACATTATACATGTAAGAATCTATTTTTCAGAATTATACTGTACGGATCCTCACACTGGCCTACATTATCCGGTAAATAGCACTTGGCCCTCGACAACGTTCTGCGGCACGTACACATGCCATCGAATAATAGTAGACGAACAGAATGGAAATTCTAAAAAAATAGCGAAAATTGTACCGAATATAAATAAAGACGTGGAAAAAGAAAGCAGCATCGAAGATGTTAGAGATACGGTCGAAATTGGCGAATTTAATTCGGACGAAAAAGAAAACATCGAAACCGGTTCGGACGATGTCGATTTGGACGAAAATGAATTCAGAAAGCTTTATGAACTGTATAAGATGGCTGCGGATCTCGGAGAATCTATTAAAAAGACAGAAATTGAACTGAAGCGTGCAAATGAAATCTTCGAACAGAGCATAAATCAAATCGAAAACGAATACAAAAAATCTGAGACAGAAAACGAAAGCCAAACCAATGAAAACAATATAAACAGGGTTAACCAAATACATAATTCGGATAAACCTCAAAGTCGTGTAGGAGAAGAAGATGCATCTATATATAAAGAATATGATAAATATTTGGAAGAATATTATTTGAATCATCCTTATTATTATCATTATAATTATAATAGCGATGACGAAAAGAGATCAAATGATGTCGCATCCAGTTCTTCGAACGCTCAAGGAAATTACATCTTATTCAATAATTATGACGAACAAAATTATCGCAGAGCCTATTTGAATAATCAAAATGATAATAATCACTGGAATGGATATGCCACTCAAACTAATCATGCAGAAAACAATGACAACGCAGACCGATCCAAAGATACCTTATACAATGTTGACCATTCCCATTATTATGCACAAACGGGTCAATCTGCTCAACAACAGCAACAACATAATCACATCGATGACGAGTCATCTAATTATGAAGCAGAATATCATGCATTCTATCATGAATACATGTCGTCACATCCGAATTCGACTGTTTATTCCGAGAAACCGACCGATGAAGACGTGAAACACTTTTATGATCACTATTACGAACAATTTCCATATAAAAGACCGGCAAGTGAAAAATCTACGACACAACAGGAGCGCAAAGTCGATACAAAATTCGAAAATCATCACAAGATAAAAATCGAAACGGAAAACCCGGAAACAAACGTCAAATATAAAACGACCGAAAAGGATTGCGATAAGGAGACCGTCTTAGAAGAGTTGCAAAACTGGGCGGATTACAAACATTCGAAAGACACTGTACAGTGGCAAGCTAACCCTTTCGAGACGCCGAAGGATAAAGACGTATATTTAACGAGTTCGAAACACCCCAACGTCGACAACATCCCCGGTAAATATGACTGGCTCAGTACTAAGCTGGGGCAGTTTGGCATTCCGACGCTCGCTAAGCCGAACCGATCGCCCAACTTGAATCCCTTACTGATGGCGGCTCTAAGGCAGCCCAAATTCAGAAATGTGCTCAAAGGGCTTCCCGGCTTGCACAATTCGCATCCAAGACAAAGAAGGTCTCCCAAAATGAAGACGTTCATGACTGTAAAAGGGTAAGTATGATGCCGCTTTGAACCACCAACGGTGACCCAATGTAAATCTGTCGATTCAATCCCTGCAAAATTCCCTTCGTCTACATATATATATTTTTTTAAATCATTCTAAATCTAATTATTAATATTTAACAATAATATATTATTTCTTTACTTAATTACAATGCAAGTATTATACTCTATTCAATGGCACATTAAATGAATCAAACAATAAGATTACATTTTCAAAAGCGCTAAACTTGTAACACTCTTATTATTAAATAATTTAAATTGGATTAATATTTATTATATAAACATTTTTTATTTTAAAATCGCTAATCTACATTTAGCCGTTCATTGTAATCCTTTACTTAAGGGGTCTTAAAAATTTCATAGTGTTCACCTCGCGTTGCGTGACAAAATATCGCCCGCGTTCCCGTTTCAAATTATAAATTTATATTTATAAATATGAAAACAAACGGACGAAAAAAATAATTTTAATGCAATATTTATAATGTATTTTCGACCGCGCAACGATCGACATTTATATAATATTTACGTTTATAAATATTTCAGGTGTCCACACCGACTGAGACCGGGAGTTTTCAGAAGCGGTAACCCATACCAATCTTATCCGCAATGCTGTCCCCAAAAAATTAACCACTAATTTAATATAAATTTACAATGATATTATTTTGTATTTTTCTATTATGTAAAACGTGTTAAATAAAAATTAATATAATTTCAAATTACTATTTCAATATATTATATATTGCATTATAAATAAATCTTAATTTACAATCATAACCTAAGCATTAAAATTACATTATTATTTATATTTCATTGTATTTAAGATGAAATATGATAAAAATTTAATTTTATATTAATTATATATACTTACTATTTTGTTTATTTCTATTGAAAAATAATTAATGACAGATAATAAAAATGTCCTTAAATAAAATAAAATCGAATCGTAATATGAAAATAATATGTGCTAAAAATTGATAGATATAGTAAAAATATATTGAATATAAAAATATATAAGTAACATATTGATGAGAATCTTTTGTAAGTTTAAATTTAGTGGTCGTCAAATGACGACCTGTGAGGTAGTAACTCGTGATATAATATGAACATAATATGCAAATTTATGTCGTCATCACGAAAACCAAAAATTTTACAACGCAAACGTGTAGGTAACAATGTAAAAGTGAACGCAAGAACCACAAATTCGGATCATATTTATTAACGATAACGTAAGAAAAACACTGACCTCTTGCTCTCCAATATATCACGAAATTTTATTTACTAAGAGTATCTCGGGGTGCCACTTAAATTTAATGCCAAGGGAAAAAAGGTAATAACCGTTTCAAACAAAAAGGTTTCGTATTAAGGGCCCGGTGGCCCCTGGGCCTATACGGCGTTGGCGATAAGGGAAAATTTATTATTTAAAAAATCCACTAATTACGCAGATTTAGAGGGGAACTGTCCCCCACTTTTAATGCGGGACCCCCTCAACCCCCGGTGACTCGGACGGAACCGACTCGAGATTCAACTCGACTTTGCATATTAAAACTTTCCTCGAATTACACTCTTATCGAAAAACAATAAAACAAAATTTACGACTCTTTAATCCGTCGATCGCGAAACACAGATTCGCAATCCCTGCGACCGATGTTCGCGGCCGCCCGTGAAAAATCGACGCGAAAATCTACCGAAAAGACTCAATGAGTTAATCTTCTTTTTTTCTTCTTCTTTCATTTCTTCTGTTTTTGAATTTAGCCTTTGAATGTTCGCAAAAATATTTTCAAATTTTAAAAATCTACATAAATCAATTATATTCATAAAATTACATAATCATAATCAAAATAAGTGTAAAATAATATTTAATTTCTTTTATTATCTTAACTATTTAATTTCTTTTTGAATTATTATTTTTAATAAAACTTAAACTTTAATATTAAATAAAATTTATTTTCAGAACTTTAAATATATAATAGGAAAATATACATATGTATAAAGATCGACCACACACCAAATTTATAATAGTTACTACATGACATCACACTATACTCGTTCAAACCACATTACTTACTCTGATTACAGTCTATTATGTTTAGTTTTAAAATGAAAACCTATAATTCACACCTCGATTATCGTTCCTAAATATAAATTTCCAACATTTTATCCAAAGATGAAGTGTGAAAAGAACATTTTTCACGCGTATATTTTCCGTAATCGCAAACATTTAGCTCGTTTAATTCGCCATAATTTTCTTTTCGTGTGAAAACCATGAGAAAAAACTTCATATGTGTATATTTATTTGCGGACGATAATTTTGATAGACACGCAAGCCATATGTTATCAGATGAAAATCGTCATTGTCTAAATAGCGATAGTAAACCTTTTAGCGTTCATTAAATCTCGTGCTCAATATTCAAAAACACCCTGAACCATCATCCCTTATACACCTCGGGTGTACATTATTTGAATTCGATTGGCAATACTGGACGTACATATGATACTATATTCGGTGGAAATGTTCCGCAGATTCGGCTGGCTAACGCGATTCTAACATCCTCGAAGTGTAATAAATTAAGGGGAACAGCTGATAAAGCTAAGCCTCGCTCTTTCCTGCAAAGCCTCTCTGCATTACGCCAGGACATTTAGTGTGCTTCGAAACTGAAAATGGAAAATCGATTCCTACTCTCATATCGTCACATTTAAAATTGACATCGAAATGGTAACACAAACTCATACACATTCACACACACACACACATAGACTTATTATATCAACGTTAAAATAAAAGAAAATAATAGGAACGTGATCCAAAAAAATGTGATGAAAAAGAGTCAAATGCAATCGTCTTTCGTATATATAAAAAAGTAAAAAAAAAATTTTTTCGAATTATAAAAATTAATTGTCATTGGAATAATTTATTCATTATAATATTATATAATTATACGTTATAAAATTATAAATTATATATTCAAAAACAAAACATTATATTCCAGATTTCATTTAATAAATTTAATATTATTTATACTTTAAATGTATTCAGAACATTATTATAATGTTTTCAAAGATTTTAAATTAAAATTAATTTATACAACGGACATATTATTGAATAAATTTCCCATTATTGAAAAATGAAAATATATATTTACAAAAGGAACAACTCCATTTATTAAAAAAAATATATTTTATAAATAATGATTGAAAAGATTATTCTTCAAAGTTAAAAGAGAAGAAAAAGTTGATAAAAAAACAAATGAGAACGATACAGATGAAAGAGCCGATACAGGAAAAAAATGAACTGTAAATTGAAAATTCTTAGAAAAACTAAATCCAAACAATAAAACACAAAAGATGAATAAATGTTCCGAAAAGGAGATAAAAAAAAACGAACGAGTTAGAAAAGAAAGTAATGAAAGAATACATATTCGCCGAAAGATAATATATAATTGAAGAGGAAGAAAATAACGAGAAGAAATAAGTATACTAATAAAGAAAGAAAAGACTCACGAAAAGAAATATGGAATAATGAAGCTGTGGGGAGGGGGGGAAGGGGATAAGGGTGGCGTATATGGCCGAGATATAACCTGTGAAGATCGCTTACTCATACGAGCAATGTGCTCCCATTTGTTACATTGTTCATATAATTATCGCGCATTCGAAAAGCTCGGGAAAATGCTCGATTATAATGAAAACGATGGGCGTTTCATGTCGAAATCGTCGAGTCATTATAATACGTCGAATTCTTCAAATGTTATTGCCGTCGTTTGACGAATATACCGACGCGAACGAATGTTTCCGGTCCGCTATTTCCGCGGCGGGAAAATTTAAATTTTTCTCTATTTCTTCTCTTAAACGCGCGTTAAATATTTTTTAATTGGATGAGTTACATTTTTTAACGATCGTATAAAAAATTATATAACGTTTCATCTTTTAACTTTATGGAAATAATTTATTACTTAAAATTCATATATATCGATATGATATTGTCATATCTCAGTAGCAGATTCAAAAGTATATATATTGTGTAATTACCATAAAATATTAATATTAATGGTCAATAAAAAATCATCCTCATTAGTTTTTTTTTTAATATGACATGTTACTATAAAAATTAAATTAAAAACTTGGAATGTAAAAGATGCAAAAAATACTTACTCTGATTATATAGTGATCCAATTTTATTTTTTTTTCTTTAATTATTTCAAAACTATACCAAATTGTTCTACAATACAAAAAATATTTCGAATTAAATGTTGATTATTTAAAAATATTCTTTAAAAAGATCAATATTATGACTATGTATATATTGATTAAAAATTATTTTGATGGAAAATTTCGATTTATTTTTAATCCGAAAAAGGGTTGAATCAAATGTTTGGAAACTTGTGCATTAGCCAAACGCGATTACCTAATATAAGTGACTGAATCCAACTCGCGTTACATAATTTTGAAATCCCTGTCTTCAAATATCGATAATACATCGTATGATTTGAACACGCACACACAAATGCGAAGTAAATATTAGAAATCTTATTTCATTTTTCTCTATCCAATTTTTCTATTTTTTTTGAAAACACGCAAGCACGCAAAATATCCTACCAAATGATATCGAAATGAGAGGAGAAAACGCCGTTTTTTCCCTTCTTATACTGTCTTTCTATTCTACCGTTTCTTATTTCTTTTACAAACTAATACATTCCATTGTTATCAGACGGCGCTTTCGGTCCCTATGAAACACCTTGGAAAAAAGGGTCTACTACCTAATCTTAATGCCCTTCCCATCACGCGGTTCAGGGTTCGACGGAATCACCTGAGTTCCATAAAAACGTGCATAATAAAAATGAGAAAAGAACGAGAAAGAAAAGACCGAAGACAAGCGAAAGAAAAAATACATATATATATATATAGTATATAATAAGGGAAAGAACAAAACCAAAAGGCAAGAAACGGATAAAAAGAATTCGAAAACACTCATCGAACCTACTAGGCCATAAAGTGATTATTCGATCAATAAAAACACAATATAAAGGTGGCATATTTGACTCGGAACAAACACGAATATAGTCGTATATTGGAATCATCCCGGCTAAGTACGATTATACGACTCATTTTAAACTGTCTATTATCGAATTCGTGTTGTCCGCTACGACGGCGAACGGAGCTTTAAAGCTCGTAAAATACGAATCAAAATCTTGTTTAATACAACACCGGCGGTGCTCAAAGTGCGACGTCGATATATGTAAATCGACTATGAATCAATACGATGAACATTCATTAATGTGATTTACAGTTTGAACGCTCGAAATGAATATCTTATTATTTATTATGTAATAGAAGACAAATCGATATTTCAGATTTCTGCACATTTCTATAATAAAATAAAATATATTAAATGTATACGATTGGTTGAATATTTATGATTGAAAATTATTTTAGATAATGATCAGAATTTACTATTTTTTTCAACATACTAAACATATATCAAAAATATTAAAATACTTTAATAGGAGAAATCTTGAAAATTATTACGATTCGCACATCCAAATATACATTGAATAATCTGTTCCTTTATGAAAATAAGCACTATTAATTCATATTGCGGATAATTCGTGAATAATTCATGAATAATATAATAATAATTTATAACTCTATTGAAAACCATCTACGCTATTTTATGATGTGTAGAAAAAAAAATATTTCTATCATAAACTTTCATGAATATATAAATGTTTTCAAGTATAAAATCTTCAATTGAATTATCATGGTCTTAAATTGATATTTTATATAGTTTATATACAAATAGCTCAAGATATAAACCTTGAATGCTATTCATTAATAGTATATAAGTAATAATATTTATATTGAATGTTCAGCGGTAAATATAATCATTAAAATTCTTATAGATATATTGTTAAGTAGTCATAATAAAGTTTATCTACGACATTTACGAGAGTCTTCTTTTAAGTTGTGAAAACTATTTATGTGTTATATATATAAAATAAATAAATAAATCACATTAATCTATCTTCCAAATAGTAAAAAATATATATTGTATCAATCGATACTGTTATATATAAAATAATATATATATAAAAGTATATTCTGATTACCCTTGTTTTTATATGAAACTAATTAGTATGATAAAATCATTTGTCGTTTTATGGAAATATATCTTTCACGCTTATAAAAAAAATAATACAATAAAAACAGAATTACAACGTTCATATATGGGATAAAACATGAAAGACTGAAGGCGGCGCTAGACTAGAGGAAAAATGTTACATATTAAAAAATATATATTTTATACTTTATAATACTTTTATAAATGAAAATATTTTTTTTAATTTAAATATATTGTTGTGAGATAAATTATAAACTATAATATATATCAATAGGTTCAATTAGGTTTGGTTATAACTCATGATCAAAAAAACATAACTATCATTAATTTCATACATATTTATATAATATCAAGTAGTTTCAAATTCAAATTACTGGTCCATGACCATTATTTTGATTACAAATTGCATTAATTCTATTTATTTAATCTATTTTAGCTTATAATTATGTGAATAAAAATTTATAAAATGATTAAAAAAGTATATAAAAAAAAATAATCGACGATTTTTCATTTAAAAAGTGATATTAAATATCATCCATCATACTTTTGAATAGAATCGAATATTTACAAATGGCTAATAACGTAAATGTAAATACGTATCTAATTTTTTCATACGATCTCGACGCTCTGTTAGAGTCTAGCGCCGGCGCCACACGCGACTATTGCCGCGTAAAATAAAAAAAGAATAATAATATTGAAAAAAAAATGAATCGAATCACAATTTTATCATAATGCAAATGACCAAAAGCGGCCTGCATCTGATAGCGGATGATTAATGCAAACGTTTGTAGGGAGCGTTTAGAGTCGAAACGCTGCGTGATTTATCATCGCGAATTCGGGCCGTGTGTACACGTGAAATGGACATATCGCTTTGTAATAATGGGCAAAATTCGGGATTTGCGCGCACTCGCAATGCCACATGTTGCCATTTGTAAAAGTTAATGCCGTGGCACATCCCCTTTCCCTGAGTCCCATATTTGCTTTCGTATTTTGCCCTCTATTTCACCCTGTCCTCCCGGTGTCGTACTTGGGTTGTGAAACGATTTCGAAGTACTCACTCATTCTCATTCTCTCTCTCTCTCTCTCTCTCTCTCTCTCTCTCACACACACTCTATGAAACGCAATTTGTCTCCTGATTTTCTTTTTTTTTAACCGGCGACCGCAAATTTGACGAGCGATAAATCAGTCGTGAACGTTTAAAAATAATCATAAAAATATCTAATTACATTATAAAAATATTCAATATTCCATAGAATGAAATATTCTCATATTAACTATAGCGAAAATTACAATATTAAATAAAGAATAATTTCTTATAATATCTCCGTGTATCCAACGTCATTTTTAGAGATTATTAAAATAATTCTAATTGCAATGACGTCAAAAATATATTGTTTTAAAAACAAAACAATGCTATCTCGATATTATATAATATCAACAATGAGTTGAAAAAGTTATGTATGCAAGAAACCTTAGATTTTCTTTCTTTTTTTTTCATGAAAATACTTTGATATTTTATTTTGATTTAAATGACGTTGAAGAAACCATATTTTTTTGAAGAAAAAAAATTAACATATATTTTTTAACAACGGATGAATTATAAAATTTAAACCATTCATTTTTATGTCATATATATTAGGGTTTATATTTTAATAAAAAAATTATGTTGTATAATAAAATCTATTTTTTTACTTATAAAAATACACACACACACACATATGAATATATATATTAATCCATTTACCAATGTCATAACTGCCTACTAAAAAAGCATGTCAAACAAGTCGCTATTTAAATATTATAGTTTAGCACGTGTACAAATATGTACACATCAATTTAAACATTTATATGTATATTATACAAAACGAAAAATATAATAAACGGTTAATAATTTGAACAAAAGAAAAAAAAATGGACGACAAACTGAAATATATTGCGGATAATTTTAAAATTAAACACTATCAAGCTTAGTACGGCTCGATATTTGTCGTGATCTCGTTGCGCTCGATTGAGCGTCAAAACCAAGCAATGCGAACGCAACCATAACATGAACACGTCAACATGTACTGTCGAATGTAACTGACATCTAACAATTCCACACTTATCGAAAATAAAAAATTTCAATTTCAATAAATAAATATATATATATATATATATATATATATATATATATATATATATATATATATATATATATATATATATATATATAATGTTATATAAACTCAATGTCAAAACACTTTCGACTCGTATCGTCCGTCGTTATAAGTGATGTATCGGACAATGGGCGTAATCTTGACAAAATTATGGCCAAATACCGTTGAATTTTTGCGAGCTTTCAATCCGATTTGACATACGGTAAGTCTATGACACTCGACCTTCTCGAACGGTTCGAGCGAAAATATAATAAAACATACGCGCGCGTGATACAAGTGTATAAACCCGAAAAATATATATCATACATAAAACATGGCATTTTTTACGATTATTTCGACGGTAATCCGTAATATTTTCATTTTTATAATGTGATATCGTCGTATATCAAATTTTTCTTTTCAAAAAAAAAAAAGAAAAAAAATTTTTTCTTGTCACCAAAATCAATATATTTATATATTCACTAAAAATATGCGCATTAAGCGCATGCATATAAATAATATTTCACTATATTTATCTCTAAACGTTTTATTATTATAAATATAGAATTGTTTATATTTCTATAAATAATATTTTATATCTCTTTATGATTATTATATTTATTTATATGCTTAACCTGAATTAAATGTTGTATAATTATTTAATAAACTTTATAGAAAAATTATCGATTTAAATTATTTTTGTGGCTTTTATATTTTATATACAAAATATTATTTAAATTTTATAACTATATTCGACTTGATATATTATATTTAAAGACGTATTTGCTTTCGAATAAAACCATACTTTTAACTCAAAATTTATGTTAATATAAAGATAAATTTATTGAAGAGTGAAATTATAACTTATATATTGAAATTAGTTATCGAATAATAGAGTTTATCCATTTATATTTCAAAATATAAAAAAGCAGTAACTACTTTAGAAAATATTCAAATTTTGCGCTTATATTATAAAATCTAAGCGATGTAATAATAATTTCAATATAATAACAAATTAATGTTATACCTTTAACCTTCTAGAACCGAATTTATATAAAATCTTGATTTCTATAGTATATATTAAATATTTTGACACTTAATTACAGAACTAAAATATCGAAATTCCTATCGTAGACCAGTTTCTGAGGAAGCTCAAATGTGATACGGCTTTCGCGCTGTGATCAAATTATACAAAGTGCCTGAACGACGTAGCGGAAAATAGAAGCGACTCTCTTGATGTTTAGCGACATAAAAAAAAAAATACTAAAATAATATAAAAATAAGGGATGAGACGACACAAATTGATACCATCGTCAAAAATCGACCGTTTGTATGTCGCGCGCGGCATATAACATTAACGATCATCAAACAACCTTAATTGTTGAGCTCGAGTCAGTTTGTCTTGTTAATGGATTGAAAATATTTGTTCGCGAAATTTGTACAAGGCCCGACGTCACCTAAAGCACCAATTTTCTTCTACGTAGACCGAAGCCATCCCCTAAAACAGACACACACACATTCACCATTAGAGTTGGCGCTTATCTAAAGTCGCATTTCGATTCTAGATTGCAATTGCGATGCCAATTCGACGTCGCCGAGACACTAAATCGAATTCAACGTATATACATAGGTACCCTGTATAAATAGTTATATTGGGAGAATTAATACGATTATTTCAGAAATTTCCCTCTTAAGCTCTTAATAAAATCAGGCATTATAATATTAAAAATATATTTATATATTATAATATACAATCGATATACAGATTAAATTTAAACCGAAAAAAAAATTGAATCGGTTTTTTTTTCATAGATTAATAAAACTTTCTTTATGCGAAGTTTGAACAATTAATTAGTGTGTATTAAGCAACTATTTGTTTATGATGCGAAAAATTTTCTGATTATTTTTAGGTATGGCCTCAATCAACGAGTAGCGCATTGTTCGATATAGATTTATGTTTCGATTACAGAAAATAGTCAGAAGGAGACAAATCTGGCGAATATGGTAGCTGAGCGATGACTTTTGTTTCATTTTGATATATATATATATATCGATATTATACCTTTATGTGATGTATTTATATATATCGACATGCAAAATTTTGTAGGGATTCCTCTAAAATCGGAGGCCCGAAAGTGTCGCTTCCAGTGACTTCCCTCTAACTACGCCACTGGAATAATGTGTAAAAGTTTAATATATGATGATTATTTTATTACATATAAACTATAATACAATATATAATTGATTTTTTTACATATAATTTATAATATAAAAAAAATCTTTAAAACTTTTCTAAATAAATATGACACATTTCACAGTTTTACAACCACTGAACGTACAGTTATAGGTAATCGATAGATTCTAATTTTATACGGCGATTGATCACGATTGTGTCGGCGGATTATAGTCGGTGAAATTTTAGAAAGATTTCAAACACCATTACGAGACTTTCGCCATAATCGAAACGATTAAACACGCAGCGTGTTTATTATATACCCCACTAACAAATGCGAAAACCTACAACCCTTTTGCCCACCCACCCCCCCACCCCCCCACTCTCTCTCTCTCTCTCTCTCTCTTTCCTGCTCGGTTTTCCGTATCATTGTTTACCGCATTCGCGCACAATTTTATGCGAGAACAATAAAATACATTATTTTATTATGGGTATTTACTGAATTATTCACGGGGTTTGATACGCGAAATTGATATGAAATCCACGATACGTTATTATTATTATTATTATTATACGTATAAGACGTCGTATTTTATTGTTGGACGATTAACAGTGTTTTAGACTATTAGACGATTTTTTTTTTTATTTTAATGATTTATTACTGATTTTCATAACGTTATCGTGAATGTAAATCTTTTCTATTTTTTGTAAATTAATGTTTTATATAAATAAAAATATTAAATTTCATAATCGATAATCAATAGATTTTTATTGAAATATCAGAAAAAATAATATTAAATAAATATAATATTTTTTTTTTAAACTAATGCTTTTTTCTGCTTTATAAAGTGTTATTTTTTTTTCTAAAATAATTCAATTGCTGAATAGTTAAAATTACTTACATTGAACTGTGCAAAAAACAACAGTTTAAATCCACCACATAAACATTTTGTAATAATTTTTAACTTAAAACAAATGTTTATTTTTCAATTTGAAATACAACTAAAATGCGGCATTATGGAAAATTCATTTGGAAATAAATAGTCTGAAGGTCAGGTAAATAATTCATGACTTAAAAATTAAATTAACATTTCAAATCCTAGTGTAAAACCTTTTCCTTCAAAAACTTGTTTTATTTTTTTTTTAATTATTTTTGCATACCTCTAAGTTACTAATTCTACTTTCATAGATTATGAATTATTGAATAAATTGCACATAAATACATTTAAATTTGAATGTACTATTATATAAATATTTTTTTCGTAAAATATATTAAATATTACAAATCACGATCTATTTAACTCGTATGTAATTAAATTAATTTAATATAAAAACAATAATATTATCAAATATATCATAAACAACAATTTTAAAAATGTATATTTTAAGAAAATGATAATAATAATAAAAATTCATTCAGTAAAATACAAAATAAAAAATATATATAACATACAATATCAAAGTCGTGAAATTTCCGGACGTCGATGAAAATTATATACACACATAAAAATTTAACAATATTGTCATTAAACATGAACCGCTATACGAACCTAGCGTAATTCTCGCTAACATATAACATAATGTAACACGGTATATATATATATATATATATATATATATATATATATATATATATATATATATATATATAAACTGTAGGAAAAACTGTACATGTAAACGGAAAAATATAGTGAAATAATAAGAGTGAAGTAGGAAAAAAATAAAAGCCTCACACTCACGTAAAGAACAAAATAATAATAATAATATATATTATATATAGTATATAAAAAAACCAGCGGCGGCGCGATCACTATCGCACACGTGTAATAATTTAACGTCATAATAAAACCGCGGCGTGTTAAATCACACAAATTTCTATTCGGGATCGTCGTATAAATCATCAAGATTTATACATGACACCGGAAAAAAAATATAATAATAAAAATAATAAAAGAAGAAAAAATCACCGTAATATTAATCCGCGCAATATTTTTCACATCGTTCACGAGATAATGAGGTGAACGACGTCGGATTCCGAGATGCGACGCGATTCGAACCACTTTTCATTGTGATCGAAATGTTGCCATTTTATTATTTTCATTTTTATTGTTGTCGACGTCGTTAGTTGACTCTTTTACGTGTCGTTATTTCAGCGTTCTTATAATATGATTTTTATTAATGTTATCACATCTATTGTTATCCGTCGATCGTCGTTAATGATATTTAATAATTCGAAATACATTTTCCGTTTTTCTTCTTTAACCACTTGACATCTTTATATATAAAACGATTATATAAAATGAAATCAAAAATCAAAATTATATATGATAATTTTTAATTTCAGCGATAAATTTATATTTTTACTTAGAATTGACATTTTTCTAAAGAACCGTATTCAATTGGAAAAAAATAGTTTACAGAAAAGGATGAAAGAAAACAGCAAAAAAGTTGCCCGAACGTCACTCGGGAAGATCAAAAAAAATGCTATTTATTTAAGATTAAAAAAAAATCTATTGTGTTTAAGCGGCGTTCGGTGTTCGGACTTTTAAATTTAAGCATATCAGTTCAATGAATAACTCTTATTATAAGAGATTTGATATATTATTGTAATTTAATATACTATATATAATTTATCTTTACTCGAGTAACGTTCATAGTAGTTCAATGGTTAAATTCGCTGTTTTACATACGAACCGAGTTGTTCATAATCAAAGTTATCGTTTGAATACTAATTGATCAATATTGTAAATGTAATACTATTTTTAATATAATAAAATAATATTTATATTTTAATTTGAAATATATATTATAAAGCCAAGGTTTCTCTTTGAAGATACGCAAAATTGATATATTTTTTTTGAATTCGCTAGCTCTGCATTTAATATTTATATATTATGCCTTTCTGAAAACTGATGATTCAACTCCAGCAAAAACCTTGCCTATAATAAATACAAAATTGAAACAAATTATTTGAATTATAAAAAAAATTCATTGTATTTAATGAAAACGAAATTTTAATCAATACTGTTTTTAATTATTCGTTCATCATTTTTTTCTAATAAAATAAATAAATAAAAATGTATACGTAATAAATGATACTTACAACTCGACTCCATACAAAAAAAAAATGAAACTCATCGCCGAGAATCTCAAAAGAAAGGCTAGAATTCTCACAAGCCGTGATCTTACTGGTTTTTTTTATGGTAAATACGGTATTATGAAAAGCAAAGTTCATATTAAAATCCACCTTCCAAGGTTGAAGAAAAATTCTTTCATTGTCATCATACTTTTTAAAATTATTCAGATTACGTAAACTGAATCTTATATAAGAGAAAATCAACATTTTTTTTTGAAATTTAAAAAAATGTCCAAGTATCGAATTAAATTGTTAAATAGTATATATTACACATTTTATTAAATTTTTATTTAAAAAAAAAGTATATAGTCATTCTATAGCATATTTATTAAAACACTTTCACACTTTCTTCTATATATACAGCAATATTTCGCTCAAAAACCATCAGACTAAAATAACGCAATAGCATTTTGTGAAATGTAAAATTTCATGATATCGCCGTACACCGGTTGAGAATCTCTATAATATGCCCGAAAATTTACTTTTCATTTCTAAAACGTAATGAAACATTCGTGGTTAAAAACGTCGAGCCCGAGATTGTATGCAATTCGATGCCGCGCAAGTCGTTATCTCGTCGACTCAGAAGTGTCAACATTCACATATTACAAGTCGTTTCGAGTGCTTTCTTTTCCATTTTCTGGAAGTGTTAAAACGTCGTTGTATAATTTTACTACATAAATATTCATTACGACAGGACGTTGGCAAGTTTGTTCACATTGTTGTGAAGACCTCCGGTATTTTATATATTATATTATATAAATGCGAGTAATGTGCGTTATATTCGAATACGAAATATGACCGAACTTTATATTGCTTTACTTAAATTGTACGAAATTCGTAACTGATAGACGACCGAAAACGATATCGATTTTTACTATAATGTCATGTTGTACAAAATACTAAAAATAATAATAAACTTTATATAAAATTACATTCTTTTACAAAGTTACAAAAGAAAAACGATCGTGAAGTTCTCGTATGAATACATTAAAAGCACCTATTTATCGATGTACTAATATTTCCATATATTTGAAATCAATATTTCAATATAATATTACTTATTATCTATCATTTTTTTATAACAACAAAAATAAACTTTTTCATTATCAACTTGTAAAGTATAAGTTCAAAATTTATATTAATATTCATTAACGATATCATTCTTCAAATATCAATATATTATTTTAGATAATATTTCAATAAAAATCTCTTTTTATAATATTGCTGTAGAACAGCAATAGACAAACTTCGACCCATAATTCGAATATAATCCGCCTACATTCAACCTCATGCAGATTTTAAAACAATAACACATATAAATCTTCAATTTGTTTAACAATATTCGAAGATTCGACTTTTACAAGTCTTTATTGAAATCAGATTTACGTTATGTAATATCTAATATCCAGAAAGTTAGTTTTATATTTGCTTCATCATATAAATGAGAACAAGTGTTCTCTGTAATGTGACTTTGAAAGAAATAACCCACTCCTAAAAAAGTTTGCACATCACTGTTCAAAGATCTGAAATCTAAACTACTTACTTAACGAACAATTTAGCAATAAAACAATCGTTAAACATATACAATAGATATATATAATTAATAGTAATTTACTCATATATACATTTCTCATATACATTTTCAAAAAATCCGTATATTAATATTTTGTAATAAATAAATATTTTTCATCAAACAACGTAAATGAACTCGTCAAACAAATTATTATTTATATTCGTAATTGTACATTTTTTTACACATAATTTAATTTCTGCTAGTATAAAATTTTTGATTTAAATCAATGTTAAAATTAAATATGTTAATAATTCACCACAACTGAATTTCACAACACGACGTTCTCGAATTATGCAATTAATTATAATGAATACATAACAACATTATTTAATTTTTGCATAAAATTCAAATTATGATTATTTAACATATAATAAACGTTCGAGTGAATAAATGTAATTCCAATATTTATTGATTTTCCTTAATCAATAATTGATTTTAAATTACTCGCTGTACATGAAAGTAATTACATTCTGAGATTTTCTTTCTAAGTAAATAATTCAGCAAAAGACTTACTTTCTAAATTTTCAAAAATTCAATGTGGATTTTAATACGATTATATATGTATATATATATATATATATATATATATATATATATATATATATATATATTAATCCATCATTTTTAAATTACAATTTTATTCATATTAAAATACATACATATATTACAAGTTACAATATTTATACAGGAAAAAACTGGCCTTATCATGTAAAAAATCTGATATGCTGTTAATTCAAAGCCTTCTACATGTTATATGCATGCATATATATATATATATATATATATATATATATATATATATATATATATAATATGTAACTGGTTCCTTAGATTAAATTTCTAACTAACGATTAAGCGTCGCTCTAATTCGATCAGTTTTACAACTCGTCGTTTTCCCGGATAACTTATCAGAAATTTAATTACTCATAAACGGGATAACACACCGAAAATATTACGTAAAGCTTAACGAGCTCTAATATCGTATTTTTAATTAGATTTTTTTAATCATCTTCACACGTGAAAGTGTAATCTCGTGATTTATTCTATCAGCGAGTTACACGTAATACGTAAACCGTGTAATAAAAAAAAATAACGAGCTTCGCTTTAAGCTGGAATTTTTACTGATTATAAGAAAAATTTCATTTTTATTAAAAATAAAATAAATAAAATATACTGCTACCATGTCATAGATTACATCTTAATTTTATATGTGTATATTTTAATTTTCTACATTCATAGCAATTCATTATATTTAATTTTTCTCAATAGTAAATTTTTGAAAAAATTAATCACAGTATTTCATACTGCTTTTTCTTATAAATTTTTCATGCTATAGTCCTTTTCTTTTTTCGGTTCTGCGTAAAAGAAAAACCTAGGGACAGGTGTAATACAATCTTCTCTATTATTCAACTACATTTTGTCCCTTCGTTCTCCAGACTAAACATTTAATCTATGCGAAATTTTCTTATACAGAATTTTGAATCAGAGTCACATCGACACCAATATTCTTAATATATATTATATTACCACATTGATAATAAAAGTTTTATATACATATTTATTTAGACTATTGCAGACGTCATAAAATATATAACATTATAATTTATTATTAGGAAATTGTAAATATAAAACATATAAACAAATGTTAGAATATATATATATAGAGCTTCATTCAAGTTAATAACTCGAAGCGCCGCATTAAACTGACATGTTTCAATATTTGTCATTCGACTAGGAAATTTGATCAGTTTCGGTCGCACAGACGCACACACACACACACACACACAAACGATATATAACAATGAGATTTAATCATTAATACGGCCCACCCGGTAAGTAACGGACCATATATTATATCTGCTGCGAATGTGGGATGACATTCACAAAGCCTTAATCTTCAATTTTACCAGTTAGAAAATTGAATTTGAACATTACCGAACACATAGACAAACGAGATCGAAACGATAAATAGTTCGAAGCGAATTCCATCGGTAGCCCTTTTATATATATATATATATATATATATATATATATATATATATATATATATATATATATATATATATATATATATATATTTTCTTAATCGTGGATCCGAGAAAATTTAACGACGGCCATTAAATCGGTATAATCGTTAATATTTTTTTTTCGTTTTTCATCTAAAATAAACGTCGCTACCACTATTAAAGTTTTTTCTTGTTAATATCCTTGTAACGTTATATTTTCTTTTAAGAGCCCACGCGTTCTACTACGTATGTTAAGTAAACGCGTAGGCTTCGTGCAGTTTATATTAAACCCTTAATTTGATCATTGAATCTAGCCCTAAAATAGACGTAAAAGAAATAAACACATTCTATTAAAAACCCATCATGTCTAAGGTTGTATATTCATAATATTTATACAACAGTGTTTCTATCGAATGATATATAGATAGATCATATAAAATAGATCAAATATTAAAATTCATATATTCTATTTGTATTTTTTTACTATTTTGGTAATAGAAATATATCGTATTTTATTACGATTAAATTATTCATATTTTCTCTATTTTCTAAGAAACTTAGTCTTATGAAAATAATCCATTTATTAAAATTATGTAGATTTTAAACATATTTAATTATATAAAAGACATACTTTGACTTCCATATTCTACAGTATTATTCCATATATACATGATTTTCTTGTATATTTAAAAAATATATATTAATGTACTTATTATATAAAATAAAAATATAATATTATGACACCTGTGTCAAGTTCATTCAACTGCATATAAAATTAACAGGTCGTGGGTGTTAAAGCTCGTGATATCACTTGCATAATATTTAATTGATATTTTGTACATAATATTAATAATCTTTATTTTACACAACAGTTAACAAAATCAAAATTATGACGAAAATCTTTATATTTCAACATTAAATTTAATATGAACATAAGTAATATATTTTTAAACTATATTAACATACTGAATTTCATTATGAAATAATACAATAATTTGATATATAGAATATATTCAGGAATTGTAAAGGGAAATGTCAAAATTTAAACCGTAAATAAACAGACAAAACAAGATCAAGCTTTAACGTTAAGAAAACATAACAAACACACACACACACATATATGAATGAAAATACACAGGAAATAACCGTAAAAACGATACTATTGAACATGTCTTTTGAAAAGCGTACTTGTTTACTAAATAATACATTAGGATAAATGTAATACTTTCAAAACGTTTTTAGCCTGAATTTTCTTCGATATAAACACGATACGAGACCGTCGAGTTGTTTATTGGTGCCGGTTAAACTAACGACACATATTTTTAAGAAAAAAAAAAGGGGGGCAACATCACGAATTTACTCTCATTTTCCACGTCTAATGGCCGGGCTGCGCACTTTCAAGGAATACCTTTTTTATATGCCGTTTAAGGCACGATCGCAGTTAAAAGAATACACAAATTTCGATCTATAAAAGTACACTGTAAACTTATATTAACTCTTCAATAAAAAAAATTAATATATTTAAAATTTTTATAATATTTTATATATTTTTTTATTATAAAAAAAGTGTATGACAAATATTAATATATATATATATATATATATATATATATATATATATATATATATATATATATATATTATTTTATTATGCTTCATAAATGTGTGACATAATTTACAAATTTTAATTATTGTAGTTGTGTAATAATTTTGTGACATGTAATTTAATTAAAAGTTTAAAATTATTTATGTGAATGTTTAAAGTACTCGATCAAATTTTTAATTATTTCAATGTTTCAAATTTATTTATTTAT
This sequence comes from Leptonema lineaticorne, assembly GCA_024500535.1. Lineage (NCBI taxonomy): Eukaryota > Metazoa > Arthropoda > Insecta > Trichoptera > Hydropsychidae > Leptonema > Leptonema lineaticorne. The sequence goes on along the minus strand of JANIJI010000059.1, from coordinate 5,271,441 downwards.
TTTGTTGACAATTTTATATTCTTTTATCACGTTATATAAAAAAAACTAGAATTGAATAATCAAGATATTTTTAATTGAATTATAAAAAAACTATAAATTTTGATTTTTTAATATAAATTAGCTTCTTTTATATAGAACCATCTCATTTAACCGTTATTCATATATATATTTAAATAAAATAAACAAAAAAAAATACGTGCTTCCATCGAATATTCCGTAGTTAGAACGTCATTGACAAAGAATTCTATTATGACTCAAAAAATCGGTGAAAGAGTTTTATCCATTAAATCCATTAAGAGACCAAATCTTCAAAACGCTAATGCCATTTTAAAGAACGCACATATGGAAATCTTTGTTCTTACAAAAAATAAATAAATAAATAAATAGTAACAAAAACAAAGTACATTCACACACATTAGTCAGAAGATATGAACTTATAATAACACTAACGATTTTTAAATGTTCTCAAAACACTTGAACGTTGAAAATATATTCTTGTATAATACGAGATCAATGGAAAGAAAAAAATGAGGATGAATCTTTAATCCGACGGACCAGTTTTCTTCCACAAATAAACAACGGTGCGTTCTTGTTTTTTTCCAATTCGATTTTCTCTTTTTTACATATACAATATATATTTTTTTCTCTGATTTTCGAATATATTAATATCAACGTGTCATACATAAAACGACTGATGTCAGACCGCGAGATCAGTGTAAAATGATCTTTTATAGTTTTAATCTCGTTTAACGCGGTCCGTTTCATTTACATGTGTCCGATTAACGATCGACGCGTGTATGCGTAATATTATACGTTGACCGATGTGGACGATGCTTAATAATTGGGTCACGATAAGGGCGGATCTCGAAAATTTAACTCGAAAAGTTTCTATTGTGTTCTGGTGAACGGAATCGGTGCAAAAACATATTTTTTTTCCTACGCACTATTATATATTACAATAGACGTTTATAATAACTAAGTGGTTAAGTTTATTCGCTTATAACGAGTTCATCATGACTTTCGAACTAAAATTCGCATTTTAAAATATATGTAAATTTAATGTAAAACTGATAACTTTACTCTTGAAATGTTTATCGATATCACAAAAAAATTGTTAAATGTACATCTATATATAAAAAAATATTTTTATGATGACGTTAAAATACATCATATACTGTTTTTTTTAATATATTAAAATTTTGTTTCAAAATATTCAACGGGAAAATATAATTAAACACTAAATTTTAATAAGCTTTCGATAATATTTTCCATATAAAATGTTATAAAAAAATATTTAAAAATATAAATTAAAAATTTCATGAAATTTTTACTACATAAATATACTAGTATAGTAAACTTTGAGTGAAAAAATATGTATATATATTCGACAGTCATTACCCTTGTACACCCTAGGGATGTGTACTTAGATTGAAGAACGGTGGCTAATGGATTCAAATTCATTATCAAAACAACTAGAAGGTAGATCGATTACGGTAAAAATCGTTCCTATAAAAGTAATTTAAATCGCAACGAACAAAAAAAATATCTCACTAAAATATCAAAAAGCAACGTGAAAATAAAAACAGGCAAATTTTCCGGAAACACTTCCAAAAAAATGTAGTGCCTTCTTATTTTTTCGAACGTAAATAAAATATAATATGAATCGAATTGGAAAAAAAATCAATATTTTGCTGGAATTTTAATATTAATAACATAATTTTCTGTACTAATTGCCTTATTTTTTTACGAAATTGTCAAATGTCAAAATATGCTATAATATTTCATGCCACATTTAAATGTCATTTATGATATATAATATTTAATACAATTCATAAATGTCATGTTAATGAATACATTCATTAGCATATTTTAAGAAGTTAAAATATTATATAATATACCTTTGATTTTATTTCATCGCAAAAAAAAAGCTAATTACATTCATGAAAATATATTTTTATGCATATACATATATAATAAAATTTATTACTCGAAAATTTTTTTTGTACGAAAATAAATATTTTAAAAATTTGACCAATGAAATTATATTTTATCCTCGATACGAAGTAAAAGGATTCAATATTATTATATATTTATGTTTCTTTGGAAAAAAAGTAAATATTATCATATTTTTAATATGACAAATAATATTTAACTTATTTTGAAGATAGTTCAATATAAATTTTAAATATGCTTATTGTACAATTATGTATAATATTATAATTCAAACTATATAATATATTTTATATTATAAATATTTTTTTATTTAATAAAAATATAAAAATATTCCAACGTAGTAAAGTTGAAAATTCTCAATATATTATCAACAGTATTCACCTCATCCCTATATTTTATCAGTGACACTGATATTATTAAAAGATATAAAAATAAAAATAAATTGAGAACCATTCTGTATAACAATCTCATCTCATTGTTCGTTGTACAAAGTTAATTTTCTATGAAAAAAACTATTTTATATTGTTAAGATAAAAAATATCTAACACAACTATTGTAGTATCACTATGAACTCTTATACATTTTTTTTCATAATTAATACGATTTTTTTTTCATGGAACAAAAGCGTTTTATTGTATTTTTTTTCAGCGTCGCAAACTAACGAAGCTTTCAAAATTTTCCAGTGAACCGTTGTTAATAATGCGTTCGTTAAAAACAGCGCAGTCTCTGCTCATTATTCGCAATTATTTGATATTTTTCACAATAGAATTTTACACATGAAAGCGAACACGACGAACACTATCTATCTTCAACTATACGTAAAAACTAACAAAATTCACATTGTATATATATATATATATATATATATATATATACATATTAAATTGCATTGTTTTCCAGCGACCCGTCTGATTGTTTCAGCTGAAATATAATTGAACCGATTCTTCAAAACGAATATAGGCTGCGAAACGAAGATATCGTATTGGAATTTATTCTAGCGAAAATGAATATATTTATTTTTACTGTAAACTTTAAAAAATATTTCAGAGCGGTAAACAATCTTAGTTATGTATTTTGGTAACTAAGTCGATTTACATGTGAATATGCAGTTACACCCTTTGGCTTCCGACCGTCTTACACATAAATATGTAGAGGAAGATAAAAACACGTGACCGAAATTTGAATTCGCCCCGTGAGCATATTACGGAATTTTATTCAGTATGTTACAGAACAATGTTCTTCAAACTTTGAGTACACTTTTCGAAACCCTGAAATTTTGTAAAACCGTTCTCTCAGACTTTCGCAATTTTCAAAACTATTTTCTCGAAACATGTTTTTGAAACGTATGTCCGTATAATTTTTGTGAAAATTTCAATTGAAAATGCGTTCGATCTTGTTTATGTAAAATTTTCTTTTCTTATCGTGATCTATCTATCTACTTCAATGGACGGTTGACAACTATTATAACACTCAGAACTTTTAATAAATTATAATACTTCTTGAAATTTGATGTTAATTTTGTTTATTTAAATATAATCAATTTGTGTTAACATTATATTTCGTTATCTAATTAATATAGTACGTCTCCATTTCATAATTAAATATTTATTTTCATAAAAATTACTTACTATACAATATAAATTACAATTATATATATATATATATATATATATATATATATATATATATATATATATATATATATATATATATATATAATTGTAAAACGAACAATCACATTTGCGTTAATGAAAAGATATTTTCTACGAATAGAATACGCGTGGCGAAATCCCACATTTGAAGCCCTTGATATATTAGTCGGGATAAGTTTACTAAATCCCAATTAAATTCCTAATTACTACAAAATCAACCGTCTTATATGTTGTGGTGTGGGAATTTTGGCACAATGGTAGCTTTTGTGAATCGAAGAAGACGGGATTTTGTTTGGTTTATGTGCGTTGTGACGCCAGATTATAACCGCGGTTTGTTAGGATTACTTAGAATTGCCTAGACGCGTGTACCAACTTTTAACTAACATACAAACATATTATACACACACACACACACACATATATATATATATATATATATATATATATATATTATAACAGTAACAAACGCACAAACATAGAAGCAAACGTATAAATCTTACTTGCTTTTACATTCGTTGCTCATTTGAGACAAACATACACAGAATGTATGTACACATGTAATATTATATAACTCGTATCACATAAGATTATATACACTTGTGCTCTAGCAGGATGAATATTTATTTTACGATTGGAACATTCTTCAGAAAGTAGTAAAAAAAAAAGTAGTGATGTTTCAGAAAAATATATATCGTAAAATATCGGTTTTCTCATCTAATTTTTACTGAGATATATACAGATGTTTCTTGATAACATACGATATGATGAATACTTCCATATATCTTTCATTCAGATAACTTCTAAATCCATATTTGAAAATCGTGATCAAATTTGCAAATTTATCTCATTCCATATATCATCATCGAAAGTTCATTAGGCTCTAAAAAAGATCGATTAATCTATTTTTGTTCTAATCTACTATTTTATACATGTAAAAATAATTTAATAAATATATTTTTAAATATATTTTAAAATACTGACCTTTCTTTTTCAAAAACTTAAAATATATTGATTTAATGTACTTGTTTTTGCATTATAATATATCATATAAGTATAAAATAAACAGATTATATTATTACAAAAACAAAAAAACATATTTTTATCATATTATTTTATTTTTCTAACTTACGCTAATTATCATTTATTTTGCTATTTTTTTACTATTTTTATGGTATGACTTAATGTTTAGTCATATCAATCGTTTTGTAAAAAGAAGATAAACAACTGTAAATATTAACTGTATTCACATAATATTTTCTATGACAATATTATTCAATAATCGAATAAAAATTATTTTATTTGTATTTCTTAAAATTATTTACAACTGAAAGATAATTCAAAAATTCCTCAAGCAAATTAATTTAATCTATGGATACGATAAAATACCCAATTTTGTTTACTTATCGGTAGTCAAATCCTCAACTTTAGAAGTGTTCAAAGTTAAACATATCTTTCAGTTGCAAAAGTTTCTTAGCCAAATTTAATCGAAATTAGCCTTTACAATATAGCTATATTTATGATATATAATACAACATTAACCAAACGAATTAATACACAAATTACTATTATATTGTATATTATATATATGTACAAATATTTTAATCTAAAACTTATGAACTCCATTTGCAAGTAGAGAAAATTATGTATACATTTTATCATAAATCTCTACTCCTTCATTCTTCAAATAAATTTCATTTTAATTTCACATATCGTTATTAAACAACGTTTAAAAATTATAGAGTTACAAACAAAGATTTTCAAAGTTTATACATAATACACTAACAATAATAAAAAAATAACAAGGATATTAACAAAAGTTCGAAGGGAATAAGATTTCAGATTAACTTGCACCATTTGCTTCCGCAGTGCGGTAATCGACGTTTACCTTTTCATACTATTATATATCTATATTGTATATATTGATATGTTGAAAATTACCGATTTACAAAATTGGGAAATACTGAACTTTGATAATTAATAAGTTCAAAATGCAATTAAAACTCTATTAAAACACGAACATTCGTAATTAACACCCAATCTTTCGATTACTATTAACGCACAACTAGCAGACGATATTTGAAACTATTTAAAATTGCAAACTATCCAAAAACCATCTTGTGGTTATAAAATATATATTATGAAATTTTCCGATATTTAACTAAATATTAAATAATATTATATTAAATTAAAGTTTTGAGACATTGTTGTCAATATTATCATTAGATAAACTTAAAACCTCATTCAACATTCTCAATTATTAAAAAAAAACATATCTTTAATTTAAAAATATATTATAATAAATTTTAAGATTATTTTTTTTAAGTTTTATAAAATTAATGTATTTTCAAAAAATATATATATATAAATATAAAAAATAAAATATTATACTCAACCTTAAAATATTATTAATTTGACATCTCACTGCATATTTTAAGATAAAATTTAGATTAGTTTTTAAAATATTAATGAAATGCTCGTAAATAAAAATGATATCATAAATTTGAATATTTACAAACTATTCGACTTCCATCTAACTAAGCAATCTTGACCACAAATCTAACAGGAATATTAAAATTTTGTAGTAATATATTTGATAACATACTCATATTTAAAGCTCCATTCTACCTTCTTAAATTATATTAAATAGTACAAAAATTGATAAAATTAACTAAATCAAATATATATATATATATATATATATATATATATATATATATATATATATATATTATTCAAAAATAACATGAGTATGACAGAAAAGGTCCGATGAGATGAAATGTTATTAAAAACATAAAAGATTATATTTCTATACATCGCTTTAAAAATCACGTCATATTTAAAGGTGCCAGATATTCTATGCAATTTCTCACGTGCCCATCTTGGGACAAGTGCAAACCTTTGCGGTCCAGATTATTCCCGTATATTTATATATAAAAGGTTCACCACGAGTGGGTGGTCGATCCTCGTCATTCCTGAATGGCATTTTCGGGATGTTTTGCCTCGTCCACTTTTCACACACAAGCGCACAAAACCAACCCCAATACAAGAAAAAAAAAGCTACACAAAAGTGTGCATATGCTTGTAAAGTACCCGAGCGAGTTAGTTTTAAGTATTTGTCCGACTCTTGAAACCGACACCCATCGGACATATTATATTATAAATATTTGTCAACAATCCACAAAAATGTAGCACATGCTTAACACTTCCATTTACGCGACGAGCTCGTATCTGAACATCACGAAAATTTAATAATTTTAACCGACGTTATTGAAGAAAAAACGTCGAAGCAAAAAAAAAATATGGATATGATAAATATTTGTTAGTCGTTTTTACCCAAAAAATCGAGACAGGGGTGAGAAAAAATGACCGTTGAAAAAAATTCGTTTCGGCGACGGGTCGATTCACGAAAAAAATATAAGAATCCTTTGAAAAATGTTGTTTTTAATACTGTCAATTTATTTCATTCAACGGTCCCTTAAAATATTGACCGCTAGCCTAGCCTTTTTCTTCCAAGAATCCCAGTGGGGTCCCCATTTTTTCATATTTAATTTATTAAACAATAATAATCTAACGCTTCGATGTGTGCCGGAAAAAAATAGTATGATATTATGTAAATTCTTCGATTAATTTTCATAAATTCTCACATAACAATCTCAGTGTTTAATATTTATGTGAGTATCGAATTCTCACCATTTCATATTATTAATAATAGTAACTTATTTTTTATTTTATTTTAACTATTATTATATTATAAATGTGTTGACAAATACAACTTGACATTCTTATGTGTTGTTTTATTCATTTAATTTAATGAAATATATCTTGATATTTTTTATAGTAAAATAAAATATTAAAAAATCATTTACTTTTTTTTTGAAGATGTTATCAACAACCATATTGCACAATATGAACAGGCTCATTTTCTATCATATAAGTTAAGCAATGTTGAACTTGGTCAACACTTTGCTACATTACATAGACCACGAGTGGTGTAGGTGGCATAATTCTAATACTTCAATAGATCGGGAGACTACTTAAAATATATAGTTTTTAGTTTTAGAGAAAATTATGGGAAAAGTTCCATAAAGTATCGTAAAATAATCCACCATTTTTCAATAGATTTGAAGAATATTTTATTTTAATCATATAAGATTTGTTCAAAATATTACTTTAATATTCGATCCTTCGCGTTATAATAAATTTATATCAACAGTAATATTTATTTCTGAAGAAAAAATACATTTTTTTATGCGCATCTCTGTCGAACCATTGAGCACAATAAACGCCACTCGTTTTATTCGGTAATGAAAATAAATTCGACTTTTTATCGATATCGAAAAAAAAACAACCGTAAAAAAGGCATCATTTTGATACTATAACGATAACACCGGAGCTGAGCATCATTCGAAAATCAGGTAAACATGGTGAAGACGAAGAAAGAAAGATGCGCGATTTCAAAAAGTCACCATGTTCACGTCCCCGTATATATGGAGTTATGGGAAAAGGTAAGGTCCAAAATAATTTATTAGCTTTTGGTTAACACCCATTTGACAAACATTTCTTTACCTTTGGCCGTTGTTCCGAAGACGCCCGAGAGAAAAGAAAAGAATTCTCCATGTTGGAAAAAATAATAATAAATAAATAAACCCGTATAATAATATATATAAGTATATAAGGGGCACGGTCGAAAATGTTCGAACGGGTCCCACCTCTAGCACCACCTTTTGTTATAAACATGTGTATTATTGTTTTGTTTTCATTATTTGCGCATGAAATACACATGTATAATGTTTCAGTGCCCACCGATATTTACTAAACTCAGTATGTGATAAAAGAGAAAAAATATTTACTCTTAAAACTGCGGTCGTTTGGTTATTAGATGTGTGAGAAAGTTCGTTTTCGAATTTCAAATATATATATATATATATATATATATATATATATATATATATATATTGTTTTCAAAGTGATATTTTTTTAACTGTCAAAATTGATTAAAATATACCAAATATTTGTTCACATATCAGATATTTATTTAAAAAATAATAATATCTGAAGATTTAGCTCAAGTTGACGAGTCGACCTGAAAGTTTTCAGTTCCAATAGAATAATTGAGCTATAAAAATATAAATGTGAAAATTAATATAATTAAATAAATTATTAAGAATGGAGTTTAATTTTTTTAAATGTTAATATGAAATTCAAAATATATTAAATTAAAATACATTATTATTATTAAAATATTTTTAATCAATCAACAGTCAATTTATTCAATATGAATAAAACATTTATGGTAAAAAGCAATGAAATGTTTACATTTAATTCCCATTCAATTCGATATTCTTCTATAATCTAAAAAGAAATCGACGAACATCTTTACGATTATCCATAAAATTATCACTTATATAAAAGATTACATCAATTATCGATTTTAAAATCGATATTATTAATGATAACAAACGATCAAAACTTCATAATTAAGTCGACTTTTAATATTAAATGTAACTTTCATCGAGAAAGTGCTGCTTTCACGCGCGTTAACTTTTTAACGTGTCAACTGAAAATTGCTCCGTATAAAACATAAATATTATATTATATTTAAACCCGATTACAAAACTTACATATATTATATGTACATATATTTAACTTTATATACACACATTGCTTTTATATATACGTATCACGATTATTACCCGCAATAACAATTAAATTCTCTAATTTAGTAGATAAACCGTAAAATGCTTTTATATGTGTGTATGTGCTTGAAGAACGCCTCATCAGATTCGAAGATTGTTAACGGAGTGCATTAAGATAAAATCGGTAGGATAAGATTCGAAACTCGGCGAAAGAAAATCCGATGAAATTTTAACGATTTTTCCACAAGAAAATTTACAACAGACATAAAACAGACATTGACCCACTTGCCGCAATTAAAGCCTTAAACGTTATAATGATTAAAAAAGACGTCATGAACCGTAAAAAAATATCATTTTAATAATAGAAATCCAATTTTAATAATTTCATTACAGGAAAATAAATAATATTTAAATTTTCAATATTTATATATAACATCAATCTGTATATTTAATTTAAAAAAACACATTTTCTTGTATTATATTTTCAAACAACATATATTTTTATACATTGTAATAATCTCCAAAATTCATTAACCAACGAAAAAAAAAATACTTAAATATTAATTAAGACCTAAATTGCGTTCGTCCAAAAAAAATTTCCGTACCAAAAGAAAAAAAATTAAAAAAACTCGTACATAGAAATCGCGTTCATTTTATAATGATCATAATTACGAACGGGTTTTCTTTGTAATATAAATGTATATTCTCTTTACGAAACGGGGTTCACTAGAAGGGGAGGATTATCGTTACCCCCCCCCCTCCCCGCATTTGGATATTTCAAGCCGTATTTAATTACCATCGTAATTACACAATCGGCGGAACAAGAAATCTTCTAACTCACCGCAGACACATAATACGCTTTTATCGATTGAAATTTTCGAATGTACACGAATTTTACTAATCCCTTAGTCTTTTTATAACATTACGATAATAATTTACGTCTCTTAAATATGCTGAATATGTTAATTTAATTTTAACGTTTGAATTTAAATATTAAAACTATAATTAACAAGAGTTTATATATATATATATATATATATATATATATATATATATATATATATATACCATATATATATATATATAGAAAATCACACAACACTTATTTTTAAAAATATGTTTTCAATTTTTTAATATTAAGAGAATATTTTTCTTTCTGTAATATCGACGTGTCATTTTTTTATATCTATAGAATCAAGTTGCAAACTCTACGTTCAACTTTTGAATATTATTTCTTGCTGAAAGATTTAATATTTCGCTGTATTTTTATACATAATATTTCATGTTAGAATGAAAAAAAAATTAATTACATTAATAATTTAATTAGTTAATTAAATAATATATGTTATGAACCAACAATCTGTAACCCGAATGTAGATAAAGCAAATATTTATATATTTTAATTAAATTATTTTACATTTAAAATTATAATTTATGTATTAAAAAAAATCAGTACATTTACAAAAATTTTTTTTTTTCAATTTTATGACATTAGATTATTCAAGAATAATTCTAATTTAATTCATTATTTAATCTATAGAATTGAACGAGAAACCTTTCAATAAATTTAATTGATAATATGTTAGTCATATGAATTAGTAATCGTTTTTATGAGGATTATCGGTTTTTGAAATGGCAAATATCTTCATCGAACTATGATGAAAGTAAACGTGATCGGTTTTAGCACATAATGAACTTTTAAAATAATTACATTACATTATGCATCCCCGTTATTTACACTACGACATAATATAATAGTAAAACTATGACGCGCAAAATGACACCGATATAGTGTTAAAATATATGTTTACAACATAATTGTATCGACGATATTCGAAAGTGACACAAAGACGTTAAAAGGTCTCTTTAATAATTGACAAGATTGTAAACTTGAATTTCCGGTCGATATCTAATGCATTTATTACGTGTATGTCGAAAATAAATTGGTATAAAATATATCTTGGTATCTATCCAATTATTAGTTTATATACCATAAAATAGTTACAATCACAAATTTGTCTATATAATATTACAGCTAAATAATACAATTTTTACGCTTTATTCTCAGTGTGATCATTTTATATTAATTTTTCTTTACATTAATATTTATATCATACTTCCTTTTTATTAAATCATAAAAATATCAAATCCTTACAAAATACTATACATATGTTGATTAGGCGTAGATTATTGATTGAAAAAGAAAACTCCAATTTTAAAAATATTTAATATATATTCAAAATCCATAAAAATCATTAGCAAAGATTTACTAAGAGTGCGAATATTTTATCAAAGCTTAGAATATGAAAAAAATTACACTCTAGTAATAAAAATATTTATTTATTTATTAAGATTATTATAAAATATTATTTTAATAGTTCATTAATAATATTTCCGCCCACTAAGTATTAAAAAAAACGTAGAAAACTATCATGTTTGATATTAGTCGAGAGCTTCAAAATCATTACTATGATCCTGTAATATAGTTAATTTTATGATATAATAGTCATAATATTTTTTTGTGATTAAATATTAAAATTAAAATAAGTAAAAAAAATGAATGGGAAAATAACCAAAAAAATGAAGTGGAAACAAGGTTTTGGTTGAATAAATCTACTAAAAAACAGGATTTCAAAATTTTAAAATCAAATGAATTTTTTTCACGAGATTTAAAATGAATAAAATCTCAACACAATCGTTCAACTGTACTAGATTACGAGTTAAATTTCAGCTGAATGCTCAACTAAGCATAAGAGCAAACGGCAATTTAAACTATTACGAGCAGACGCACGGTTCTTTCGAGGACGCTGAAAGATGCTCTGTTTGCGAATACAAAAGAAATCCCCGAAAAATAACAGTATTAAATTGCATCTGATACAAGGGAGATTGCAACGAGAGCAAAATACATACAATTCCACGATGCTAAGATTCAACTGCAGAAAGCTTTTCTTTTCGGGCTGAGAGTTTTTGGCTTATGTGCAACGTTAGCACCCCAAACCAATAGCTTTTTCCTCTGCCTCGTGGTCTCCCTTGGCTCCACAATTGGCAACTCGCCTGCTTTCGGTCATCTAATGGTTGCAAGGCACGCGAACCACCATAACACAGGACATTCGCCCCTAATGCTTCACAGAAGCGAAAAGAACAAAACAAATTCAACAGAACAAAAACAAAATTAAAAATAAAAATGAATCAGCTTCGAAGCACCACACCAAGACAAACTTCCAAATAAAGACCGCTCGTTAATTACTCCAAGTGGAGGGACGGCGGCTGTTATATCTCGATAATTTAAAGTTAATAGAAAGATGGGGTTGAGGTGGGAAACGACTGGAAAATTGTAATTTTCTCACCGTCAATTTCCGTTTCCTGCTCGCTTGGAAAAGCTCGCTCTCGCTTTTTTTTCACCCCACCTCATCCTACTTTTTCATGGTCCTGGTCGACTAACCGATAAACATTCCGTTAGTTTTTCGTTCCATTTTTTTTCACATTTACCACCTCGATACCTCGGACGAAAAAAAAAATAACACGAGTATATCGTGACTAAACTAATTATCCTCACACACGAATAATTTTAAATATTGTCTGCAATAAGTTTTATTGCACAAATAATTATTTTCAGTAATCGAGTCGCGTTTTCGGCGTGTAAGTCCACATTTAAAAATGAGTCATTACTCCTGGCTATTATTACGATATATTTATACATAAATATATATTGGGACTACGCTTTCTAATATTCGACATCTATTTTTTTGTACTAATTATTATCTTAAATAAATTACAACCATACTAATTATATTATATGACTAAAAATCAATAAAATATAGTTCTTTAAATTTTAATCTTTATTTCAAATATTAAAATGTTATTTTTTTTAATAAATTCAAATAAAACATTAAATTATACATCAATATATTTTTTTAAGTTTTAAAAAAAATATATGTATAAAATGTATATTACATAATATAATTTTTAATGCATGTATTTAAAAAATAACAATTTTAAATCACAAAAAACCCTTAATAATTTTATAAAATATTAAAATGATGTATCACATATTTATTATTCACATTTTTTTTAATAAACGGGGTCCATCTGTATATATAATACAACAAATATGCAAATACACACAATCGACTAAAATAATAACTATGCGTATAAAAATACGTTTACTTGAATCGGTTCGTAAAAAAATCTTAAAAATGCGAATATCGCGTGATTTGCATTAAAAACGTTAAAAATTACGACATAATTTAATTTCTATTAAGACGAAATTTATACAATCGATTATCGATCGTACAATTATGAAAACAATAATAGTTAAAGTATACGCATAAAAATAAATCAAAAGGGTTCAAAATACAGACGCCACAGCATATAAACGCCTCCTTTTAAAATAAGATTTATGCGCAAAAATCCCAAGTTCATATTTGCAAGAGAGATTTTCAGCAGCTGTATAAATAAATTTCAGTTTGTATCCGTAGAGATTTTTTCAGGAATTCTAGATTTTTTTTGCAATATAAAAATATACGTAAACCCTTTTCATCCCGAGATTTTTCCGACACGGCTTTCAGCAGTTCGGATTAATTATACTATAGCGTGATGATAAGTCTGAAAACTAAAAAAATGTAAATAAATTACGCTAGCTTATAAAAAAAATCTTATTTATATGAGCCATTGTAAACATTTCGAATTCGTTCTTTTCACGTCAGTCTTTCGGTTTTGATTGCAATAACCATAAATCCACTTGTGCGCGCTTATTGTACACAAATTTGATATATGAGTAAATTTTGGAACGCGTAATTCAATACTAAATTAATCAAATATACATCATCCACCGTAATCTCGTATATATTTGAATACGCAAGTTTGGGGTTCAATAACGTGCCCTCAAAATCCTACAGTTATAAATCGTTGATTGAAATATAATGGAAATTAGTTAGGTTACACGCAGATCGCTAACATAACGCATAGGCGTTTAATCCTTTGAATATACATTGATTAATTTCTGAATGTATGGCTACTTTAAAAAAAATAATTCTATTTATGTAATGTAATTAAATTAATAAAATTTTATATATAGATAAATTACATATAAAAATATTTATTATTTATATAAAATTAAAAATAATCTTACCGATCACATTGAAAGAGTTGCAAATCCGTAGAAATAATAACTTCCACTTTTTCAAAAAAAAAAAAAAAACAAACGTGTAATGAAATGATCAACACTCACTCAGCGTCAATTATCAATATTATTTCAGATAAAATAAAATATATATTTAAAAAAAAACTTTTTTCACGTGAAAGTTGTGAATTCAGATTGCTAAATACACAAATTTAAGTATAGTCATAGTTCATTTTCTTTTTAAATTCTGTATTATTGAAAAAATGCGCAATCCGCTTATGCAGTTTAAATTTTAATTTCGCACATAGCTAAAGTTTTATATTTTTTTTTATATGCGGTATAATCGTTCACTTGATCAGTTCGTATCGATTTATAGCCGTTATAATGATGGTTGAGTCCGTTTCAGCAGTTATGGCCGCGTACGCGCGTGTTTTATCCGAGTTTTACGATAGTTTTGACAGTTGCGATGTTGTCGCGGTGAAACGGCGTGCGGTTGCCGCCGCGTGCGCCCCGTCCAGCCTCCGCAGCCGGAATGCCGGCAGCGCATGTCGGAGTTCGGGGGCGGAGACCCTCGGGGGCGCCTAGCACCCTCCGGACCCCTCCCCACCCCACCCCGTGACCCCGATTCTTTTAAAACTGACTCTATTTTACGTAACGTTACGCCAAAATAAACTATACCGCCGCGAACCGTCGACGCGACGCCATCTATAATTGCACTCTTGGTCGTAAGAGGCGACGATTCGCAACCAAGATGAAACTTTTGAATTTTAATGAACGAAATGCACTTTTTCATGTCTTTCAGCCTATTTAGTCTAATCTAATAATAGCTAAGATTTAAAATTTATCAAGAATGTGTAGTTAACGTATTTGATATATACATACATTAAATCTCTTATTTTAATTTTTGAAATATAATTAAAAATTTTAATTATATATAAAAGAAAAATCTTTTTTTTGAATCAATAACAAAATTACAAAAAATATTTAATATTTTTTCACATTTAAACGTGTAAAATTGCCAATGTAAAATAAAGACTACTACGATTTATTGATATATTTCAAAATCTTTTTTATCGTTTAAATTGAATCTTTCGTACAAATAACGCCGTAGAAAGGCATTAATAAAAGAACATTTGCCAAAGAGTTAAAAACTTAAAGGGCGTTAGAAACTTCAAATAAAACATTCTTACGATGGGTAAAAACTACAAATTTATTAAACTTGTTCAATTATATATTTTTTTATTTTTTTTACATTCATAATTCAATATACATATTAATAAAATCTATTTTTTTTGTTACTTTATAAATCTCTTAAAATATCATATAGAACCTGTTCTTATTATTTCTTATTATTTTATTGAAAAGTGCATATTTTTGTCATATTATTATTACTAATATCTAAGTGATTTTTTCTAAATGAACATAAATTAAGACAAGATTTGTCGTTAAAAACTATAATATTTTACGATAAACAAAATAAAAATACATTTACAATTACTATGTTTAATCCATAATATTATTTTGATTTTAAATTTTCTCAATAAAAAATAATTTTTACCCTTATATATTAAAAAATATTTAAAATCTTATAATTTTATTCTATTTAAAAAAAATCTAACAAAGCAAATACGGACCTGAAAATAACTAATACTGCTGATTTATTCATTGAAATTGAAAATTGCGGTGAGAAAACTGTTCTCAATGAGGCCACGAGGACCACTTGTATACCTTCTTAAATTTTAAGTTGACCTATTTTGAAAACAAAAATAATAGTATTTTTTTGTATTTCCTTTTAAATATTAAATTGATTAATAAAATAAATATACCAACTTTCATTATTTTTTAAACAATAAATGACAAGCTAAATTTTATTTATTTTGTAGTTTTACGAATAATCTCATATCATATTTTACTGTTCCACTAATTAAAAATATATATATAATATAATATTAGATAAATTAAATTTTTAAATATATGAATAAAATTCTTATATTTTACTTCAGTGGCAATATATTTCACCTTCACCTTGTGTACTCATACTATCCATAAAATTTATCTAATAAAATGAAATAAAAAAAGTTTTCAATAAAAATTGAATTCACTTTAAAAGTGCATGCATGATATAATATTAAAATTTATATCAAAGATATTGTAATAAAACGCTTAGAAATTTCTGAAACTTTCATAATTTTACATTCAAGTACATATATACTTTTTAATGATAAAAGACTTATTTTATATTATATTTTTTTTTATTATTTACAAAAAATATAATAAGTTAATATTATGAAAAAATAATATATATTAAATTTCTTTCATATATTTCTAATATATAACATATTTCTATATTCAAAATTATCCTTTGAATCGTATTTATTATTATTTTTTACTTGTCAAAATCGAAATATCCCGATATTATTTAAATTGAACTTCATACGTGTATCGTTTTTTGTAATACTGATTATACGAAATTCGCGCTGATAACAAAATCGCGTTTGTATCGGAACGTAATTCGAAGATCAAACGGGTAATAACGAATCCTTGATGTAGCTCGCAGTGAATAAAAAAAATACGTGTGTATTCCTTTGAGAAATCCTTAAATCCAGTACCCTTGACTTCCAAATCGTATCCTTCACATCTACAGAAGGTACCCGCTTATATGTCGGGACAAATCTCTTCTTTTGGTTCTTTTCACCAAAACCGAATTGGATTCGGCCTAAAGCTCAATGAACCTTCTTTTACATATAAATCAATTTAATATTTTATGTTATAATATGGAAATAAATAAATGTAAATATTCGTAAAACAAATATTGTTTATTTTAAAGATGTAATTTAGGAAAATTTTTCATACCTTCATTTACATTATTGTTATATGTAATATTAAAAAATATACTCTAAAATTTAATAATTATATTATAATTATTATCACTTATAAGCCATTTATTTTTTAATTAAATAATCGATTTTTTTCCTATGTTGACTTATTCAAAATACTAAAATTCGAAAATTTAATCATCATATTTTTTATATATAAAATGTTGAAATTGTGATATTAATTTGATATGATTATTAACATAAACAATATATCTACATATATTGAACTATCAAAAAATAAATAAATCAGAGCTTTATATCTCCTCAAAATAACCTTATTAATTTATTTAAATTTATTTGGCAAATGGAATAAAAATGAATTTACTTTCCCTTATATTGAATATTTTTAATTTTGTTTCACTTCACTTGAATTTTATCCAGTTTTGCGAAGTATTATTGAGCTAAACGAAAGCTTACACAAAATGGGGTAAAATTAAAACGATCAAACGTAAACAGCAAAAATCATAATATTGTCTGGCTGAAGTTTCTCGGCTATAATCTGAACTTACATTAGTTCACAGCCAAGGCGAATTTCTCGAAACGAACTTTCTCAAGAAAGATTCCTCGAGAACCGCAAAAGCAACATACAAATATATATATATATATATATATATATATATATATATATATATATATATATATATATATATATAATATATAAACACAAAACCTTGAAAAATATAAATTTAATTAAAAAATTTCAATCTAATATTTTATATTAGAAATAATAAATTTAACCCCTTTTTTTCTATCGTAGAACTGAACGTGCGGAATTTTCCACGTAATTTAAATGAATCACCCGTCGAATATGCACGTGTTCATTAATAATTCGCATCCGTTCAATACTTTCCGACATGATGAAAGAATGAGCTTGAAAAATGTTCGTTTTCTAATCAATATCCGGCGACGTATGCGCACACACACACATAAGGTTGTTGCGCCATATTTCATTTGCCGCGTTTATTATTCAAACGGTGTGCGGCGGTTAAAGGACCGTTTAACGCTGAAAGAAGTGTTAACGGCGTCTGAAAGAAGCGCTGCGTTACAGCGTTTTATCGCTGAAAACAGGAAAAAAAACACGTGTATTGTGTTTTGTTATACACGAGTGCTGAACGCGGTGGCCGGTTAATGCGGTCTTGTTCGTGCAAATTATTTTTTGTTTTCGGTCACGTTGCCAGAAATATACAGTGCGAGCTTTTTATCGTGAGTTTCTTAACGAGATTCACAGATCTTGATTTTTTTTATATGTAAGCTTAACTAAAACTTTACAATATTGTGAAATATTATTTTAATTTAAAAAAATAAAACACATTTTTTTTAGAATCTTATATTGATATTAAAAGAAAAACTCATGACCGGACAATATTTGAATAAGACGACTAACCAAAAGATGTTTCGCTACCTTCTTAATATAAATTACTAAAAAACTTATACATCTATTTGCCCTTTTCCATCTTATCCCGTTACTTTTGCCTGTGCTTAAAAGTCACATTTTTGGTCTTTTCTCAGAAAGAAAATCGATCGGTAGAATCCCCACGATGACAAGAATGGCATCTTCATCTAGTCATTCAAATATTGAAAACCTTCGTACCCAAAGAAGCGCCATAAAGCATAGAAGAACATCACCAGTACATTAGCTTCTGCATTTTTCCGCTAAACTCTTGCACCATATTAACCTGAAAACTCGGATATTGATCTTTCCATTCATTAACACCTCCACTAACCACTCACAACTTCCTTTGAGTGTAATTACGTCGGATTCGTGTTTTTTTTTTCATCCATATTTTTTTTTCGCTTTCAGAACTGGAACTGCGAGTTTCAATTTTTTTTTTCACTTCATTCATAACGAGCTCGACTCAATTATTTATGACACATAACGCTATAATATTCGCAGTATGACGCAAAGTAAGGTTGACGACGTTTTTCAAATTGGATTTTGTCCAACGCATAAAAGATTCGTATTAACTCGTGTACAATGAAAAATTCCCCCATAAAAAGCACCGATTCGAATTAAACGATATTTTGGAAGTTTTTCCCATACTAATATCTTATTTCGTAGGCATACAATTTAATCATAACTGAAATATTTCCTAATAGAACAAAAAAAAAAAATATATATATATATATATATATCATATTTTTAAATCGAACTATACATATTCTGCAATATCAATATAATGTAAAAATATAATAAAGAAACGTTCTGTTGTTTCATGTTTTATATTCCCTTACATGATATTATTTTAATATCAAATAGGGTAGATATATCATTGTACGGTACAATATGCAATGTTCATTTGGATTCATCAGCAATCGGACTCCATATCGCGGTGGATTTTCAAACCCTTACCCACCCTTACGAATGAACCCTCATTCATATATGAGGCCAGAATCAAACCACAATAAATCATCGTCTTACCGCAGGCTAAAAACCGCCACAAACCACCCCATGAAAAGGTCGTGCGATAGCACATCAGTGTCTGAATGCATTATTTTTGTCCCAGTTATGAAAACGAATTCTGAAACGGTCCCGCTTGTTTATTTGTCTTCATCCCCGGCGACCCCGAATAATCCGTTCGTGAAAATTTTCAACGTAATTGCGACAGGAGCACTTATTTTATTTTATTTCATTTTTTTTTTTTTTGCAAAGCAATTAACCGAAGGGCACAAAACAAAATTAACACATTTATCAAAGCCCTTAGGTAATTTATCGGCGAATCGGCACTTTATTTTCTATTATATTATATACATATATATATATATATATATATATATATATATATATATATATATAACATAGAAAATTGAACTTTTATTATATAAGATTTTTATTAAACTAAATATTATTTCTATATAAAATAAAAATAACGTTCAAAACCTCGAATCACAAATAATTATTATTTACATTTATATATTATTATTAATTTTACTATATGATCTATATATGTGTTTTGAACGAAATAAATATGGATTGTTATCGATACTATAATATCTTCAAATATAAAATTAAATTATGTATATGTTTCAATGAAAGCAAATATTATCATAACGTAAACATGTTGACAAAAAAAACGAACATTTTAGTAAATATATTCAGGTCGTTATATATTACATAATTTTATTATTTCGTCATTCCATATAAAATACGACGATATAATAAATCGATAATACGCGTCGAAAATCATTAATATAATTTTTATATGACAAATATATCATATAAAAAAATGATAATATTATATCAATATAAATATTTTTTTCTATTCACATCCATCGCTTTGCGATGATCAAATAAAACTTTATTCCCTTATTTTTTTATCCGCCCTACATTCTTTGTCTCACGAAAAAATTTTCCATTTTATTTTATTTTTTAACACGTCGATCGATGAGAAAAAGAATATTATAATAATATATTGAAATGCCGCCTATATAAAAAAAAATACGTACTCTTATATCTCAAAAGTAAATATTCAAAGGGTAGAACAAAAAAAAACGGAGCAGTTCTAATAAAACAAATTAACATAATGCCTTTTTTCACACTTCTAGCCGCACCCCAAACTACCCCAAAGTCGAAATGGAAAAAAGCGGGATATTTAGAACACAAAAAATATATTAAAAAATAGAACAGTAATTTTCAATCATTATTTTAATTCAAGAATATTAATTATATTTTAATTTAAAAAAATGAAAAATTTTAAATCGTATATTATATATATATATATATATATATATATATATATATATATATATATAATTATAGTGACGAAAATTGTTTTATTACATACTAAAGTCATATAGGCAAAAAATATGGTATATCGCATTAATAGCCGTCAAAATCGAAGAAAATCAAAGGAAAATTGAATCAAAAAATGATGAAATATTTTACATAAAATCATATAGTAATAATTTTAATTTCGACGTGGCGAGAATCTATATTTTGAATGTTGTTTTTTATTATGTTTATTTCTAATAATCGATTTTTAATTACAAAAAATTAAGATGTTATATTTACGTTAATTATTATATAATAATAATTGAAAATTCCAGTAATATTTAATTACTCACCACTGCGAATTCAATAGTTCATATTAGAAGATTCGCTGAATATTTATATAATAAAATGTAACAATTTCACTCACACTGATAAAAATAAATAGGAATAAACATTTTTTTTTTTTGCCGCAACTTGTGAAAAACGAAAAGGTTGAAAGCCACTGTATTAAAGGAATCAATTCCGCAGCGGGATACAAAAACACACACTTAAGACTGTAATCCCGACACTTAAATGTTTTCGAAGGCGATTAAGATGCGGTTCGGCGATTAGGAGACCCCTCTTCAATTAAAATGCCCGCGAGATAGCATGAGACCGGTCTTTTATACCCCGGTTCCGATGGGGTTAAATGAACTGGAAGCGCAACATAACCGAAATGCGAACGCAACAAACTCACAACGCATTTAACGCAATACGCGCGATTACGATAATTATCGCATATAAATATAATAAATATTGTAAAATAGCATCCACACTTTCCATCTTATCAATATTTTTTTTTACTTTATATATAATAAATAATAATCGAAATTTTGTCTAAATATCCTTCACATAATACAACCCCTACTTACCATTCAATATACACCTGTATTAGAGCATTATTATATAACTGGGCACCTGTGTTGATGGTTCGTTGATAACGAACATGTTCGTTTACCTGTAGACAGCAACCAGTATCTGTAGACAGTTTTAATCCTCAACTATGAAATATTATTATTATAAATACATATATGTCAAGTATAATCTAAGATATATTAATTATTTTTAAACAGTAAATGAACGTTGAACTAATGACTCAATTTCATAAAAATTTAATCATTATTCAAAAATTCAAAAAAAAAATACCACTAATTTAATTTAATAATCAGATATGTGAATAAAATTGAAAATAAATTTAATAATTAAGCCTTATAAAAATAAAATAGTACTCTCAAAATTAAAAAATACATCCATAAATGATTATTATTAATAATAAAAAAAACAAATTTTTAAATCATTTGATTAAAATTATATATAAATTATTAATAAAAAAAAATAATATGTATAATATCAATAAAAAGATTGAGAACATCTGATAAAACAATCGTAATTAACAATGTTATAATTTAAAATGAATTAATATCACCCTCATGATCATTTCGATTTAAACTCACTATGGACTTAATATAGTAATTATCCGCTATATCGACCAACAGGTACATCGACATTAAGCGCGTACGCTGTTGACGATTGAAAAATCGTTTCATAAATATGCCGCGCAAAATATATACATTAATGGATATAATATCGACTCTTGTTGACCTATGACAAATGTGCGACGTTGATTATGGTCGTGTTTTTGCGTCGTTTATATCTAAATTTAATCGTCGTTATTATAAACAAAAATATTTACGACGATTGTAATTATCTATTTTTTTTTTTAATATCCGCCAGAACTAATTAGACGAGATTAAACCGAGGAATAAAATAGAAAATATTTACACGACTCTTTTATTAATATTAATTTTATCTGTTAATTAATTGTGAATTCGAAAATAAAAAGATAATTTACTAAAATATATACATATGTTATCGGTAAAGTGCGGAAATCGGTATCGTATCAGTTAATATACCATATATTAATACACCAATTATTGTTAAGATTTTGTTTCTCTTTTTATTATTATCTATAAAACTATGAATTAATTAGTAAGTTTAAATTAGCAATTTAGATGCTTATTTAAAAAAAATATTAAGAACCTCTGATATTTACAATTGCTTTTGATTATGTATTCTAATTTATATCCATTTCTACATTAATTTCGATCTTTTCTTTTATTTTCCTGAAAACATAATTTATTTTTTATAATACAACTAGTTTTCTGTTGAATGTCAACTCACAACATATATATTTATCTAAAATAAATAGAAAAAAATACGATTTTTATGTACAACCTTTGGCCTAATTACATAATTAACACTGATAAATCTTGTCTTGGCGTTAAATTCAGAGGTAATAAAGCGTGGTGACTAATAAAATTGCTTCCTAACGGCTAGCCGTTGCATACAAAGTTGCATTACTCAAAAAAGGAAGTTAATAAAAATAATTTAACGTCTACAAACGAGGAACTAAACTTCGTTCTTTTTTTAAAGTAAATTTCTGATGCGAAATCCTGCAAAGGAAATTAACGTCTAGTAAAATGCATAGTTTCAACCCTTTATCGACTGCATAATATCTAATATATTGTTTTATTTTTATAATGAAATAAAATATATTGTGTAGATCTATAAAACTATATTTTGTATTTACAATATGATAAAAAAAAAATAATTCAATATTTTTCATGCACATCGATTGTAAAATTTTTCTACAAGCAAATATTATAAACGAACCGTTGAACAGTTTTCGGTTAAACGACACTATAAAAAAAAAAACGTTTGGAAGTGAATTTCCTTATTTATTCCCGGTGTTAAAATGACGCATGGCACTGGTTTTTGGTTGATATGGTCCTCGGAGCTGCACTATTGCCTTGGTGCTCCCATTGCACTAAGGAATTGTAGGCGATGGCGGTGGTTTATTGCGGCTTTAATGTCGCATTTGGACAATATTCCAGTTGGCACTGCGGCCCAATACAATTAAATAACGCAAGAGTGTTTGCATCCCCATTTTAATTTGTCCCCATATATTTCGAATGTCCGGGGCTTTTTGCCAAAAATCCGACTGTAAAAATGAAATACGCACCTAGAAGAAACGACGCGGCAATACATTGTCGTCTCAGAGCCGACAACCAGTCTTCTTATAACCCAAGCTCGCACAATTATTTTTTTTTTTTACTCACAAAATCGAGATTTCGCTCTTTACTCGGTTAGCGCGACCTCGTATTATTATGGATATTGCGAATATTTTTTTTTTTTTTCACGAGTTACAGCCTCAATGCTGAAAGAGAAAAAATAAACGTTCAAATATGGGTCAAACAGTTTTTGCTGAGTCGATGTAAAAAATTACGAGACCGTCAAAGTGACGTGGTTATCTGTAATGTGATCCGAAAAAAGAAAATAAACGAGCCAATTTACACATCTTATTTACAGGCGGAATACAATACGACATGTATATAATAACGTTTTCAGCACGATCTGAAAATTAAAACGAATATTTTATACATAAAATAAAATACAATTAGATTTTTGTCAATGTATTATTGACCTCTGTAGTTCAATTAGAAATAATTATAATTTAAAATTCGGATTCATAATATCAGCACGAAGTGAAAACTTTGACTATTTTGATGTTTTATTTATTTACTACTATTTTAGAATCACTTTTGATAAAAATCAGAATCAATTCACTAAAATACAATATCTTAAAATTTGTATTCGCTTTTTTATATCCATTCAATAATAATACAAAAAAATCCATAATGGATTAAGTGATAAAATTTTATCGTCACTAACAAAATAAAACTCTCTTTTTTGTTATTCGAAATTATTATATTTTATATTGAAAATTATATTTTTGAATAAAAATTATTCCTTCTATTATAAATTAAAATTATTTAGTTTTTTATTTATAAAATAATATGAAATAATTTCCTCGTGACTTAATATTAATATCACACTAACGTTTAATGTTTTTTTTTATTTATTTTCTAAAGCATCTAAATTATCGATCCATATGACTTAAGATACAATTGAAAAATTTTAACTTTATAAAAATATTTGTAATATATTGTATTAAAATTTTCAATACAAATTTATTAAAATTAACAAAATATATAAATAAGGAAAAAACTTCTCTAAAATATATAATAATTTAATATAAAATTAAAAAAAGAAAAATTTAAAATACAAATATTGTAAGTAATTAAATTAATTAATTAATAATATATAAATTTGTCAATCTGAAACTTTATTATTCTTACCAATTTTATTTTTCTTAGAAAAAAAAATGTTTTTTTTAATATTACTGAATATAAAAATTCATTTCCCTTAGAAAATATATGTAAACGATTTTTTTATTTTATTATATAAAATATATGAAAATTCATGCGACATATTATAAAATTTTACTTGCATAAAGAAAATCTTTAACAATTTTTTAATTAAATATTTTTAAAATAATTATTTTTACTCCAAATATATTACAATACGAATAAAAAATCGTTAATTAATTAACCAGTATAAAAATATTGAAAAGATTGAATAAAATCTTGATTTTTTTGAAATTAAAAATATAAGAAAATAAATTACGTACGTAATTTAATTAACCTTTTTTACATCGATAATATTTTTAGTAGAATAAACATTAATATCTCTATCGTATATCATTTTAAACATATTTTCATATATGTATGTAAAATTTTTTTAGAACCATCTTTTAAAATAATTTAAAATATTAGTAATTTTACATAGATGGCACTAAAATAGAAAAATAATATAAAGTTAATACGTTTCTTATTTAAAAATTAACGATTTATTATCTATTTATCCAGCTTTAAGCATTATAAAAATGGAAAAAATCCACAATTTTATATTTTTTCGAAATTAATAATAAAACGCATTGTTTTCTGAAAATTCACTACAATTTAAAGTCAATTTTTTTTTACATTTATTATAAAACTAAAAGTGATGAGATTACTTTTTTATGACCACATATTATTTAATAAAATAAATATAACGACTCATTTGATATAATATTAATTTATTTCCTAAAATTATAATACACAAAATATCACATTCAAGAATATATTTACAAATTCAATTAATTGCGAAAAAGTATTTTAATAAATAAACGCAATCCATTTTTAGCAAATATAATAAAAATATTTAAAAATGTACACCTCAATAAATTATCAAATAGTATTATATTTCATTTGTACATTTTAGATAAAAATATCCTTTTAAGAATACTGATTTTCATAATCCTGAAAGTCTTACAGGAGACTACGCTGAAAATAATCATTTTGTCGTTCTTCCAAAAATAATTCCTACATTTCATTCATTCGCATATAAAAAATATATACGTGATAATACTAAAACTAATATTTGAATAAGAATTTACAAAGTTTATGTTAAACAAAAACCTCCACAGAATTTATATACATTGAATATTGTAATGTAAAAAAGCAAATAATATTAATTCTTCAATATATACAATACTGATAAAGCGAAAATTATTATGGAAATATTATTCAACAATATTGATGCATCTGAAGTAGGATAATCCAATGGCCACCAGTGGAAAAACGTTATGCCGGATATTTTATCAGTTTCATTTTCTAAATTTACTTTTGAATCTGATAAATCTGGAGCAAAGTCGCCGCACTGAGGAAACCTTCTTGGCACCGGTGGAAAATCTGAATGTTCACCAACTTTAAAAACTAAAGCCATCCCGATTTCAACATGGAATTCTATATGACAATGGAAGAGCCAATATCCTACAAAATTACAATCATTCATTCTTTAATATTATCATAATTATTCAAGCGTATATTATTAAGATAATTAACTTTTTTACAATAAAAAAATCATTAAAAAAATATATAAAAGAAGACAATGAAATCAGTTTAACAGAACGTCAAATTGTAAATGAAAAGCCATCAAAACTATGACAGTTCAAAAAAAGTTTTTGAATAAAAATGAATATTTCAAGAGTCGTTGAATCTCCTGAAAATCGATCAAATATAAAAATTTACGAAAACAAAGACAAATATCATAAAAGGGGACATTTAGAAGGTCATTTTAATATTATAAATATTTTTTTTATATATACCTGGATTATCAGCATACCATCTGATTATAGTATAACCTCCATCCGGCACTGTTACAGTATCTTTTAGCGGGGCTCTCGATAATTTTCTATGAATTTTTCCATCGGCGTCCAATTTTTTAATTTCCTCCACTGTTGTATTTTTTCCAACACGTTCCATCGCCACAACTCTGAATGCATAACCGTGAAGGTGGAAAGGATGATTTGCATCAAAAGTGAATCCTGTTAATGTAATTTTATTAATACATATTTTCTTATATATTATTAATTACTTTGATTATGAATGTAATATTACCTTCGTCAACAAGCACAATTTCCACGACAGTGTTAAGCGGAACTTTTACCACGTGAGTGCATTCGCAATAATTTTCAATGCAATCACTGACAGTAGATTCATTACAGAATTTACTCTCGTCTATTCTTGATCTTCCAGAAAGCAAAGCAAAAGATTGCATTTTCATACTAATATGATTCAACTGAGGTGTATAAAGTCGAGACGTATTATCTGAAACTACAAATAGAAAACATTATTAATATTAAAGTATAAATTATTATAGTCATATTTATGTTAATTTTTATACCTTGATAATAACCATAATATGGATATTTGTGAAAATGAAAATTATTCTTAGCATAAAAATCGTAAGAAACATAATACTGCATATCGGCTACTTCTTTCAAACTTGGATCATCTTCATCTAATGAATTTAATTCCGGTATACTTAGTGTCATGCTATTATTTGTACCAACGTTTAAAGCATTTACTTGCTAAAATTATTATAAATTTTACACAAAAAATTAATACATAATTTCTTAATATTTATGATTAATAAAAAAAATAAATAAAAACTAACAAGTCCATCATAATGAGATTCTTCCCATGTTGGATCACCATCCGGTTCTATTTCCATTGCTCCGTCATAATGTAAAACGGCAACTTGTTTAGCTTTGGTAAATCGCTCATCACAATCCATTAAACCCCTAAATCTAATCCAATAATTATCTATTTCTTGATCGGCTTTTAATATAAAATCGAATCGTTCACCAGCATAAGTAACTAAGGATGTGGCTATAAATATTATAAAAGATATTAGTTTTTGCAAAATATTTTTCAGTTAATAATTATATTGAGCTTCATTTTTACCTTCTACTGGTTCAAAATCGTTACCATCACTACTGATCACAGTTATCGTGTGATTATCTACGGTCATTTCTATGGGACAATTTAAAAATTCAGCATTAATTACCCTAAACCTATAGTGAAAACCCTGAAAACGGATCCTTATTATTATATAATTATAACACAAATACATCGATTTATATCACTCATAATACCTGTTCAACATTAAATCTAGCTGCAGGTGTATAAAACGGCTGTCCCCTATAAAACTCTTTAAATCTACCCCTTCCATTAATTAGAAGAGATGGTGGTTTATTTGTACCATTTGAATGGTGATGACTAGTAAATACTGAAATTCCTAAATTATGCGTCCAATCCATTACAATCATCACATGATCGGATCTAAAATATTATTAAACATGTATCTCTTATGAAATACTCATACGTTAGATTTTGAAATTATTATATTTAAAAATATCAATTTACCTATCATAATCATAAAGATCTGCATGCTTATCTCTAGGTTCTCTAACTATATAAGCACCAAAAGCTCCATCAGCTCTTTGCATACCAGCATGCGAATGCCAAAAATGTGTGCCACCATGTGCTGCTGTAAATGTATATCTGAAGAGTGATCCAGGACTTATAGGACATTGTGTTACTAGAGGTGCACCGTCCATATATGGAGTACCACGTTGATGATGACCATGCCAATGAACTGTAGTACCTTCAGACATCAAAGAATTCTGTACGTCTACAATTACAGTGTCTCCCAAACATACCTAGTAATAAAAAATAATAATACATATTAATATATTTTTTATTAATTATTTTATATTTATAAAATAAAATGTAATTATGATTATCAAAGCATTTTTTATTAATATAAAGATAAATTTATTTAAATTATTACTAAATAATAATGCAAAGTAGGAAAAATAACTGCTATGTATCAATAAATTCATATTCAAAAATAATATTCCAATAATATGATAAAATTCAACGAATAATGCTGACTTTATAAATGTCATCATCAAAAAAAAATATATCAGGAAAAATTGTTGACGAAATCTAAAACGACCTTCATTAATAATTTTATAAAAAGTAGTTTTTAACAAATACCGGAAAATTAACTTTCATCAAATAAGTTCGTAAAAAATCCATATTTCATTTAATTTTTATTTATTTTTTTAAAATTAATTTAAAAATTTTAGACCATAAAAAATTACTATCGATTCACTGAATAATACTTGTATCCGTAACTGTATCATATTATATATATAATATAAACTATAAATATTGTTGCAAATATCTTAGAGCAACTATCCAATACACTTCATTGAAGCTAAAGTTTAAAATAAAAACATAAAATAAAATAAAAAAAATGTGTTGTCAAACGAGTCCAGTGAAAGTTAAAAATGCTTACAAGAATCCAACTAGGGTATTACTCTGTACGCAAGACGATATAAACATGGAAAAATGCAATATCATCCGACGAATTGAGGTGCAACATTACGAAACCGAAACTGA
The DNA here is from genome assembly GCA_024500535.1 of Leptonema lineaticorne. Taxonomy (NCBI): domain Eukaryota; kingdom Metazoa; phylum Arthropoda; class Insecta; order Trichoptera; family Hydropsychidae; genus Leptonema; species Leptonema lineaticorne. The sequence continues at coordinate 5,241,758 of JANIJI010000059.1, read as the reverse complement.
ACAATCACATACATAAATGATAAGTAATAATAATAAATAAACATTCTTGCATAATTCACAAAATATTCGACTTACTTCAACGCTGGGTCCTGGCATTTTTCTATTGATCACCGTCAAAGGTCTTCCAATACCATCTGCCGGTATGCAATCTTTTCTATCGCAATCGCTAGCATTATAAGGACAATTGAAACAGGCTTTACTCATGGCTTCATACCATTCCAGATCGAAATGATAAGAGCATATCATAGTTTTTCCGGGTTCGCATTTTCTATAGCACGGATGATTCGGTCCATCGGGAAACTCGTCGGGTATTTCTGTTGTTTTTTCCGTGTAAAAGAAAGGCGTCGATGTTTCATAATCATCATCAAGAGTTGAAATTGTATCTATTTCATCGCCTACTCAAATATATATATAAATAAATTCATACATTATTTAATATAAGGTATATTTTTTTAAAATACACATACCGCATAATATCACAGGTAAAAACAAAAGGAAAACCAATAATGAAACGCAACGAATCCTATTTGGAAAAACCTCGTCCATTTTCCCTTAATCACCTGTAAAATAATGATATTATAATTATTCATATTTTCGTTTAATTTATGCATAATATTTCAATTTTTTTTTAAACATTATCTATACAATTATTAACTATTTCATCATTTAAAACATTGAACACGCGTAATATTTAAATAAATTAGAAACACAATCGCAATCTAAAAACGAATAATTATTAACGATAACGCTAGACATAATAAAAACATGGTTCAAATTCGACGATTTTTCACGTTTTAATATTTAAAATTTTCTGCAAATAAATTTATGAAGATTTAATATGGATTTAGTTCGTATTTGCGAAAAACATATATAAAAAAAAAACAATTATTCGATATCTACTTTAAAAATCTGCATCGTTAAAACCGAAAACCGTTAAGTATACAAAAAATATTTATGCACATTCGACTAAAAATAATTAAAACCCGTTCATTATCGGCTAAGAAAAATGCGTAAAATTAAGTACGAAAAAAAAATTATTAATAATAATCGTAACACGAATAAAATAGCGATTTTTTTTTCTACGGCACCGTTAATAATTCTTCGCGCGCTTCGCCAATTTTAAAGCCCGCTAAAAAACAAAGAAATATGTTTATTCGTTTCTAGGAATAGAACGTATTGTTATATTGCAACACTTTCCACTGAAAATATATTTTAAATATTAGAATCTATATCTGAATTTTAACGTTTACAGCGTCAATGCAACAAGACAAATGTGAAATTGAGAGATATTAAAAAAAAAAAGAAATATCCATCGCACAAGAATATGATATCGCATATTGGGTCATCCGTATTTTGCAACAGATTTATATTAACGCTTGTAATAATGGTGAATATGCAACGTCATAAAATCGCATAAAAAATCTCAATGTGGTAATAATTGAGCTTTAATAATCATGTTTTTTTTTTTAATTAACGACCTAATTTTACTAGTAATAAAGTTATAAAGTTCCAAAGCATTGCATATGAAATATTATGTTTAACATTTATTACTTTAAGTAATATTTTGCGCAACGTTAATATGGTTTTACCATCAAAAATATTTAAATTTCTTATCTATATGTCAAAAATTATATTGAATACCAAATAATATTTATTATATTACAAAATATATTGTTTAAACCAAAAATATTCAAATTTAGTCAATGAGTTAAATATAATTATTAATTAAAACATAAGGTTCTTTTTATAAACAAAGATAAAAAGCATCATAAAATATATCTCTTAAAAAATATATATTTTTGCTGATTTATTTATAATAAAAATGCATAAAAACTTCAAAGTAATTTCCTGAAAATATTTAAAAAATATAATTTTTCAAAGACGCCAAATATATTATAGTATACAAATAATAAAATTTTAAACGGTGAAATTTTTCTAAATTATGGTTCAAAAACATTGTTAAAAAATACTTTTAAATTTAATAAAACTAATATCACTATTCTCACTAGAATTTGAATAAAAATATAACATAACAATATTCGTTCATAAAGTTTCACAACAAATTAATAAAAAAATTACAAAAATAAAATATTTAAAGTATTAATAATACAGTATATATTTTCATCACACCTCAAGACTGAATCTATCATAATATGCACAAGGTAACAAACATTTTTTAAGATTTCGGATAAAAGCATTACACGTGGACGATTAAAAACAAATTTTAGCATTAAAATTTGCAAATGCTATTTAATATATATTTAAAAAGATATATTTTCATGTATATTAATACAAAATCATATTATCTGAACGCGAAATAATCATAGTAAACGATTAACATGTTTTGTTTCCATTTAATTATATTAAACATTATCACCTCCATAAAATTACAGCAACAAAAAACTAATTATGTAAATTTTACAGCACATGTATAATTAGAGGAAAAAAATACAATTCAAAAAAAATCAAAAATTTACATGAATATCAATATTGAAAAAAAATAACGAAAAGTAGAATACTAGATTAGAGCAAATTAATAATGATAACACTTTTTTTTTCAAATGAATTACCAGACAACATTATCATTATTTTAAATTTTCTTCATTGCCAATTGATCAAATAAACAAACAAATATTGCGAATTAATTAATTTTTAAATTCACTAAATATAAATAAATAAAATTAATATAAAATCAAACCGAAAAATGTCAATGATATTTATCGCGGAATTTTAAAAAGCACAATTTTATTTTTAAATAAATTATCATAATTACACTGAAGCACTTCTTTTTAAAATATTATATTATTTACTTTGGTGGAATAAATTAATCTCCTAAGTCTTGTGTCTCATGCTGCTAATTATATCGTCGAAGGTGTGCTGCCAACGTCTTGACTGCTGAATGGTAACTGACCATGTAATAATATGGATATAAACTCAAAAACCACACACTGTGGTGTAAATACACACACACAATTTTATATGCACACACATATAACAATACACACACACACATTTTATGTTTATATGAGTAAGTCAAGTCAGGTAGTAAGACTCCGCAGGTCAGTGGTATGCAGACTTCTTCAACCGATGAGCACTATGCGATTTTTTAATAAAAAAAAATAATAAGTAGAGTACGTCAAGTTACTCATAAATACAATGAAAATTGTACTAATTGAGTCGAAAATTATTGAAGATATTGTAAATAATATAAAAAAAAATAAAATAGTTGTTTTTTTCCTGGTTTCAAAAAAACCAGTCCGATAGATTCTGCTTATTCGGGTGAACGGCTTAAATAAATACTAAACGAGAATTCTGTTGTGACGTCAAATTTGTGAATTATTAACGCGTTTTTAGATTATAGTTTTTGATTTTTCGTTATGACTATATTTTGAAATAGCGTGTAATTCGAAACAAACGATCAGATTAAGTGTAAAATAATAACTATTAAAGTATATATTATATTGTATACAAATATATTATTAAAGTATTCAGAAATATATATATATATATATATATATATATATATATATATATATATACATATATATATGTGTGTGTGTGTATGTGTTTCACACTAATACATTAACTATTTCAAAAAATAGAAGATTTTGAACACCAAAATTTAATCAGTTTCTAAAGTACAAATGACAATTTTAATTAATCATATACAATTATAGTAAAACGATTGCAGCTTCTTGAATAATAATAATATTTAAAAAAAATGTTACATAATATTAAAGAATATTTTTTCAGAAATATAAAAATATGATAATAGTATAAATGAAAACAATTATTATATTTGATTTTAATAAAAATATATTGTACAACACATATATCAACTCAGTATTAATATATTGATTATAAATAAAAATTCGTTAAAAAAATAAAAAAGGACCGCTTCGGACCACGGTCCGTTGCTTTAGAATGCACCCGAAAGAATTGAGCGTGAAACATTTACGTCTAATGATTTATTATCTTCTTTACTATTAAACAGGTAATCTCAACGTTTGCACCAAATTAAATCTAAGTCATAAAAGTAAAACTTCTCAGATTTACCTTTACAGAAAATCAAATAATATTATATAAATAGGATTATTCACCAAATAAATGTTAGATAGCTATAGGAGCGAATTTTAAAATGTTTAATATATATAAATGTTTATACGAATTATACTACATATATCGATAGGTTTTATATTGAAAAACACTTATAGATAAACGAATAATTTCTATACAATTTTATAAAATAATATAGGAAAAAAATAAAGCCGTATTGTTTTATAAGAGCCCAGCATTTCGATGGGCTTGAAATATTCTGAAGTACCGCAATATTAATGAATTAATTGTATAATTTTAACCGACGTCTACATCAAAACTGACACCTCGTTATTAAAAAAATATACGAGGTAGAAAAATATACCATAATACTTTTTTTTTATATAAAATATTAATTATTTACTACGATGGAATAACAATGTTTTTTTTCTCTAATTAATAAGATATTTTGATTTTAGGCTTGTTAAAAAACGTATAATTAAATATACTAGAATGTTATATACGTTGCCGTTCTATATGGGTGAAAAATAATAGTAGCATTATTTTCTATAAAATTCAATACACCTGTTAAACTACCGATTAAAGTAACTGCGAATTCATTACCGCGACGATTTCGCGGTAATAAAGATTAAAATTCACTTTTTTTTCGAAGTGGACTATTTATGATAAATAAGAACATTTAAACATATGTATGTAATTTAATTTTATTATATGATATATAAATCTATGAAAAAATGAAAATAATTATTTATAAATCATATATTAAAAAAATATTTATATAAATTAAAAAAGATTTAGAAACACTGTTTTAAATATATCAATATAAAGAGATTTTTCTTATATAATATGAATATATATATATTTTGTTTTTTTTATGAACATTCACTATGAAAGGTATCTACTATTTTTTAAATTCATTTTCCTGCATTTTACGACTAGACTATCTTACATTTGATCCATTTTCCTTATTTTCACATTTTACATGACAACTATAATTTCGATAAATTATGTGCAAACAATTGGAATTTCTGGTTATATTACTATAACTACTATTGAAAGTCCAAAGGGAAGGAAGTGTGATGACCTATCATTTTCACCGCAAATATCCACAAATAATAACATAAAATTTGCTTACACGCAAATTTCAAATATATATATATATATATATATATATATATATATATATATATATATATATATATATATACATATTACCGTTGAAGTCTGTATTATATCAAATAATTTAAATAATGTTTGAACAACCATTATAGACCAATTATTTTATATGAAAATATTTAAGTAGATAAATTAATTTATACAATATACGTATATCGCTAATAGTAAAATTTAAAAAATATAATTAGACTCAAGAATAAATATTATATAGAAAATCAAATATTAAAATTGTATTGAGAAGTCTGAAATCAATTTTCTTTGACGAATGCATATATATTTATGTACAGTTAATGCGATGACTCAAAGCGATATTTACACAAGACATTCGACTCTATTATCAACAAAAATAAAATTATAATATGACAAAATCATTCGATAATGACCTCGAACGGTTGCATCTCGAAAACAAAAATTCGGACTTTCCGAATACGTCACATAGTCGGTGTTATTTTTTCGCTTGAGTCGTCGTAACTCGTTCTACGAGTAGTTAGTGCTCAAATATCAGGTTATGTTGATACAAAGGGATTTCCTGATTGAAATTCATCGATTTCAATAATTCATACATAAATCACGTGTAATTTTGAGAAAAAAAAATGTCGAAAATTAATATACCGATATAATATATGTTTCGAGTAAGTAGGGCGAATTATTAGAACAATATCGCGCTAATTTCGTTCTCTATAACGCGAATAACCTTATAATATTGTTTAAACAAAATAAATATATTATTAAAAAAAAATGAATATTTTCTTTGAACATTTAATAAGATGTAATATTTAAAAAAATCAATTTATATACTTTAAAATGATGTTAAGTTTCATTCAATGAAATATTACTTAGAAAATTACGAATATGAGGAAATCATATTCGAATTCTTGAAATATTCTTAATTTGTATTAAATTATACGATATTATTTTCCTTATTTTCAAAACAATGAAACAATTCAAAAATAAAACGTTGATTCTTATAAATACCAACAGATTTCAATAAAGCAATAAATACATACAAAAATTAAAATAATACTTTTTGATATCATATTAAAAAATATAAATAAAATGTGTACATCGTTTGCTTAACATAAAACATCTTTTTTTTTCATAAAATGTTTATCATATTGTTTAAATTGTTGAAAAAACACTGTATTATTGCACTTTTTTATGCTAATATAATTTGCATGTTATAGTATTTCACATGTTCAAATTGTTGATTCATCAAAAATATATATATAAATTTTTCGATGAAATTAAAATATTTATGTAATTATATTCAATATGAATTGCATTCGTTTTTAAATCAAATCTAATTATATTTATATGTGTTTGTCGTTAAATATTTTAAAAATAATTAACCATGCAAAAAGTCCTTCGAAGATACTATTAAATTTAATGTAAATTCTTTGCATTCATATAATATAGCAGATGTATAAATAAAGACATCTGAGTTTAAACAATACATAGTTTATTTTATAATAAATAAAAATATTGCATTTTAAATATTCAACGTGAGATACAAAATTCACGTTTGATATTAAATTATTACTATTATCTTCATAATTATTATTCTTAAACGAAATATAATGTGTATACTTCATGATTTAATTACTATATTTCGTGTCACGATTTATTTTTAATTAACATATTTATCAACATTGATGACGAGAAACGAATCAGGGCTCATTATTAAATTACATAAATAACTGAAAAATACATTCACTACGACAAATAACAAACAATGAATGCAAAAAATTGAACACATAACAATAAATAATGTATCTTTGATATGAAATAATACACGTAGTAACATCATTATCATTTTATTATATTTTTGAGATTTATATTGTTAATAATTAATAAATAAAAGTACTCAACATTTGTTATTGCAAACACAGTTGCAAATTATAAAAAAAAATTTAATACTTTTTCATACTTATTTATGCCATATTTATTTAGCAATTTAAATTTAGTAAATAGAAAAATAAGCATTTAAATATCTTAAAAAGATTTTTTATTACTAAGCATATACATATTTTTACAATCAACTTCTTTTCAATTGCAGCAAAAAATCATTACAAGTGACCAAACAGGATTCTTAAATCGCATAATAATTGAATTCTTTCAATGCATCCTGGATTGAACATAGTAACATCAATATACAAAATTATATATATATATATATATATATATATATATATATATATATATATATATATATATATATATATATAATGTATACAGAATATATTTATTAAAAAAAATTTCTTTCAGTTACGACTTATTAACGCTCATAAAATTTAATAGTAGCTATTATTGCTACAAAAAATATATTATTTATCTAATGAAAAATACTTGATCAATCGTGTGAAAAACGTGATATCTATTATATTGTTAAGGAAAAAAAAGGGAAAACCAGAAGTGGAAAATCTAATACTTCAACTTACGTGTTATTCTTTTTTTTTATTGTTGAAGTAACTTGAAATATTGATATCAATTTTCATATTTATTTTCAAATTTATCTAAAATAATATAAATGGTTTCAAGTAAAAAACATAATAAGACAAATAAAATTAAATATTTTTTTTAGAAAATTTAAGGCCAATTATTATTACTTTTACTTTAAATTTATATTGTTTTAATCAAATATAAAAATAAAATCATCATTTGTAAAGAAAATAATTAAAACCATTAATTTGAACATTTCAAAAATTTATATATATATATATATATATATATATATATATATATATATATATATATATATATATATATATATATATATATATTATTTTCTTTCTCAATTATATAAGAAAAATAATATCACATTCGTTTAAATCATTTTATTACATTAACATAGTCAAAGAACAGAGATATTTATCTTTTATTGGCACTATTAATATCTGTAATATAATTTAGAAATACGTGCTTATATAAAAAAAATTCTCTACAAATTAATAAATATTACAATGTATATCATAAAGAAACATTCTAATATACGAATTAAAATCATTTTCCGTGAAAGCAATAAAATATTTAATATCTCATCAAAACAAATGATTAATATTCTCAAGAATTACTCAGAAATAACGTAAATAAAATCCGCAATTCCACTATTTCCGTATCCCGTTTTGCGGTCATAGCACGCGGCACAACATAGGAAAAAAATGATACCGTTAATTTTCCTTGGAAAATCTATCGTTTTCCACGCGCCCGTAAACTTATATTGGACAAATGATTTACGATTTCGAAACGAAATATTATTATTCGCATTTAACCCCCGCGATGACGATATCAATGATTCACGAAATATATAATCAAGTTAAAATTTTCCGAAGACGTCAATTTTCGCGCCAAAATTTTCCGAACACGTCAATTTTTGCGTCTTAATGACGTTCGCCCGTAATAATAACGACGTATTGTATTGCAATGAAACCATTTTCTTTTTTAATTCTCGTTTAACGACGAATGCAGTATGCCGGATACGCGATACCGTTTTATAATAAAATTAATTAAAAACATACCGGCGTTGAATATGAATTAGAATGTATCGAGTGTGACTCTTTCGATTAAGTTCACGATTTACATGAATCACGTATGAATGAATGCTATATATGTTTTTCCATTGTAAAAATAAAATATGATAATAATTTACTATAGATCTAATATCATATTTTTTTCAACAAAAACTCGATATATGGTATAAATTGAATACGTTATATTTTTGTTATGTAAAATTACCAAATATTTACAGATAAAAACAGTATAGAAATATATAAATTTCATTCAATTTAAAATGGAAATTATATATGAATTTATACATAAAATTAAAATAAAAAACGCAGTATTTTTATCAAATTTATATGCCGAAAAAACATATAAAAATTTTTAAAAGTGAGCTTTATAAGAATTAACTTTAGAAATATTCGACTACTTAACACAGATTATATGTCGAATTATACATAGTTAAATTGTCGCTTATATAAATCGAATAAAATTGAATTATAAACATTTACAATGATTAAACGATCAATATTAATATTTTTATGAACATCGTAAATCTTCATATATATAGTAAAAAAATATTTATTCACATTTATAAAACATATTATCATTCCTATATATATATATCGTCATAATTAATCCCCTTTTCATTTGCGACTCGTGATAATTACAATTTTAAATTGACCTAATTGTCGATGAATTCACTCGCAATAATCGTCTACGTATAAAACGCTAATAATGAACAGTAAACGCTAGCCGGGGTGATATTGAAAGAAAAATATCGATTCGACCCTCAATCAAGATACGACAAAATAACGACAATCAATTATATTTCAACGATATAAATTTGTTCGTTTATGAATAATAATTTTACGAGATATTCGACTATATTTCGTATCAACGTATAAAATTTTACGATTCGCGTATTGACCTTTTAACACCTCCTCCGTTTCCAAAACAGTACGGTTTAAAATAAATATGCCGGTCAGAGACGAAGGTCAGTTCTGAATAATAATATTTTTATATAAATATATAAACTATTTTAATTTTGATACAATTTTAAATTTCAAAAGAATACGCAATATATTATTAAATTTTCGATCGTGCGAAATGTATTTAAAAAAAACCGACAGTTTAATCCGAGATGCGTTTAACCGTTGCACCTCAGAATGCATTAGAGCATTTCTTCAAGAGTCACGCAATTGGAGCATATCTTCACCCAAATGACTATGTCAATATTTATATAACAAAAAAAAACAAATAATAATAATAATAATGTAATTCTGAGTAATTAAACGTATATATAGATAAGTCGCTTGATATTAAAAAATATAACCCTAATTAATGAATGGGTAAATAAAAGATAAAATAAATACGACAATGTTATGGATTAAATCGTTTTAATTATTTAAAATATTTGATATCAAGTTTGAGATAAAATTTTTTTTAGAGTTATAAAAAAAAACATTTTTTTTCATTGCAGTCAAAAAAAACATTTTTTATGCTGAAAATATTCATATAATAAAAATCATAAATACTTTTAATTATTTTTTAAATAAATATATCATATTTATAATATCAATTTTAAAAAATATTTTCGCAATATCATATATTCAAATATTCGTAAATATTTTTTTAATAAACTATTCAATTTTCACTTATATAAAATACAATGAATAAATAATGAAAACAACACTTATATGTATATTTATATATGATGCAGTTTCTATATATATATATATATATATATATATATATATATATATATATATATATATATATATATATATATATATATATATATATATGAAAACAAATTGTTTTAATAATAATATATGATGGTAAATTCTTTACAAAACAATAAATTATGAGAAGAAAAATTATTATTACAACACGCGAAAAATATGTTACATTCACAATTACAATAACTGTTACGCGAGTTTTTCAATGATTTTTCGCACAACAATGCATCCGAAATATAACAGTTTTGCTTAATTTACCGCTGTTTGTATTATTATAATATTTTATAAGAATTATCGAATAATCTGTGAATGACGCCAAAGATAAAGATTTTTTGGATAAAGTATTTTTTTTTTCAGGAAACCGCTGTGATTTTAAAGAAACCAATTTATCAGTTCAATAGGAATTTATAAACCATCGTTTTTTTTATGATAATCATTTACGTTAGAGAAAGACGTAATCATTGCGGTAATGATAATTTTAATATTAACCACATTATGATTAACTGTAAGGAAATTAATTTTGAAAAAACTAAAATTTGATAAAAAAAAATAATATTTACTTTACCGGTCATAATGAAAAATTTATATTAAAAAAATATTTAATAAATATTATAATAAAATAATATATCATTTAATAGACATTTTAAATTTAAAAAGAACGATTAATTAATTATGGATTTTTATAACTGAAAAAAAATATTGGTTTAATAACATGTATTTCAATTTAAAAAAAAATCAATATTAGTAAAAAAACAAAATTTACTATATAAAATTTAACTTTCAAAATATATTCATTATATAATCAATATTTTTAATTAGAAAAAATCATTTTAAATTTTTATTTAAATATACTCAAATAATTGAAAAATTCCTATTGCTTCTATAAAGGTAATCATCTTCGCAACTATTTAAACAAAATGATTGAATTATTCCGCAATTCACGTTATTATATAATACAATATAATGTTGTGTGTGAAAACGTGACGATTTACATATGTCTATTGACATTGACTTAGATAGCGTACTTTCACTAGTTAGTTCGCATACTTGGCGCAATTCGTAAATTTGTAATATATTTTCGTTCGAAAACTACGTAAAATATGTTAATTAATCGATCACGTGATGTAACGAAAAATCACACTCATTCTTCTATTTTTTTCGTCATTTCAATTTCGATGAGAAAAAAATTTCGATTATAAATTTTAAAGAATATTTCGAAGAAAATTGTTAATGAATAAGAAAAAAATATATTGCAAAATAATCTACAATTTTTAACGGCTCATTATTTAAATTAATCAATAAAAATTGAATATTTTTAATAAAATTTTAAAAATATTATATATTCGTCTAACATATAATAATATGTCTGTAAAATATCTCATGATTTTCTATAATTTTGTATAATTTGCGATATATTACATTTAAAACGACGTACTCATTTTTTTTAATAAATATTAAACTCAAGATATACGAATATATGGTTTATTCATAAAATAAAAAGACTAATGCTAAAACTTAAAGTCTATCGTCTAATGCAACTTTTGTACAATTTTCACTTTTTCTTACATATCAAAATAAAATTTTTTGAAATAATTTTTCAATCTGGACAAAACACAAGATCACAATGATTCAAAACAGACAAATTTTAGAGTTGAAGTCTATAAACAACATATATTTTTCCAAAACAAATTCTTTGTAATTTAATTACTACGTAATAAAAAAATACGTTTATTGCACAACATTTCTCACTTTTATTTTAATCTCTGATTAGTTAGTAAAACAAACAGTCATTTAATTTAAATAGAATTTGTACTCGATCAATCTTTTGTAATTAACTGTCAGTTTGTACAAAGGTTTCTCTCAATTAATCATAAAGCTAATCTTTGTTGATTCAAAAAAAAAATTATCACTTTAATATCTATCCTTTCAATTATATAACACTAAAACTTCATGAAATATTAGACTTAATTTTTAACAATAAAATATGACACTAATCCTAATACTTTATAAATAGAGCAGTATATAAAGAATTGAAACATTTCATACTAAATTTTAACCCATTGAAACCTAATAACACGTAAACGTATAACAACAACAAAAAATCGTAAACACTCGACTAACTAATAATTTAATTCATTACTAATTTCGTAGAAACTCATCATTACATTTTATATAAAAAAAATTATATATATAATCCATAATATCCTATTGCAATCAGGAGTATATTTTATACACTACGACTTCTATTATTTTTATTCATTCATAAGTATCAATTACATCATTCATACATTAATTTAACATTTCGTATATATCTTATTCGCGTGATAACAATTAATAACACACAACATTATTACGTTTATATATATATATATATATATATATATATATATATATATATAATATACCATTTATTGCACAATTTAAATAATAGTCTGTAAACAGATTCCTTAACGAAGGACGTTCTTTTTGCTCGATTTAAACGTCGATTTCCGTACAACAAGCCTATTTTAACGCTTCAACGACCGTGATAATAATTGTGTAATCTTAAATATAAATTATCATTACAAGGCTTTTTTTGTGTGTAATCGTATTATTTAAAAAACAACGTTCGCCGAAAGTTTGAAGAGCAAAAACAAATTGTACGTGGAAACTTTTGACGATGCACGACGAATCGTTTTATATTTTAAAATTCCGCATTCTATTTTTTTTTATTTTGCACTAATTATAACGTTAAATATCGTTTTAATGGTTGTAAAAAAAATGCGAGAGACTCTTTTCTGAGAATGCTCAGTTTTGATTTATAGTATAGTTTCGAGTTTTTCATTTGCGTATATCGTTTATGAAAACGTCGACATTCTGTTTAAAAATTAAATAATTTTAACAATAATATTAGTATCTATATATATATATATTATAGTGACATTGAATATCAAAATAAAAAATTATATGGTAAATATAAAAAATATAATATTTTGATAGAAGACGATGAAAATTCAAAGAAACGATTTTCGCAATATTTGACTTTTAATAAAACTACGCATCAATATCATGAAAAATAAAATTTTCAATGTGTTTAAAATTCTTATAAATCTTCAATCTTAAAATATACAGAACAATACAAATTTCATTTATAATATAACGATGTTAATATAAAGTTTGCAAGTTATTTAATCTAATATTAAATAAAAATTTAATATTATTGATAACAAAAATAATTAAATTTCATTATAAATAAACAATGTAAAATTACATTGTTACAAAATAAATTTTCAGAACAAAAACTATTAAATTATGTATCTTTTTAAATAATAATACAATCTTTAAACATTTTTTATAGATAAAAAATAAAAATATCGATAATTACCTTGAATATTTTCCGTATCTTTGTACCATCAAATTGACTTCAAACAAGAAAGAAAAAAACGAAAGTCACTCTGATTATGATAATGATCATTTGATTCTACGAAATTTATTTACATTTTAATAAGGAAAACCACATGTCGAATTAATATATTTAAATATTATTCAAGCATTATATAATATTTATCAACTACTCGTGGAAATACTTTTGAATTACGAAAGTATCCGCCTTCAGCATCAATTATATTAGTGTTAACACTCCACAATATCAAATCATATATAGTTTGTAATAATGCTAGAGGCTAAAATTCAATAAGAGTTCCTCTCTATGTAGATATTCATAGATCGTATTGAATAATATAACAACATAGAATCGATTACATCACAAAAAAGGAGTAGATTTTACGCAATTTAAAAAATAATACACAAACAATAATCGATGATTAATCATAAAAAAAATATTATAAATATTTTCGATGTGATATAATGACTAAATATATTTTGATAATAATAATTATTCACTGAAAATTATTAAATTTTTGTAATAAAATAAGCTGAGAATTTATTACATGTCAGCGACGTGTAATTGAAAATTTTTCATGTACAACGAATTCGCAAATTGTAATCACGTAATTAACACGATAAAATGACTATAAAATATTATACGAGAAGTAAAATTAGAATAAATGTATCTTATTAACATATCGATTTAATATAACACTAAAAGCTGCTTTTTTAATATTTATTTTTTATAGTCTTTACAATTTTTTAATTATATTACACGATGTGGTCTGAAAATGACATCCATCTAGATTTTAAATATTCTTATATTTTAATAAAATTGACGTAAGAAAATTATCTATCTTTAATATTTTTATTATAATTATAAAAAGAACTCAGTTTTTTCGTATTTATTATTTGATTGATTTTATAACTAAATTATGTATCAAAATTTAATTATTGGAGCGTCACTTCAGCTTGTTCTTATTTTGCTACGCCACTGTTAATGTAAATAATTCTATAGAATTGTTTAGTAAATAACATAATGTAATAAGAAAAAACATTATCAATATTTGTATATTTTGACGTTGAATGTCAATCGATAATACATATATAAAGTAATTTCATGACTAAGATTGAAGACAATAAAATAAACATTTTGCTGCATAATATATTTAATGCACAAATCTGTATAGCTTATCAAAAATTATATTTTTAATGTGTCATGAAAAATGTCTAATAAAAACGTCTACATTTTATTTAAAAAAATATATTAATCTACATTCATTAATCATCATCAATTAACCAATACTTATTCGATACAAAATTAAATAATATCCGTAATAAGATAAAAGGTTCATTTACTTAATTATCAGAAGTAGCAAGTCTTTTAAGTCGTCAAATTATATATTTTATATTTCATTTATGGACACCATTTTATTAAATTAAAAAATCGTATCAATAAAATATTCTAATCGCATAATTATTCCTTATATAAAAATCTACACCTTGACTTACTCGTAAAATTACTACATTGTTATTTTATGACATTATTGATATTATCTAAATATAAATCTATTATTTGTATTCTAAATAAATATTAAATATTTTTTGTTAATTAATAATTGTTAATGACGTCCTAAATATTTTTAGCGCCTACAAGAAATATAAAAAAAATATTAAAATTTATAAATATGATAAAATATTTCACTCTATAATTTCAAAACCAATAGTTATCACTGATTATAACTTAATTAAATGAACTATTTTTTTTTTGTTTTAAAACATGTTCGTTGAAGATTTTTCTCAATCTATTATATATAAAATATATCATGAATTAATTTACTATGAAACTCACATATTTTGGGAAGCACTGGATTATCACAACCTTTATTTTGACATTATCAAACGTCAGCGTGAACCACGTGAGCGAAGGTTGTTTGT
Organism: Leptonema lineaticorne; assembly: GCA_024500535.1. Lineage (NCBI taxonomy): Eukaryota > Metazoa > Arthropoda > Insecta > Trichoptera > Hydropsychidae > Leptonema > Leptonema lineaticorne. Next base: position 5,225,985 of record JANIJI010000059.1, on the reverse strand, counting down.
TTACTTATTAGCATTCGTTCACAATAACAAGAGTTGCAGCATCTTTACAATTGCAGCATTTTCAACTAACTAGCACATTTTAATGAATCAAAGAAATACTTAGGAATTAAATTTTAGATCGTCTATTATTACCAAAAAAAAAAAAAAAAAACTGAAATAAAACGTGCCACGGTCGACAGTTAAATTTCGACTTGGATACAAGCTGTAAAAATAATTGTGAGAACGATTAATTATTTACTATCAAAGTGTTTTTAATTAGGCGGAGGTCGATATAATATGAAATTGGCCTAATTATAATTATGATACTTTTTTTCCGTTCATAATTATTATATTTTATCATTGTTTGTTGTGACACGTGTATCTTTCATACATGATTTTTCCTTTTAATACATTTAAAAAAAATTAATTTTATGATAATCTTATTATAATATAAATATTCTCCAAATTCAGGTCAATAATTACAAATATATAATATAAAGTCTTAAATAAGAAAATTTTATTTATCATTTACTTACATGTTAAAAGTTTACATATGGTAATTAGTACTTTATATTTATTGAAATGACAATGTTGAATTAATAATTTGAAAATAAAATACAAGTAATCAAAGATAAAAATTGTTATATTATACTTCAAAACCATTCGATTTCCATTGATTATTACAATCGATATTGTTATTAGCACTTTAAATTGTATACAAATTTTTAACATTATTATTACAAATAATAAAATTTATAACTTTTTTTAATATAATTATTTCAATCATTATTTTACCTTTTAAAAAAAAAACTCGAAACTTTTTAACATATTTTTATATCTAAACATACAATTTTTATATTAACCTAACCATATCAATTGTCATAACTGCTTTGACAATCCATCAGCTACTAGCCTTTAAAATTTGACAATGTCAAATACGATAATAATTAATAATTATTTATATAATATAATAATGTCTAATACCACAATGTCAAAGTCTGTAAGTCTGTCTGTGTCAATGACGCGAAATTGACAATTAACCCGAAGATTAACTGCAAGGTTTCAAAGCGTCCGAATAAATATACAATATTCTTTATCGCATTTTTTCCATCGAAAACGACGACATTATGGGAATCGACCAATATAAAGAAGAATAATACGTATGTATATATATTTATAAAATAATAAAATAAAACCTCGAACGATCATTGTCTTTATACTAGGAGTAAAACATTTTTACATGGGAACGGCAATGACACAAATGACGATGTATATTTTTACAATCGGCATATCTTAACGGATCTTTCAGATGTTTTAATTACACTCAGGAATAATAATGACAGTAATAATAATAATAAAAATTAACAACATTTTTCTCCCCTTTTTATGACGATTATTAATAAAAATTAATGATTAAAAGTCGGCGACGACGAAGAATTCGCATGTTTAATACGCGGTAATGGCGTTTTAAAGAATTCATCTTCGTTGCGAATAAATTAAACAAGATCAATTGATATGTGCACATGCGAAAAAATTACAAGTTTAAATTATGGCGTCGATCGATTTATAAAAAGTAACGATGCCTCACTTTGGACAAAAAGTTATTAATCGTATGATTCATATTACGTAAGTAATACTTGTATACGATGTGCGGATTCTTCTTTTATTGTTCAGTCAAACCTATTCGTGACTTGTGAAATTTGATGAAGATTAATTACTAAATCAATGTTATATAAAAAATACAGTCATGAAAGTTTCAATTAATATTACTGTATTTTCAGAAGTGATCTGAATTAGTTATAATTGACTCGATTTATGGTATCTATCAATCGGAAATTCAATCTAAAAATTTCAGAAAATATTTTAACGACCTATAAAATTATATATATATATATATATATATATATATATATATATATATATATATATAATAAAAATTATTATTGAATTTTTTTCTTCAATTGTATTGCGAAACTTTTAAATGATTATTGCACCATTGCATATCAAAAGTAATTAAAATTTCCACAAATAATTAGCACAAAGCATAATTATGACAATTTATGGATAACAAAAGTAATCAAAAGGCAGTTTCACCGACGGATTAATATAGGCTACTGCTTCGATTGACCTAAGCATTCCATATAAAAATTTTTCAATTAAAAATGATTGACGATTTCCAAGTACAGAAAACGACCTGTCATTTTAAATCCTCAGGTCGACGAAAAGGTGACACCGCACTATTTTTAATGATAATTAATTCTACGCCATTGTAAAATGGCGCCAACATTTTTTTGAATTGAAATAATCGGTGTATGGTATATTATATAAATACAAGAAATAAAAAAAATATTTTAGAATTTAGATAAACAATGTTTCATTCATTGTTTAATATCGGAAAAATGATATTGCCAGATGCCATCTTTAAATAAAATTGAAACGTTTTACGTAAAATGATGAAAATTCCATAATTTTCCTGGTAGATGTCTATAAATCAAAATATTTTTCTATGCAATTGAAATTAACTAAATAATATTTCAATTAAAGTAAATAGTTGGAATTTATTCATATATTAATAAATAATAATAAAAAAACTCACAACTATTATATATATATAAACTAAGATTACAAAAAAGAGAATTTTATTTGTACAGCGTATAAAATATACGCTGTTTTAATAAATCTGTAATTATTCATCAAATTTTAAACTTTTTTTATATTCCAAAATGTTTCTATATTTTTTTTATTTATCAATATAACCATATTTTAAAATATTATTTTAATTATTAACGGCATAGCCACATTTTTTTAACTGATTTATACATAAAAATTAATATCATAAATTCGAACCCATATTCATAAATATGCAAACAAATACGTAACCGTATAAATAAAAGAAAATATCATCTAATGTTAAATAACATAAATAAACATCGTTTTAAACACGTCGATTATAAAATTTTCTTCGTTTTGACAGAAAATTAATTTTATACGACACAAACCATTAAAATTTTACTGACAATTTTATGATATTGACATTACATAAAAAAAAAGTCTTTTCATTATCAGATTCATAAATGACGTTACAATTCATGAATAAACCAAACACAAAGATTTTATGTAAGCCTATATCAAATAAAAAAATTACGTAAAACTCCACAAAATACAATAATTTAATTGATACTTATTTATTTTTAAATAAAAAAAAATAGTTACCATTAAATATATTATTGCAATGATTTTTCATTATTCGTGTGATAAAAAATCTATTTTGAAATTAATGTTATGGATGTTTATTAATGAAACAGTATAATTTTATTATATAAATAAATAACTCCGCGGAATTCGATCAAAGAATTTTTCGAGATAATTCATCGTTTTAATTGTAGGTGTATTTACAATACACCTCGCAATTTTCAATTGAAAATATTTATTACCATACATAATTTTATCTATGTTTATATTATAAAATGCTCATAATAGCCATGTGGTTATTTTTCTAATTACCATACAATATGTCCTAGACTCGAGTTCAAAGAGATGTTTTAAATATTTTTTATAATATATATCAAAATAATTTTTTTTTTAAGTCAACACATTGTATTATAACAATTATTTGTGAAAAAATAATAATTATATGAATTTTTTTTTGAAAAATAAGGACTGAAAAAATAGATATCTCTTAATATTATTTAAATTAAGTTATAACTTATAACATTGTTTACATTTGAGTGAAATATTTAAAATGAATACTATATTTTATTTTATTTTATTGTATAGCTATGAAATATGAACTCTGTACCCATTTATGTAAAAAATAGACTCTTTGAAAATATTTATTTATCGACGAATACTGCATATATCATGGGTACAAAGAATTAACAATGAAGAAGTTTTTAGAGAAAAAACGGTTTATGTTAATAATAATAAATTTTATAAGAATGTTTGACATTTAATATAAAGTGAGAAATACAAAATCCTAAGATTTATTCAGAACAAGATTTTGTAAAAAAAAAAAATATAAGTAAATACCAAAATTCCAATAATAAAGCATATTATCAAAAGATAGTTTGATTGTATTTTGAAGAACACATATTTTTATATAAAAACTATTTTATTTATTAAAATTGTATTTTGTAAAAACCGTGGAAAATTGTAAGTATTCCCTAAATTCTAAAAAAAGTAAAATAAATCGCTGAATGCAGACTTTGAACACTGACAGCACATTTTAATGAATCAAATGTTTAAAATATTACTTTGTTTAAAATATCTAACGTCAAAAATAGCATATAATGAATATAAAAAAATACTTATTTAACAAATAATAAAAATAAATTAATAATCGTAGTTACACTTTAATGCAAATATTATTTACTTTATATCTTAAACCAAATATTTTTTTTATTCGCAATGTTATCTCTAATAATAATTGAGCTGTTATAATTATATTAAAAAAAAACGTTATTGTTGAATTTTTTTTTATTTTTTTAGTAAAATTTATATTTGTAAACGTTAATAAAAATTAAAACCGGCTTTAAAATCAAATTGACCGATACATACTCGTTTCTATCAAACATTGAAATAAAAATAAAAAGAAACTCAAATGATAATATCATCGAAAAGGTTAACCGATTTTCATTTTTAAAATTAGAATAAACATAATACAAAATAAAAGTTAATGTTTTTATGTACTGTAAACATGTCTCATAAGTCGAGTATAAGTAATAAAAATGCCGCAATGCAATTAGCAAAAACAAATAATAAAATTACATACACTAAATTTGCAATATGTATGAGCATAAAAGTTAAAAAAAAATAAAAATTTCTTACCGATCAAAATCACAGGTCGTAAACGCACTCTAATTTCAGCTCAAATACAATATATTCACTTTTTTATATATGAAAAAAATTCCAAAAATAAAATAAATTAACGTATCACAAAAAACCTTAGAAAAACGGACTCTATATACTAGATTTTCTTTATCAATTGCTTTGAAAATCTATCGAAAAGCGCATTTTCTTTCTGAAGATCTTCTTTTTGCTCACGTGCGGATCCAGCTTTCTAGTCTTTAAATTCAATGATCATATCAAAAAAAACCCTCCGAGTTCGATTATGATTATTGACTAATAATAGAAAAAAATCTTTTTTTTGAACTGTTAAGACTTCAATTTTGAAGTATTTTATCGGCGATTAACACAAAACGGAGCACCCCGTACGAAAGGCGAGTTCACAATGATTAGACGTAAGTTATACAATTCTTATAAAGCGCTTTAATATGAGTCTGGAATGTAACGTTTTAATTATCTCCGTTACCGTTCTCAAATATCGCTTAGTCTGAATTCGACTAATATGTAAATAATCGAATATTAAAAAAAAAACGTAAAACGTCGATTTATTTTATTGATATTATAATTTTTAATACAACGGTAAATATATAATTTTCTGAAAAAATAAGGATTTATTTATTTTAAATTATTTCATTCTCGATCTTTATTGTGACGCTTCCTTTTTTTAATAATAAAATGAAACGTCGTTTATATGTCGACTATTTGGTCGTAATTTAAAATCGTTTAATTTTTAATTAACGGTGCGATTAATTTCATAATTATTAAGACGTTTTATTTAACGTAAACAAATTTTTAAGGTTTCGAAAATGAATATTCTTCTAGTTCTCTTTTATTTTTCAAGTAAAATAAAGTGAAATTTAAAAGTCGAGCATTTAAAAATTATGAAATTATTACAAAAATATTTTGTTTTCGAACAAAAAATCGTTCTTTTCATTTTTGAGACGCGAAAAACATTTTTGTTATCGTCGAAACGACATGCGAAAAGAATAAAAAAAATATATCGTCTCAAAAATTGCGCAAATTAGTGCGCACAAAAGAGCGACGCAATAGAAAGGCGAAACGGCGGTGCACGGTCGCGGTTCGCGCTGTTTGGGCTGCGTTGTCCGGTCGGCCGGCAAAGTGTCAGTGGCGGGTGTGCGGCGCAGGGGCTCCGCCCCGACCGCGCCCCGCACCCTGCTTCCCGCACAGGCGTTTCGCGACAAAACGATAACACCGACACAGACATGGCCCAGGTTCGTTCTCGAATCGTTATCGTATTCGCCTACATTCGCCGCCATTCGTCGCCATTCGCCGCCCGTCCCGATTTCTTCGCGTTCGCCGGAGACGCGAGCTCGCGTTTCTTTTCGTCAACGACTCTTCTCTCGTCGACGCCGAAACGACGGTTTCGATCGCGTCGTATATTTTAAACGACGGTTTTCTCGCGCTCGTTTAAAATATGGTGACTCGCATCCGCGACGTTCTCCGCCCCGAATACGCAGCCGAATTTGTCGATGACATAATAATTTGTTTTCGTCGATAAAAAACCTCGCGAGCCTCGTCTCTTCGCGAAAAAGAATATAAATAAATAATTCGATTTTTAATACGTATTGCGCTCCATAATTTTTGTTTTATTTTTTACCAATACTCGCGTTGAAATTGAAGCGTTTACGATTATCGTCGCCCGTAAATATGTGCGGGCGCGTTATCCATAATTTTCTTATATTTTTGGTTTAAAATTCGATCGATTTTTTTTTATATCTAAATACGTTATAATTTTATTTTTGTTCTTATATTTTACAGTTCAATCAAAATGAATTGGGTAACTTGACGAGAGATGAAAACCCCCTAGTTCACGAGCTGATAACTAAAATTCTCGACGATCCATCGGAAACGGATTCTAAATTAGTATTAAATTCGTAAGTGACGCTCGTTACGTATATATATATATATATATATATATATATATATATATATATATATATATATATATATATATATATATATATATATATATATATATATATATATATATATATATATATATATATATATATATATATATATATTGAAATCGTTCGTGTCGCCAGAGATATTGCACGTTTAAGTTTTTTTTTCATTTGTTTAGAATTTCAGATAAATCGAAAGATGCCGGTTTGAATATGCCCGCTACAAATTTTATGCCAACGCAGTATTACAATTTGGGATCGAATCCTATCAATCAACAGCCATCCGCTATGCCCGACGACCTCTTTTCCAAAAGAATGGAATCTCCTTTAGTTAACGGTTTCAATTGGAACAATATAAACTCGCAAAAACCTTTATCTTCGGGAATGATGGATTACCGCACAAATTTAGACGTTTCTTTAAATAAACCCGCAAACGTGTTTTCCGAAAGCGATTTCGCCGACGACAATATTGCCGGTATTAATTTTGATTTAAATAATTCCGGAAATGAATATTCAACGAATAATTATAACGATGCGTTACATGACGAAGATTTAAAACTGTTGATGCTGGCGACTCAACACATTAGACTTAACAATAGCCGTATGGTAAATGGAAAACCATCCAATAGCGATATGTCTTTGTTTAACGATAAACACTTCGATTCGTATCCGGCAAATTCTTCTACAATGAATCTTCTAAATTCTCCTAATCAAATATTGAACAAAACCGATATGATGCAAAATATGAAACACGAAGATAATTCTGGATTCGATCGTAGTTTAATGATACCGCTTGTCGATTTGACGGAACGTATTAACTTGCCTTTGGAAAATCATTTTGATCATCCTTTACTTCAACAGAATGCTAATTATATATTAAATGGTGCTTTTAATGAACCTAGAGATTGGACTAATAGATTTGATATTGCTAATTCTGTCCCACTAAACATTGAAATTGAGCCAGTAAGTGAAATTTTACTAAGTAAAAATGCTTTTGTGGACCAATCCAATAGTAATAATAGCCATCGCGCAAATGTACCAAATTATTTTAAAAACAAGTTGGACAATAGTATCCAAAATATGCATACTCTTCCAAACGAACATGGAATGTATAATGATAAACACCAATTTCCAAATGATATTAATAAAATGGAGACATTGCCGAATGTAATGAAGTCCAATAATGGAACGCAATTTTGTAATGATAACTGCGCACAATCAAATCCGCTTAACTCATATCCTATTAATTCATCGCATTCACACGGACTAGCCGCTAAAGATAATTACTGTGACAAAAATTATAGCCAAAATACAATGAGAAATTTTAAATTTGGTCAAGTAAATCCTAATTTTCCACCCCATATGTTGTCTAACACCAAAAAGAATGTTCCATTTTTAGATTATGGTGGTAAACTTATGAAAAATGAACACTATTATAACGTACAAAATATGACAGATATCCCTGTAAATCGTAATATGGAATATACAAACTACATATCACAAAATCAAAATAACACATATACGCCATCCGTGGATGCAATGTATAATTATAAGAAAATGTGTGATGGATTATCGTATGGATTTAATGGTGCTAATATTCCACATCAATTACATTTAGATGAAAACAGAATAAATGGCATTGGAATGCCTCCAATTAATATGCCTCCTCTAGGTTTACCACCCCATCCTATTTTGGGAAATTTCTTTCCATCTCCAATAGATTCGTTTTCCCCAGGAAATTTACGAAACGTCAGGTTTGTATTAAAAGTAAATTTAGTTTATTTTTTTAAGATTGATTTTCTAATTGCTAGACCTTTTTAGACGATCTCATGCATCATCCATATTACATGTACGATTAGAAGTTTGTTACGAACAATGGAGACAACTTGAACGGGAAAGAAAGAAAACTGAAGCAGAATTAGCGCGTTCATTTCCTGGACGAATGGTATCTTCTGTTAACAACATTCCTGTTCCCCGATTACCTCTTTATCCAACCAGAGTTGATCGTCTTACTGTTGATATGCTACGAGAGCATACAAAGGTATAAGCATTTTATATTACTTATATAAAATGTTCATTTCATTTCTATCTAATTTATTATTTATTTTATTATTAAAATTAGGTTGTTACATTAGTTAGAAAAATGGAAGCCCTTAGAGCAGGTACTAAAAAAAATAAGTCTGAAGAAAAAGAAACAAGTAGTCCAGAGTTATCTATTGATAAAGAACTCTCTGAACTATACGAACCCCAAAGTCCAGACACTGTTTATGTAAGTCCAGTTACTGTCTTAAAACGAGGCGAAGTACTAAAGTGTGTTATTGTTAATAATAAAATCGCATTTAAAGTGGAAGTGCAAGCACCTCTTGATGATAAAACAATGGAAGAATTGTTAGTATTTGTTTTTCAAATTCTAAGTTTTAATATACATGTATTTTTTTTATTTAATTCATCAAATATTGATATTTATTCGTTTTCACATAATAATTTGATAAAATGTGTAATATAGAATTTCAGAAATAAATGTGGGAACATATCCTGAAATTGAAGAGGCCATGGTCGCATGGCGTTCTGCCATAGCTCAAGTTCAAAGTGTACGTTGGAGAGAAGTGCTTAATTCAAAAGAAGACGAAATGCGTAAATATAAAATTTAGTTCATAATTATTATTATTATGCATATTATATATTTTTTTCTAACTGTTGTTTATCTTTACTTTCAATAACTGTTCTTGTATATTTTCAGTTATTTCATCGTTAGCAGAAAGTGTTAAACACTTGTCTTCCTGCGCTAAAAAAGCTCGTTTTGCGATGTGGTGCGATTTAACTCTTACTGTTGCATTAGCTTCAAACACTTCTGTAAGCAACATAAATTATGAAATACATTTTCAGTTATAGTATTATTAATTATCTAATTTTAATTATTTTAGCAGAAACAGAACGTCAATCCATGTGTTCAAAAAGTCGAAGTTTCTAAAACACAATCTGATGGATCTAAAATCAAAACTGATAATTCTGTCAAAGAAAACATTATCCACCTTGGCAACAAATCTACAACAGAAACACCAACATCTGTTTCTACAAGCACGACTTCCGCTACAAACCCACCTAAAACTGTAGAGGTATCAAAAACTACAAATTTGAATTTCAATAAAAATCAGAAACAGCACATATTAGGAAAAAAATGCACTTCATCGCTCCAATATAACTCTAACATAAACAAACCTGAACTGATGAATGGTGGCATTTTAAATCATGGCCGAAATTATAACAAATTACCAAACCAAATAAATCACAACAATAACTATGTCACAACATCTATTAAGTAATATTTATTGTGTTTAATTATTTCAATTGAAACTTCGATGTACATGCAGTGTAATTTTGTTTTGCATTTGTTAGTCATTACATAATATAAACAATTTCCGATAAAAAAGTTTAAGTCTTAAACTAACATAGGAATTTGTGTCTAAATGTATGTTACCTTGTTATTTAAAAGTCCATGACTGATGTTCTGTGTAAACCCATTCAGATATGTGATATAAAATATGTTTTTAATTATAACTGTTGTCTCTTAGGCTTTTAAAATGAAATATTTCACACATGCATGTATATCAGTGGCGTGCGGTGATGTTTGAAAAAAAAACGAAGATGCTGAAGCATCAGGGTTAGACAATACAAAAATGTAGATTGAATTATATGAAGAATGGTGGGTTTAACCTTCTATCCTCATTTTCATAAATATTGTTTATTGTAGCATTAGAAGATAAATCAGATATTCAAATGAATGAGGAAATCTTTATCTCAATGGTCGTACGTATTATATTGCTTTATTTTTTTTTAACATGAAGTAAGTTATTTTTAATATATTTTAAACCACACGCACTTAATATATACGTATGTGGTAAAGGACATGTGTGTTTTCTAGCATTTTAATATTTTTATGAATATCTATTTCTAAAATTTAATCAAATTGGGATAAAAAGACAATAATCAGATATATATACCATATATATATATATATATATATATATATATATATATATATATATATATATATATATATCATTGAACTACAGTGACTGGGAGAGCCGGTATGTCTAGTAGCGTCTCTTTTCCCATCTTGTCACAATACGCTCCAATTTCGCTTAAATATGCTTAGAGCGGCTGAGGGACGTTCAATTCAGTATCAATAACTAATTTCCTCAGATCTTTTTCAGCACTGGTGAGCGCCTGAACATTCTGCTTTGCTTTTACTTCGACAAGCTTCAAATGAAGCAGAGCCGTTGCGTAGTATAACACTTCTTCTCGAGCAATGACTCGGTCGAGTTGCTTCTCCTGCACGCGATATGCGCTGTATGTTTCAGCTGAAATATCAACTAATTTGCTATAATTAGCAGAAAAGTTTTGCCTTGACGCGATTTCCGTCACTCGAACGTCTACACCGAAGATCGACTCCGAAATGATTGACTCATTTCGTTGTGGAGTTGACGTCGATGATAGGTGCGTCGGAGCTGGCACGGTATTTGGATCCATAGGACCCTTTCGCGTTTGTGGCTTTTTGTTTGCGGAATTTGTTTTTGGAAACTTCTTTCCTTTAGCGGACCCTGCAATTACGCGGGATAAACGCTAGGAGATGATGATGATATATATATATATATATATATATATATATATATATATATATATATATGTTTTCTCAAATTTTACCTAAATTATCATGAATTACATTTTTAAATTCGATGTAACTATTATTTTAACAATATCACTTTTAATTTATTTCATTTGAAATATAATTGATACTTATTATTTTTGTTCTTATATCCCAATAGATTCTCATTATATACATATATTTATTTTAATTATGGGGCAATAAATATCACATAAAAATATAAATATTAGAAAATGCATATGATATAATGTATGATATTATATTTACACAGCTTTAGCAAAAGCTTCTACTATGAAGCTCTTTTGCTGCTATTTTTGTCTATAGAATAAGTGTTTTATTATTGAATTGATCCTTTATCTGGATTATATGAATGTATTGAGAATTTCATTAAAAGATTAGTATCGCTAGTAGTATGAATACTAAGATTTTGTGAATGTTACACATTTACATTATAATTATAGTGAAAGTGGACCTGCATAACTTGTTACATTAAAAATGATGATGATAATCTATATTATGTGAGGAAATCGAGAAATTTCAGATTTGTGCATATTTTGTATATGCCATTATTTCACATATTATTCAAGACTGAAAAACTGCTTAAAAAATAAACCCAATAATAATGAAATTAGTTTTTTGTAAGATTCACAAATATAGTAAATATTGTTTTTTGTTTTTTGTTAAAAAAATAATATTTAAATCTTATGCTTTGTTATATTATATTTCGTACATTGCGCAGATATCACATGGAATGTTAAAGTGAAGAACTATTGGCATTTGAAGGCATTGAAGATTAAAACTTTCCAATTAAATCGTATATATTCGTATATTAGATTTTCCAAATATATGTGTATATGTAGGAAATTACACTTATTTGAATATCTGTGATTTTCGTGTTCTTACTTTCATTATTATTTGTGCATAGTAATGAAAATAAAATAACGGTGAAATAAAATATTTCATTAGCTTAATTAGGCAGGTATTTTTCCTATATCTTATAATCTTTAACGATATCATTTTCTAAGTGGACACATTAAAAGTTGTTTATCGATGTGCTTATTATTTTCATTGACGTAATATTTTCCCTTGAAATACTATATCAATTGATGTTTTCTCTATAATGATAATATATTAAATGTCTTTTATTATGTGCACTTAGAATTATGAAGGATATCAGTAAAAGAAAGCGTTAAAATGACCTGCATTTAATTGAGGAATGTCTATTTATGCTGAAAAATTATTCTAGTTTTAATCCATTTGCCTTTATAAAAATATATGTATTTAAAAATTAAATGTTGCCAACATTGTGTGATATTAATGAATAAAATTATAGCCAAGGTTGGTGTGACATCTGATTGTTAATAAATGTTATTTGTGTGCTATCATTATTCAAATGAATTTCTAGATTATTAAGAAAATAGTAAAGAAAAGAATATTAATATGAAAGTTCAACTTCTGCAATGTGTGTGCTATAGAATAGAAAGATGTTATATTTAATGTAAAAAAAAAATATTCATATCTTTTTATGCGTCTGATTATGAGAAGACTCTTGTCTCTTAGATAAAAGACCAATATCTTGAAAATTAGCCAAATTGTTAGTAACAAAGAAATTTTAGTAGTGAAATCTCTAGTTTATTGTATCGTCTGATTTATTCCCAAAGTCTAAAAGTTTTTAATGAAGAATGAGCTATGGTCACGTTTTTTATAATGTTTTGTATAGAGTTAAGTCTCTCATTCGCAATGGTTGTAAATGGATATATTTATATTGGTTAATTTATTTTTAATCAGTAATATTTTTACACTTTGGTGATAATAACTATAAATATATTACTCTTATATAGTTTTTGCAGTGCTCTTTACGTTATTTATTTTACGTAGATGAGTTTTATTGCTGTTGTTATTTTTTCCTTTCATGTTTACTCTTTTATCCATTGACGTCTAACTAATGTTTATTGAATACGAAAAAATATATCGTCACAGAAACTAGGTTATTTCAGTGGGGAAAAGAAATCCATTAGGCCTAAGGCATAAAATAAAAAGAAATGTCACTAGATAATTAAGAAATTATAAATTTTATAATCTTATCAGCCTTGTAAAACTTTTTATGGAAAAGCTTTTGCAATTCACTTTGCATACATTTTTTTTTATGAATTTTTTTAATTGTCAGTGTAACATACATACGTATGTATATTCTTCAAGATTTGTGCAATTTAAATACTCCTTTAATGTTGCATTGAATATGTAAATGTTGTGGATAAAGATTGAAGGTTTTAAATAATATTTCTGTATATTATTTATATTTTTCCTGTAAAATTTATAAGAATAAATCACAACAATGGAGTATTGTAATGATTGAATTTATATCAAAACAACGAATATAAGGTTTATATCTAAGTCATTTTTATATAAAAATTACACAATTCTTTAATGTTGGCATTTTCAAATATTTTTTTCATACGAAATAATAAAATGATTATAAAAGGAAAGCAATCTTTTCGATTTTTTATAATAAATCAAAGGGGGAAAAAATATACATATAAAAATATATGAATGTATGTACGTATGTATTTTTATAAATATTAAGGAATTGCTAAAATAATTGGGGAATGAAGAAGATTCGAGTACTTTAAATTCAGTGCTCTCTTATGAAATAATATTAATAAATATATTTGTTAAGGAATTGACCAATTACCGGTTAACGTCATTTTCAATTATTTTATTACAATAATTACTTATAATTTTCAGAGTTCAATAAGAATTTTGTCCTTACGTTTCTTTTTTTTTATTTTCATTGTTTTCTAGTAAAGAATTTATATGAAATATACGATTTGCATTATTGATGCCTTGTGCAAATTATTGCAATTATTATTTATATTCATAGTCAAACTTTTAGTAAACCGAAGTAGAAACCGCTTTAAAAGCTGTTAATTATTTGGGTATTATATTTGTCCAACTTTATCAAACAGTATGATAAAGAAATGTATATTACTTTTAATATGATATTTTAATAAGAAAAATGTATTTCAAGTGTACTTCCCAAACCGTCCTTCTGAATTCTTCTATAATCTTTAATAGTTAAATTGTTGTTTTTTTTCTCATATTAATTGCATTTTCACTTTAAAATTTCATTAATTATCATTAATCATAACGATTATTGACTGGCGTATGTATGTACCATTCATGAAATGCCCTCATTATTTCACGTTAATTTAAATTATTTTTATATTACTTTTTTCTATTAGAAATTTTATTTAATTTCCCAAAAAAACGTTTCCTTTTATTTGGATTTTTCTTTTTCGTTACCATAATAATTGTGTTTTAAATTTATCCCAATATAATGCATTTAATATCATTGAAAAATTTAGTTTTATAATGTTATTAGTAAATAAAGAAAAAGAATTTAGCGTTTATATGTTTACCCAATTATTACAATCGTGATATTTCACGCATTATTATTATTGAATAAAGACGTTTCATTTTTTTAAGAATCTCAATTTTGATTTGATGTAATATAAATTTTAGCTCAAAAACTTCCATATTTTAATTATACAAAAATAAATCTAAATGAGTTCCTACATTTCGTTGACATTTTTGTTTATTTTTATTTTATTTTATTTTTTTAGAAAAGTATGCTTTTTAAACTATTGTGATTGTTGCTAATTGAAAATGAGCATTGCCTCTTTTCATATTGATTACCATACTTTGTTTGGGTCCAGTTTAATTACTATGACTAAATTTAATATTCTACACGTTGTGTTTTGTAATTGTTCTTGCACATGGCATTTCGAATGTCCATTAATTATGTCAATTGTATGTTTCTACTTTTCACTTAAATACGTTAATAATAATCGATGGTGTGCTGAAATTGATATGTAACTGAATTGCGTATGCTAATTATTACATTTTTTTAAAAATTAAACTTGCCTAAAGTTCAAGTTAATAAGTTATAATCACTAATAGGGAAGACAATTGATAATGTTCTATTTTTTTAATGAGAATGAAATTTAAATTTGAAACGTTACATTTTACCAGCACATCTTTATGTTTATATCTGTATGCCATATTTAATCTCTTTGTTACACACATGTATATATAAGTATCACGTATATATATGTGTGTGTACGTGTGCATGTTTATGTGTGTTCGTAAATTTATTTGTCATAAGATATATAAAAAAAAATATTATCATTATTATATATGATATAATATTCACAAATGTTAGATCTTAATATATATGAACTTATGTCTGAAGGATTATTAATTTGTTAACTAAATAAATAGGTTAAAGTTTTTTTCACTGATTTTATTAGTTTTAATATATACATTAAGCAATCCATCAAATGATTTATCGTCATAATTACGTTTATTAAACAGACTAATATTTTATATTATAAATTAGGTTGTTATTGTTTATTAGCTTCTATTTCTGTTTATATATTTTTAATCTGCAAATGGTGATAGTTGCAATTTGTTGTGATGATTTTTTATCATTGAACTACGTATTTATTTTTAAAGATTTTTATGCCACGAACAATATTTATATGGGTTCGACTTATTTTCTTTTCCGTTTAGTTATATAAATGTGCTAACACATTATAATAAAATATGTAGAAAAGTTTATTAACGTATATATACGTCAAGTACTTAATGTGTGTTTATTGAATTTATAAATATTTATATAAAAATTCAGTATTTTTACAGCAGGTGCTTTTGAATAAACTATTTATTTGTACGTGTGAAGATGTCGAAAATGTTATAAAGAATAGCGAACATTTTTGTCCTTTAGTGTTCCTGTTATTGAATAAATATTTGTATTATCGATACAATGTCTCATCTCGAAATTTAGTATACTATTGTATTAATTAAAATATCTTATGTCTTCAGTGTTTTAAATGTGTTAGTGATTAACAATATTGAAATATTTATTTCTCATTTATTTATTTTCTTTTTGTTCACTCGTATTTCAAAATTTAATTAAGGAATGAAGCAAGAAAAAAAACTGTTTTTTTGAAGTTATCAAGTTGTAGTTGTGATTATTCATAATTGAGTGTATTAAAAAAAATTAGCCATTGCTAAGAGATGAGGCAACTTTGCATATATGCTGAAATTATATGCAACAAACACCATTAGATAATCATGTATAATGAATACATATTTCGTGTGTCCTTCACTACCCAATAATATAGGAATAATGAATAATTATTTTTCTTTAGATAAATGAATAAATAAATAAATAAATATATAAACATATATATATATATATATATATATATATATATATATATATATATATAATAGTATAATATTTAAAAAAGGAAATGTGTAGATGTTTCAGTTTCTCAATTTCAAATTTTCAGTTTTTTATGCAAAACTGTATGGTGTTTTATATGGTGTGGTTAAATATTCCTTTGAATATATACAATGCTCTGTTTGGGTATAATATGGTTAAAATATTTATTTAATATATTATTGTTAGTGAAAGGTAGCTATTTGTTCTTAATTATTATATTATTATTATTAATTGGTCAGCTTGATCAAGTGTAATGTGATAAAAATTGTAAATTACACTTATTTGAACGATGGTTAAAAATTAATGCATTAGTTATTCGTATTTTAAAAACTTTTTTTGTTGTTTGTGTTTGCAAACAATATAATTATACATTTTTTGCGTTACCATATAGGCATGAACTATTTATTGTTAAATAAATTAATATAAAATTGTAAATGGTAACGCTTCTTACTTTCCATTTTCTGCTAACAAGAAGTATTTAGATAAATTCTATATATAAATATATTTATATGTGTGTGTGTATCACGAGTAATAATAAATATTTTAAAAATATACTCAGTAATGCGACTGCAATTTACTGATTAATCTGAAATAATTCCAATAATCTATTTTTACTTACATACATATCTTCTTGTTTCATAAATTATTTAGTTTCGAAATTCACAGTTGCATTTTAGAATATTTATTCTATATCAGTTTATTTCGCTGAAATATTCAAATGATTTTCGATCCTACTTTCGACTCATAAATATTAGCATAAATAATATTTGAATGCCTTAAAATCAACTCATGCATTTTGAATTGCACGTTTTGTTAGTAATTGCTTGATATATTCAAAGAAATATGTTTGGGACCACCAATTAATGGAATGTTGAGAAAAATCTTAGTGGTTTAATAAATTATATAGACAATGTAATGTGAAACTGTGATAAACCCTGCATAATAAAATATTTGGAAAAGGGGTGAAATTTAACCCTATTAAACTTCTTTATAGAACGATATATGAATATATATATATATATATATAAATATGAATAGTAAAACACGCTTTATTTGTATATATATGTATATATATATATATATATATATATATATATATATATATATATATATATATACTTTACGAGGCTTTTATTTATTTATTTTTTGTTTCAACTACTAAATAATTATAGGGTTGGTGAATATATTTATGTATATATCTACAACCTTTAAATTTATGTACTTTAAATAGTAAACTAATTAAAAGAACATTTTTAAAAAATGACTGTGTAAAGAAGTAAAAAAAATGCAAATTTCACACACCTCGCTTAGGCCTGTCATTTGTTGATTCGCTTACAATTTAATTAAGTAAAATTTTACAACAATTATCATTTATTAAATATTGTTGTTCGATATTTTCGCTGCAATTACTTAATAATAAACAATATATGCGCATTTATCATTTTATGATTTAGTCTATACGTATTCACAAAGAATCTTTTTTATTAATTATGTTATTAATTCATTACTTGCAATACCTGAAAAATTAAACTTTAAAAATATTATGAATAATCAGTTGTCAACATTTGATTAATTTTATATAATATATTTAAATGGTCGTCAGAAATAATCTCGACGTAAGGAATTTAATGTATTTATAACATCCTACTGTGAAAAGTTTGATATTATCTGACTTCATTTACCCCTAATATTGAAGAATATTACTTTTGGATACCATAAAATGTACGTCTGCCAATTCTTTATAAAATATTATGATGTATTTTCTTATAAATTGTAATAAATTTATATGGTATTGTGTTCGGAGCTATATTAAAACTACAATCATTTGGTGATATTTGAACACGTTGAATATTCCTATATTTCTAAAATTTTTATTACTGCTGATATATTCTTTGTAATTAAAATGGAATAGAGCAAATTACAAATATCACACCAATCACATTTATATGCAAATATTAAACGTCATAAATTCATAATATTAAATTCTCAACTCACAATTATTTTAAATACACTTTATATTGAAATATGTATGTGTGTATGTATGTATGTTTATAAAATGATATAATACAAAAAATTTGTATACATGTTTTTCTAACTTTTTTATATTGATTATTATAAATAAGAATTGACAAAACCCCAACATATAAGGAATCGAGCCTGTTTTAACTCTAATTTTTAGGAATGAGATTAAGGAATAATGACACTAATGATTTACTTTTTTTAATTATACACGTTTTTTTATCAGTGGTTTCCAAACCATTCTAAGCTTTCATTTCTCAACCCTTTTACGGCTTTATTACTGTTCACACAACCTTTTGATTCTATAGAAAAATTTCAGCGTTATTAAAGTATTTTTTATTGTTTATAAAAAAACAATAATCTCATATATATATATATATATATATATATATATATATATATATATATATATATTACAAATTTAATAACAACTAAAATGTTTATAATATTTTATTAACAGTAATAGGGTTGAATTTTAAATCTTACTTATTCTTGCCATATTTTCTGATTTAATAAGTATTATCAATGAGCAATCATAAACCAGTATTTTTAAGATGTTTGTTAAATTATGTTACAGTGAGAAAAGCGTAATCGATCATGAAAAATAATTTGACAAATGGTAACATTTTTATATGTATGATATAAAGAATTCGTATTAAAAATTGGGGTTTTAGAATATTTATTACTTTCACAATAATATAATTTTATATTGGAAAAATAGCTTATGAAAATTATAATATACGTTCTAATATTATTATTGATTCTGTCTTCCTATGTCATACAATTCAGTTTTTTTATAATTGTAATCGTAAATTACAACGTTTGGAGATCACTGAAGTAATAAAATGATAGATTTCTTTTTTTGACTGTTTAAATGTGTAGTTTTTGAATGTTAGAATTTCATATTTTCTTAAAAATTTATATATGTGTAAAATTGAAAAACCACAACATCATTTTAATGCATTTTATTCAGTTAATTTTTTTTCAATGTAATTATTATAAAATTATATATTTTTTGTCCTTTGCGTCGAGATAGTGGCAAAATTTTATATCACTACAGTATCTTTTGCTTTAGATAAAAAAAGAATAAGAATATCACAATATTACAAATTTTATGAACAAAAAATTCATATATAAAGTGTATTGCCTTTATTCTTATATAATTGCAGCAATGCTGAAAATGCATTAATTAGTGGTTTTTCAATCAATGACGATTAAAATAAATAATTAAGTAAATAAACGAGGCAAACGAATGCAATTAATGTATTTGATAGTCGTAAAGGGTGCAATTAGAGCTTTGAATTATATTTATTTACTAGTCTAATTTATTAATCAAAATGAATATGAAAGAAAAAAATTCTTAAAACTTGACAATTAATAGTCATTGTAATTAATTCTATAGATTTGTAAAAGATATTTTTTCATATCTAATTATAAAAAATGTTGACAGATTTTATTTTTCTTTTGTAAACTGACCTCAGTATTTAATTAATATTTGTTATTTTAACAAAAGTTCACTCTCGTTTTTTTTATATTATTATTATTATTATTATCATTACTCATGCTAAAAGTGATACATACTATTTGTAGAAAAAATTGTTTTTCAAATTTAATAAATGCAAGATGTTATTCCTGATATGTCTTATTATTATATTTTATTTTAACCAAAGTTTTTAAAACCGAAATTAATATAACTATTTCCTCAAGACGAAAAATATTTAGAAAGTTAATCATCACTATAATAGTATAAATAAATAATAATCATTAAAAATGGTAACCTTATTTATTAGTCATAAAAAGAGGTACATTCTCTCAAATATTGGTAAGTTTGTAAGTCTTTGGTTTTTTTATTATTTATTTTGTGCATGATTTTTTTAAAATAAATATTTATATTATAATTTGACGAAAATTTTAATGTCTCTATTATCATAACATGCGTCTTACAAACATCTTATCACTTCGCACATTTTCCTAACTTTTCTTCAATCGAAAATGAAGACTTTCATGGCTCCATAATCATCGTATTCAATCTTCGCATAATTGTTCCTTCATATTCATTCAAAACTCTTATAGTTTTCTTTTCACAATGCAACATCTCTATATTTAGTTAAATCGTCAGATTCGTTGCCCATTGATGTTTTACTAGATCCATATTTACTATCTATGTGTTGTCGTCTATAAATTAAGTTTTCTGGACCACACTGTACTGGATCATACATTGGATATTCACCAGGTAAATACATGTTATAAGGAATATGTTTTACATCATCAAATGATCTTCCCGTTGGTAAAAGATTATTTCCATATGAGGTATACATATTTTTACGATTGGCTTCTGAAAGCCTTTGAAGTTCTAATAAAGAAGCTGTACGTCTTGGTAAATTCTTCCTGCATCGTCTATCCAAACTTCTAGTATAATGTGGAAACACATAATTAGGTGGATAGTTTTCAAAAAGAAAATGATTATATGGAGGTGCTTCTTCCATTCCAGGATGCCAATATTTAGACATTTTTCCGGAAAAGTCCACAGGTGCTTTTTGAATGAATTCATCGCGCAAATCTGGCATGGAATGTGCAAATTTACCTTAAAATACGAGATTATAAATATATGTATTTTTAATATAATAGTTTAAATAATTTTATAAATAAAATACTTTGTTCTCCGATCATTCCATAATTTGTATATGCAAATAATGCTGTTGAATCAACAGTATCTCTTCCAGGAATAAATGAACTGGCATTGAATTCGCTTTCTGTCAGAGTTTGTTGTAAATTATTGACGATTTGGGATGTTCTAAATCAAAAATGATAATAATGTAATAATTTCAATTGCTACATAATATTATTAAAATATTATTATTACCCTTCTATTGCTTGTTTTAATCTGATAGTTTCTAATAATTTCGTTGCATAATATGATTGTATTATTACCACACCGATTACTATGGCTAGAAGTCGTACAAGATAAAATATTAATTCAGTCATTCCATAAATTGATTGTAATCCCTAAAAGCATACATTCAAATTATTACATTATATTGATAATAATCAAATCGAAAAACTTCAAACTTTTCTTACCCAATGTCCAATACTCATATAAAAAACGAATGAACATTCCGGTATCAGCAGCAATATTACTGCTATAAGCCATCCTAATATACATTTTAAATTGTTCTGAAATTAATTATACAAATTATAATCGTTATATTGAAATAAAAATATTGTCCGATAATTTTATAATACTTACAGTGGCTAGACCGTGTATAAGAAATGCTGTTGCTACCATAATTCCAAAGTAGCATATTGCTAATAAATAAGCCGGTGCTGGTAAACCAGTCTCTGATTCCAAAATCCATAGCAATTCATAGGCGAAAGCTATAGTATATGATATCTAAAAATTAAATTGGTATGATCATAATAAGTGAAATTATATTTTAAAAATAAATAATTAAAATAGTCAGATTATATTTTTTTTTTAGATGATCATGAAATATCACAGATAAAATTAGAATAAATCTGTCCTTTGAACATGAATTGACTGAGGTCCTTGCCCGTTCTCTTTGAAAGAAACAAGTTGACAAGACTTCCTGTCGCACGCATGCTGCAGGACAATTGACTTACAAATTAAGAATTTAAAGTACACCATTTCGACTCCAGACATATATGTATATTTTTTCCATATATATTTAAATGTAATATAATTTTATATATATATATATATATATATATATATATATATATATATATATATATATATATATATATATATATATATATATATATATATATATACCAGAACATAAACGGCGACAACTCCCGATGCCACGAAAACGCTGCAGCAAAATATTCTTTTCACGGCGGGCTTCATTGGTCTCATCATGAAATTGTGATACCATTGACCGCAGTCCAAGTTACTGCACGGATTTTCCAATTTATGCATTTGATTTTATTATCTCTAGCCGATTTATTAAATCAATCATTTGTAAAACTCATGCTACCGAGACGACAAGTACAAAACATGACTATCTGAAAAAAAAAATATCTATATTTATTATGAATCAAAATACAAAATTTATAAAATTTTCATCGAAATAAAAATATGATTAATTAGACACATCGAAACTATTTCCATCAATTATATATGCAAGTAAAACGTGATACTGTATAAAAAAAAATAGTCGTGGGAGTCTCATATTGTGTAACAAGTAGTAATACAGGTGAGAAAAAAAAACTACAATAACTGATATTTTGTGAATAATTCTAAAATCAAAAGTATGTGAATAAACTAAATATCATATTTGATTATAAAAACAATGAATTATGAATGCAATAAAGAGTGTAAGGTGAAAAGTTAAGGTGCACTCGCTTTTAATATATTTAATTTCTTTATATTATATTATATATAACCGAATAAATCGCAATATGTATGAGAATTTATTTTATTCATATTGTTTCTTTTTTATCAGTGCCCTTTATGAAAATTAAGTGAATACCCTTGACATGTGATTTCATCAATTTAAAGAAACTAGTATTAAAATTCAAAAAAAAAAACATGTTGTTTTATAAAATTATTCAGTTTCATTAAAGAAAATTTAGTATGTATCAGGCGTTTCAAACAATATACATTATTTTGTGCGTGTTTTCTTGCTCGACTGCCTATCACAAATAGCATTAAATCAGCCGTAAAGATACTTTCAAATCATTTTAAAATATACATTTTTCAATAATAGAAAACTATAAAAAAACATGTAAACCTTTTGCAGGTAAAAATCCAATAATTCAATAGCAATGAATATTTTTCGCAAAAAAAAAAGATTTTTTTTATGACAATAATAAAATGATAACACATGTGTAAATGACATCACGTGTTTTTATGTCATCTTGACAGACGGCAGACATTAATATGACGAATGACGACGTTTTAATATAATTTATTATTATAATGATAAAACAAATTACAAATTAATTGTTAAATAAATTCAAACATAGTATTAGAAAAAAAAACATTATTCAGTTCAATTAGAAATAGTAGAAATGAAATCTTCTTACAGATTATAAACTCATTAATTAAGTAAAGCGACATTAATAGCATTTACAACTGATGATAATAATTACATATTACGACAAAGTTAAACCTAAACCTTGGTACATTTTCATAGATGCAATTTATAATACGCACTATCAGAATGTATGAGGAAGTTAACGGTAATGAATATTTACTATTATTACTTTCCCAGAGTACTTTAAGCTACGGTATCTCCATGTTATACCAGTTACATCCTAGTCGCATTAATGACGATTAAAAATATTTAAATATATAGTAAATTGCGCATCAACTAAAGACGACCAGATTATTAAAATAAACAATCACGATTTTCTCTGTGAACGCGCGAAGGTCAAAAATTTGAATAAACAAATCGACCCGTCTTCAAAAATTAAATAACATAATAAAAAATAAAAGGACAACGAAAATTCCACAATTAAAATACGTTAAAAAAAAATCGCGCGAACTATGTTCGATTTCTTATTCTTATCGTTTGATAGCCAATTTTTTTTCTATCTTCTCTCTTTCTCTCGTATCGAAGCAGAACGATAGATATAGTGAAAATTGTTCTTTTCGTCTGCGAAAAGAGCCTTTCACCGCTCGAGCAATTCGATAATAATTGTCGAAATTATCAAATTGCGTCACCGTTAAACGTCTATATAATCGATGATTAAAAAATATATATATATTTATATATACGGTTCGATTCGCTCTTTTGCATACATAAAGTAACAACTGGACGTGTTTGTCTGGTCTCCGAAACGAGGAATCGTCAATCGAACTGGTCGTCGACTCAATTCGCAACGGTAAATTTTGCAGATATGTTTATATGTAATAAAAAGACGACGATGCAATATCTTCATAATAAATCTGCTGAAAACGAGTCTAAAATCTAAAATAGCGTTAGATTTATATATATTATATATAGATATACGGCTATTTCCTTTTATAAATCGATATTTTGCCAAACAGCTTTTTCCATGATGCAATGTAAATTATCATTTCCATAAATAAGCGAAGACTGATAGCCAAACTGACAATTTAATTCCATAATCGACATTCAGATACTTAAAAAAAAAACATAATAATTAGAACCCAAATATAGTTATAATGTGATTGAAAAATATTTTTTCCCAATAATAGATATAAAATATTCAATGTAAAAAAATATTTTTTACTCCTTAATAAATATTACTATAATATTCATATTTTAATTTTTTTTTCAATGAATCAAAATTTGAACATTTTAAGTTGTAAACTAATTTCTGATACAAAAAAATCTTCTCTGTATCCAAATACTAAATTTTTCATTAATTACAAAAAAAAAACAAAAATCAGTATAATATAATAGGATCAACATGGATTTACTAATATTATATATTTTAATAACAAATATTACTTAAAATTTTTAAATATTTCTTTTACACAATTTTTGAAAATGTGTCACATTTTAAATAAAATTTAAAACAAATATTACATCATAAAATATTGAATATAAAAATTAGCAACTTTTAGAAGTTATATACCTTTTTGGAATACCTTCGTGAAAAAGTGAAAATTATTTAAATAATACAAGGCAACACGATTTTTTTTAAATCTATTTGATATCTCTTTGACTATTTTTTTTCGAAGACTAAAAATCTTCTTTATCATATTAAATTTTAATAATAAGAAATAAATTAAAACGCTTCTATAATACAATGTTAAAATTAATATATATATATATATATATAATTAAAAAATGATTTTTCATTATAAAAAAAAATGATATTGTAATAATATTAAATATATTTTTTATAGAAAACTTTTAAGTAATAAATATAAATATACTTTATTGATTAAGGATCTATATTAAAAACTTTCTAAGCGTTTATTTATTTACTTATAAAATTACATTTTTAATTTTCTAATAAATTTGAAATATTTTTCATTATTACAAAATCATTAAATCATTACATACTTTTAAATAGTTTTCAATTTAAAAACATGTATATTTTTCATAAATAATATATAAACGATTTCGTGAGTTTAATTAAACCACGATCTTCTAACAACAACAAAGTGAATGTACAATTATATATATATATATATATACATATATAACAGGCCTATCTGGGTTAAATTTATAATCAAAAAAAAAATACGAAACCTTTAATAATATAAATATATATTTTTTCCATCAGATGTTTCTCATGAAAGGTCGCAAGAGTGATTCGAGCGAAAATTCACAGCATTTTTCGCGTTTCGCAAACACTTTTTCGCTTTATATGCCGGAAACGTAAAATGACGACATAAACGTTTAACTTGTTTAACATTATTCGGTTTGTTTTGTAGACAAAAAAAAACAATATAAATAAGATAATTCGCATTTAACGAACCGACAATATGTCACAAATTTTAACTACATTTTCTTTATTATCTTTAAAAATTTTATTCCAGCGAGAAAATGGGTTAAATATGAAATTATCAGTTTTTTCAATATCTTACAACAAAACCTCTTTTAAAAATTAACATTCGTCAGGTTCAACGTTTTCAATAAAGAACGAGATATTTAAATATTCATTAGCACAAAATAATATATTTTTAAACAAAATATACTAGGATTAAAGAAAGACAGGTGCTAATTATAAATTAGTTTAAATTCGCTAACGAGCATATATACAAATAATATTATGACATTTTTTTTTCCTATAAGAATTTCAAGATTTATTTATATTTTGATAATAAAAACTTGATTTTATTTTAAATATTAAAATTTATTACAAAATTATAAATACTGATTCCAATTTTTTAACATTCATTATATATAAAAAATTAAAGATTTAATAAAATGAAATCAAAGTTTAAACGTGGAATATTTTTATTACATAACGCTAGTCAAATATTACTATTTTTTTTTTGTTACTTTTAGTGTCATTGAAAAAGTGCAATTATAGTATGCAAACGTGTCATAGCAAAAGAATCGACTAGAATACAATTCAAACTTTTCATTAAAAACGTCATGTCTTTCCATACATTATCATAAATAATATAAAAACACAAGGACGAATTAACGTCAGCAACCATCAAAAATTATGCTAGCCAACCAAACAGACAATAAAAAAAAAAGCAATCTAAAATCCGAGGAAAAAAAAAACTCGAATATGCTAAGGCTTTAATATACATTATATGTGGCAAAGGCGATAGATGATAATAAACACATCAAAAATAAAGGAAACGTATTAGATTTTGAGGCAACGCCAACGGCAGCAAAAGCGAGTCACCTTCGACGACTTCTTGCAGTTTCCCAATGGATTTTTTTGAACGTACACAAAACGTAGAAGATATAAATCTCGGTGATCACAACTCACATGTCGCACGTGTTTAAAACCGTCGCCGACAAATTGACAGTGAACGACTATTGAAAATTTATCAAAAACTAACGAAGACTATGATTGCGAAGTAGACGTCGACGGAAAGTCAGTCATCTGGTGGCCTAAGAACGGCTAGCACGTCGCCAACCTGCATGAGGTCACCAATAACTGGTGACTGAACACTTGCGTTACCTCATCGACGGCACCGAGTGGGAGACGAAGCCCACTCCTCCATAATAATCATATAATATACATACGAATATCCACAACACCTTTTAGCACTAAAAGCCTACTAGGGTTACCATCTTATATATGTGTCTTATACCATTTTTTAAAAAATAATAATATTAACTTATTGACTAAAAGTGTAATCTCAAATTTAGACCAATCAGTAATCATATAACATTAATTACACAACAATAAATTTAAAATATATATCCACGTAAATGTAAAAGATCAAAGGGTATAGACTGTATAGAAGGTGGGTGAACAAACTGAGATAGATGTGTAGAATGTACAAGGAAAACACAATATGTAGATAAATTGAAGAAGCTCAGAGAGGCAAATTTAAATTTAAAAATAAAACGTAAACATTATGAAATTATCATAAATATATAAAAATTGAAAATATTTATATTTTTAATAAATTAAAAATATAAAGAAAATTATGATATAATTATTTAATTACATTTAACATTGAAATAAAATATTTTATAACGTACGGGAAGATAGAAATAAAATATTATTCATAATCCTTGAATAATTATATAAATTTTCCTTCACATTGCATATTATTTTCGCACTGACCTAGACCAAAAAAAAATATAATAAAATAAAAATCGTCCAACAAACGAACGACAACCGATGGTCACCGCATCGTTTCGAAATAGAAGACTTCCATTCGCCAACGGCTTCGATCTACGCCCTTTTGAAATGACGCATCCGAAGATATTCATCCGGAAAAATGCTAGATAATTTCCCATATGAGAAGATTACCTTCATGTCGCAAGTGACGACTATGTATATATATATATATATATATATATATATATATATATATTTATATTTTTTTTTTTCGAAATGTTTCTTTCGTCACTTCTGGCGACTCTCGACCGACATTCCAGTGGCCAAGGGCGACGAACTTTTTCGTTTCCAATTTTCATTTTCATCGACGTCTCATAATATACAATAAATCAATTTAAAATAATCGTTTATGATTAATAAATTTATTAAAATAACAATATATTTAAAAACTTTTGTCAAAGATTTTATATTAAATTCTAAATAAAAAAATATTATACAATACAATATTTTGTATTACATCATTTCAATACTTCATATACAATTAAATACTAAAATCGAATTATAAAATTGAAAAAAAAATACGATTTTGACCATTTCAATATAATTGCACAATAATGACAAATTTGTCCCAAGGTTTTTATACAAAAACTAATAAATTTTTACCAATTTTTATTTCAATTGGAAATAAACTGGTAACAACAAACACAATAAATGTTATGAAAAAAATGCGTCACGAAAACTCCATAATTAATTTTAAATAATATTTAATTTATAATACAAAACTATTAAAGGTGTGATTTCATAAAATATTTAATATATATATATATAGAAAATTCGTTTTTAAAATGATTGAAATATAAAGACCGAAATCACCATAATCTAAAAAATATAGTTGTTAACTTTAACTTTCTTACGTTTCGACCATAAATTAATGTAATTTAAAAAGTTTATTTTTTATATAATATTATCCCTATGTTAATATTTAATGTCAATATTCAATATAACTTAAATTTTCATAAATACAAATCAACATGACTGTTAAGGAATATTTAATTTTATACTTTTTTTGTTTTCTACACCAAACTTCTGGAAAATTTTGATAAATGACATCTGATTTCTAGATTTTCAATATAAATCTTTTCCACTATTACTTGTTTTTAACCTCTGCTACTAAAGAAGTTATTGCTTTACTCTATGAACATATATCATTGGAAATAATGACACAGATAAATATCAAAAATGTTTGCATACGCCTTTTAATCATCGAGCATGTTAAACGTGACAAATTTTAACAATTAGTACAAAATTACGACCGATGGAGAAGAAAAAACAAGAAGACATATTAAACGTGCAACAAACCATGACTACTCGGTAAACCTTCCGTTTAAGACAAACACCTCGCAATCATTCTGTCACGGTAAAGTAATAATAATGCATTATCGAGAGAGAAATTTACTGCGTTCGAATTAAATGAAATGAAAAAAAAACCAGTTGCATGCACCAGAAAGATGTCTGAAATAAAAGTAAAAGTTTTCCATTCAGACCAGAAGCCGCTTCTGACTGACGCCTTTTTTTTAGAATATTTAAAAAAATATATAAACGATTATATTGAAAAAAAAAAACATTTATTTGTAATAAAAATTCAATATAATCTAATAAAGCAACTCGAATCGATTAATATATAATAGAAATGTATTCAATAACTGTGAATAGCGATATCAACCAAAAGGATAATGACTACGTGATGAAAAATTGTTCCTTAAAAAAAAAGTACAAACAGGATATGCGACGCATGACTTTCATATAAAATGTTGTGCTCGAAACATAATTCAAAGTTTCTCCATAGTGAATATAACGGAACGATACACAACTAAAAATATTTACAGTATTTAGTACTCGTGCCACTTGCAATTCGAAGTGTTGAAGAAGTGCCTTCTGAATATTGATGACATTTCATGTGGGTTGCTATTTGTGAATTCCGAAAACAAAATCGAAAATGAAAAATGCCAACGTTCCCATATTGCTATTGTGTTTTCATAATCGTTTAGAAAAGCAACATGCCTAATATAACACAATATTGCATAATTAATTGAAAATCTCCGTTTGTTCTTTTTTTTTTCTATCTGGTAAATGTGCTGTGTGGGTTCTTCTTCAAAATTCTGTCCTTGATGTCTATATTCAATAATAATGTTTTAAATTGAAAACAGATATGTTTAATTTTATTAATATTTCCTGCATATGCATACATTTTATTTTAGTATTAATGAAAAACTTTTAAAAGTAAATAATATGATTTATAATATAGAATTCCAAAAATAAATAATTATATATTAAAATAAATTTAACTAAACGAATTAAAGTTTTTATTTCTTGGTTTATAGAATTACAAACAATTTAATTATAAAGTGATCATTAGACAACCTTCTAAAACCATTACTTTCTATAAGATATGTAAAATTTTAATAATCCTGTTATAAATAATATATATTTGGAATATTTTTAGCAAAGAAATTCTAATTTTAAAAATCTTTCAAAAACATTTCGCTAATAAATAATAAATAAATATTGTTAATATCTTTAAACAATTTTAGATATCACTAAAAAAAATTACCTAACTTTTCATTTTTATTTTTTAAAAATATCACAATTTTTATTTTAATGTTGATGTAATTATAACAAACAAACGGTAGTTTTTGAAATTTTTTTAAACATTTTATTTTTTAAATAATATCAATACAATTATAAAAAATATGAGACATCTACTGACATTTTTTTAAACATTTTAATTATTTTTTTATTAAACGATAGATGTCCACACGAAAACAAAATACTTAAAAATATAATAAAAATAATAAAGATTTTTTTGCATTTATTCTTTCCAGTTTAAGAATTACTGTAAAGAATACCAATAAGAATTCTTATCCTTCCATTTTTGTCTTTGAAGAAGTAACGAAAAATATATTAAAATATTAAATTAATACGCAACAGTGTTATAATTTACAAATCGTTCTACAAAATACTTTTATATTTCTCTATTTTTAGCTCATAAATAAAAACTAAATTTCTAGATTTTTCAAAGAAAATGATTATTATTATAGATATAATGAAAAATTTTGTCTCAGGATACGAATTTTTTACAGCAATGTATTAGTTCCTAAATTTAAGTATTGTTGTATGTACTTGTAAAAAAATATTTTTTTAATGGAACATAATAAAAATTTTAATAACCACTTAGTAATTATAATGACCACTTAGTTTGATTATCATTTAACTTGATAAGATTAAATAACTTTCGATATTTGATTAAAATCTCAACATATATCAAGATAATAATAATCGAAATTTTTATTGAAAACAAATCTATTTTTCCACTTGAAAATTACAAATATAAACGTAATATGATAGATGTAGAGGAAATAATAAATATAGTTTTTTTTTATATTATTATTATTTGTAATGATTCGTTTCGAATGTAGCAATTCAAGGCAAAATTATTTACATTACAAAAAACGATAACAGAATATAAAATACAAATCATTTCTCGCAAAATATTATATCATAAGTACTCCTTAAGTACTTTTATTCATTTAGATTGAAAAATTGTTATGGAAGATTATTTTTCTTGTCAAGATAACAAATCATTAATGTAAAGCTTAACTCATACATATATTAAAATCCAATAGAATTTCAACATAAATTTTAAATTAACATTTACAAATATAATACATTTAAAACATTATTATGAACTAATTAAATGCTTTCTGATCTTTTTTCATAATATATATGTTGTTAAAATATGATGATTTTATTGAAAAATATATAATATGAAATGAAAACAAAGCTAAATAAAGGATTATCAAATCGTACAAACAACGATAACAATTACCGTTTTAAACTCATCATTAAACTTACGTATGCCTTTTTAAAAATAGACTAATAGTGTAGAAACTATGACCTAAAGTCCAAATCGCGATATACGTTTTTATTAACGATTCATTAATATATTTAATTGAAATAATTATAGATAAATAATCGAATAGATATAAAAATAGAATAGTTCCACATCACGTCTTCCACGTCATCGCAATTTTGTCTAATGCCAGCTTTATACGCCAGTTAAAATACCAGCGAACTTGGTTTTCGACTGACAGTAAGTCGATATTTCGCAGTTGAGCGTCCATTCTAAACCGTCAAAATACAAGGTAAATAATTAATTTCATGAATAATACATTACTGAAATCTTAATTTAATATATAATGTTATTCTTTATATTTATATATATGTAAATATATAATGTATTTTTTAATCAAACAATATTTATTTTATTTGATATCATTCATAAATAGTGTTTCAGTTTTTTATCAGTAGTTTATTTTTCAGAACGACAATTACATTTATTTATTTTGTTTAATTTTTACTATTCTTATACGATTTATATTCTCTTATATTATAGGTTATAATTTTTCATTTGTGAAAAGAACAAACATTTTTTTTTTTAAATAAATTGTTACATTAAAAATTAAATAATTAACGTTAAAACGATATTAAAAATAAATACTGGTTTGATTTACAATTACACTAAAAACTAATTCGGTAATTATCTAAAATATGTTTAATTGACTTTATTTATAGTGAATAAGCGAAAATGTCGACGACTGAAGTTTTATTAGATATATCACCACATTTCACTCAAGATTTTCTTGATCAACATATGTCAGCATGGTTTGGAAAAAAAGTTCAATATACTAAATTCACAGTACGTTTTATAATATCGATTATATATTATTAAATTTGTCTTACTTTAAATTTTATATGTATAAACTTAAATCTAACAATATATGTACATTACTTTTATTTTAATTGATAAAAAAATAAAATTCGTATAAAAATGCAATAAAAACCTCATTAATTTAAATATTTTTTTACTGGCCTATTATTAAAATTGTTTGCCATTTGAAATTTATATTATGAATTTTAGTCACATAGTTTTCAGTGTCCTTATCTTTTAATAATATTTGTTTTTTTTATATATATTCAGTCTGACACAGATTTCGGAAAAGGCGACTCCTATCTTAGTGACCTTTATCGTGTTGAATTTTATGGAAAATCACTTGACGAAGAAAACAAAGAAGTGTCTGTGCGCACAGTAATAAAAACATTTCCAAAAAATATCGCTCGCAGAAAAACTTTTACCTCACATATATTCTTCAAGAATGAAATTAAATTCTATGAAGATGTATTACCGCATTTATTAAAATTTCAATCTGAAAAGAATATAGATGATCCTTTCTTGTGTGTACCAAAATTATTTGCTTCCGTTACCAATGGTGAAAATGATGTCCTCGCAATAGAAGATTTATCCATATACGGTTTTAAAACGTATCATTGTAGACAGGAAGGTATAGATTATCCACACTGTGAAGCCACATTGAAATGTTTCGCGAAATTCCACGCTATTTCATTTGCTTTTAGCGATCAAAAACCAAAAGAATACGAAATATTAAAAGGAAAAATACGTGAAGTTTATTATTATAAAGAGAATTGGAATTGGTACAAAAATTTTTGGAAACGTGTCTGCAGATGTGCAATAGCTGCTGTTGAAGTTGAATATCCAAATACTGCATATGTAGATAAAATAAAAGAGTTCGCAACTGATGAAGCATTCAATAGACTTGTAGCAGCAACTGATTCTAACACTAAAACAGCAGTATTCAGTCATGGAGATTCTTGGACACCAAATTTTCTATTCAAGTATGAACCTAATTCTGACATTCCTAGTGAAGCAAAGATGATAGATTTCCAACTTGTACGATGCGCTTCACCTATTTTGGACATTGGATTTTTTATTTATGCTTGTTCAGCAGAAGATCTCCGACAAAAGTATTATGATTCAATGTTAACATTTTACTATAAGGCTTTGGCAAAACAAATTCGCGCTTTAGGAAGTGACCCGGATAAAATTTATCCATGGAGCACATTTATGGATGAGATTAAAAAATTATCATATTTTGGATTGGGTTTTAGTTTCGAAGCTATTCCTGCTATTATTCTTGATCCAGAAAACGCCTACGATATGGAACTTGAAGTTAGTATAAATTATCAAATTTTCTAAATATTGTAAAATTTATTATACAATATTAAACACAATATATAATATATTTTAGGGGACAGAAGCAGTCGATGTTGCGTCAGTTTGGAGAGTAGAGCCAATTAAATCAAAAAGTGGTAGAGCTAGAATGGCTGGCAATATTAAACATGCGATCGATAATGGTTATATATAAAATATAATATTTAAAAATAAATAAATAAATGTGTCACAGTTAAAATTTAGTAAGTAATACAAGAATGTAATTATTATTTTATATATATTTTATTTTCAATAAACACTACATTACAATATATTCAATGCAATAATTAATACCAATATGTCTTTTGTGGTATTCGATCTTCCTTTATTCCCATTTTATCCATAATATCCATTTCGAATGTCTTCAGTGTTGGTTCAAAAGTAATCTATAAATGAAATGATAAATTTCAAATATAAAAAATTAAATTAAATTAAATAATTAAAGTTACCTCAGTGATAACATCCGATTTCGTATCCTTTTTTTCGTTTTCAACATATGCTGATTTTGTCTTATAATCATAAGTTTCTTCAGCCTGAATTGGTATAGGTATAATACGACTTGTATTCTTAGACACTCTGACCTAAATCAAAATTTATATATATATATATATATATAAATTTTATTATTTGAACCTCTTTTTTAAGTTTTCAAATATTAATTTGTCTAATTTTAGCAACAAAAACTAGAAATAAATCAACCACACATACCTTTTCTCCTTCTTCAGTGAATCTCCATTCAATATCGGTCGCAGTTAATGTTTCAGGATCAACCAATTTTACCTCTCTAGTAACTAACAACGGTTTTTCCCATTGAATATAGGTACCAGAAAATGTCTTACTTTTACCAAACTATAAATTTATAACATACATAAACAGAAAATATTAGATTACATAATTAAAAATAATAATACGTACACATCTGAGCACAGTGTTTAATCCTTCAACAATAACCCAATTCCTTTCTTGTATAACTTGAGAAACAATTCCCTGTTTTCCTTTATCTTTTCCTATCATTATTTCTACACGATCACCTCTAATATAAAGAAAAAAAAATATTAATAATTGGCATTTTGTTGGATTTACTCTCCATACTTAAAGCACTTATTATACTTAGTTATTAACTATTAATTTTTTTTATTATATTTACTTGAAAAAACTCCAATTTTTTATAGGTTCAATGAAGACTCTCTTATGCTTTCTTCCGGAAGCATTTTGTTCTAAAAATTCTTTAGTCCAAGGTCTATCAACTCCAAAATGAAAGTTTTTTCTTTTAATCACTTTATTCATATACCCTGGATATCCTTTTGGAGTACGCCAATATACCTAAAATAAATGATATATATATATATATATATATATATATATATATATATATATATATATAAATATATATATATATATATATATATATAATATAATATAAAAAAACCCTAAAATATTACCCTTTCTAAACATCTTTCGACGTAAGATTCAGGTAGATTAGAATATTTTAAAGTAAGATCGCCTATTTTTTTTGCTAGAAAATTGAAAATTCTCATTATGTAAGAATGAAATTACACACCATTTATTATATTGTGCACAATTTTAAATAGTATTTTGATTATTTCATAAAATCTATATTAGAACTACAAGTCGATACTAATTCGCAATACTGACCGGAGAACTTAACATAACCTTAAAAAATAACCAAATTACACAACCATAAACCGTAAGTTGTGTTTTTATTTTTTTTTCAATTTTATATTTGTTTGTTTTAGAAAAATATGTCAAATTTAAATAAAACGAACAATCAAGTTTAAGAAAAAATATAATTTATTTTATTTAAAAAAATATTTCAATTATAACTTTTTCATTTTTACTAAATTAATTTTAATGAAAAAATATAATGCATATACATATATATATATATATATATATATATATATATATATATAAGATGTTTTATAATCAAAACATTTTATTCATAATAATAATCTTTTTTTTGGCGTTTCATATAAATATTAATTTTAAATTATATCATAGATGAGTTAAATAAAAAAACTAACATATAATATTTTAAAATAAAATTTGTTTTTTAATACTATAAATATTTAATTTTATAAAATACAATCAAAATATGTTACCAGTTGTAGTATACTTGCAACCCAAAGAATCTGTTGCCTTTTATCAGTCGACCGGATAATATGTGTGCGTTTGTTTGGGATAAATATACGTTCATTTGTTTATGATTTATTTATAAAAAAAAATAAACAAATAAATAAAAACATTATTTATTTATTTACTCTTTTTATTTTTAATATCTGATTTGTATTAATTCACAAATTCGTATACATAATTAATCTATAATTATAATTAGTTATCATAATATTGTAATTTTAGAAGAAGGAAAACTATAGATAGCAACCACTATCAACATGAAATAAATTATATTAAAATATTAGTTTGATAATAGATAAATTATATTTTTATATTGAAACTTTAGCACTTGAATTGTATTATTAAATTAAACGATCACATTTTTTTGTAATATATTTTTATCGCATCACTATTTAGTTTTATTCGTATAGAGATAATAAAATCCTCCGTATTTTTTTTTAAACAAAACTTATATCAGTTCAGTTGATAACGTTTGGATAAAGTACATACATGATAGGCTGAGTAATTTATATTGTTAAATTTAGTGACTTGTTTACGTTTAACTTGAATAAATATGGACAGTGCTGGCTTCGAAGAACTTTTGAAGATATCCAAATATCTCACCAAAGAGTATGTCGAACAACAATTATGTATATGGTTTGAAAAGAAAGTTAAATTTATAAATTATGAGGTAATCACAAATTATCTTATAATATTGTATTTTTTTATTATTATTATTCTAATATGTGATACGTATTTTAGTTTGGTGAAGGAATTGGTAAAGGAGAATCTTATTTGAGTAATGTATATAGAATCAAATTATATGGGGAAATATTACTATCTGATTCTGATGAAGAAACTAAAGTTACATTAAATATTATTGTAAAAAGTTTTCCTAAAAATATTGGCTATAGAAAAACATTTAGATCTCAAGATTTTTTTGAAAATGAAATTAGTTTTTACTTAAAAGTTTTACCAAAATTATTAGAATTTCAATCAAAGAAAAATATAAAAGATCCATTCGTTTCATATCCAAAGATTTTTGGTGCTAAAACTGATGGTGAAAATGATTTTTTGGCTTTGGAAGATCTGAGCATTTTTAATTATAGATCAGTAAAGAGACAATCAGGACTGGATCTCGCTCACTGCCAAATGATAATAAAATGCTTTGCAAAATATCATGCTATTTCATTTGCATACAAAGATCAACATCCTGAAGAATTTTCCTTTTTAACCGAAGAAGTGTTTGAAACATATTATTCTAAGAAATATTGGGATTGGTACAAATTATTTTGGAAAAGTTTATGTGATTGTGCAATTGATGCTGTCGAGAAAGAATATCCTGGAACTATTTATGTGAATAAAATTAGAGAGTTTGCTACGGATGATACATTTATGAGAATGATAAAAGCGTCTACAGAAAGAGGTTCATCATCAGTATTTACTCACGGTGATTCATGGACTCCAAATTTTTTGATGACATACAACTCGGACACGATTACACCGCTCGATGTAAAAATGATTGATTTTCAATGGGCAAGACCAGCTTCTTGTATATTAGATTTATCAGTGTTTATATATGCATGCACAACTGATGATATAAGAAAAAATCATTATGACTCTTTATTAAAACTATATTATGATACATTATCTAGTCAAATAAAAGATATGGATAGCGATCCTAATAAGGTATATCCGATGGATTTGTTTATGGATGAAATTAAAAAATATTCATTTCATGGACTGGGATTTAGTCTTGAATCCACACCTGTTTTAATGCTTGAACCAAATGAAACATTTGATATGGATGCGATTAAAGTAAGTATTTAAGAAATAAAATTGAGGCAAAAATTAAAATTGCTATAAGAATTATAGCTCTCATAATATAAAATTTTAACATATATTATCAAGTTATATATAATGAAAAAAATTTCAGGATGGGGAAACTGTAGAAATATCCAAGATTTGGGTTGTGAAACCGATGAAATCTAAAGAAGGCAGATTGAGATTATGCAAAAATATTATACACGCTGTTGACAATGGATATATATGATTTACGATATGAAATAAAAATAAATCAATAATTGTTAAAATATTATATTCCAGTCTCAAAAATTATGAATTATATAGTAAATTAATATAATGTATTAAATATTATGAAATAAAAAAAATATACACATAATTCACGAAGAAATCATTTTATGAAAACATACAGTAGCCACGTGTCATTTATAACTGCAAATGAAAGAAAAACATTAATACAATTAGAAACTATACACAGTATATTGAGTGTATAGTTATTTATAACATTAAACTTTATATACAATATATATATATATATATATATATATATATATATATATATATATATATATATATATATATATATATATTTAAATCTTACAATTTTTTAGAAGTATTCATAGAACTTTTTTCAGCAAAGTATTATATTAAAAACTAGCAATAAAAAATATTATTGTAAAATTTGATCATTATTATTCATACTTATGTGTTGATATTTAAATGAATATCAGCATAAAACCCAAAAAGCAAGATTTGATTTCTATTATTATATACATTTTATGAATAAACTTCACTTACAAAAATATACCTGTGTATATTTAAATATAGATATTAATATAAACGCGTACATTTATATATAATACTTTTTAATAATTTCATTTTATTTATGACTACATATGTAGATAACACAAGCAATTGATTGAAAGTAGATATATCAAAGTACAAGGCTTCTCTTATTATATACATAAATATATTTTTTTCATTCTACAATATTGAAATATGAAAAATAAATAAACTATAATTTCAATCAAAATGTGACACTAAAACATTAATACCTTTAAGTTTTTGGCATATTCATGCAAATTTAATATTTAAAACAAGCCTTATGGTAGTGTTATATTAACTCGAAGATAATAATAACAAAGAATTGAAATAATTCAGTGTAATATTCTTTCATATAAAAAGGTAAACCTAATTATCAAAATTATGTTATTACAATAAATACAAATATTGGAAAGAATATTTTAAATAACGTTCGAGATATTCAAATATATAAACTTAATTCAAATGTATTTTCTTTATGGAAAAATCAATAATTATTATATATTTAAACATTTATATATATATATATATATATATATATATATATATATATATATATATATATATATATATATATATATAAATTGATTGAAATTGTGATTTATAAATAATATAATTCTAAAAAGATACAATATAAATAACATACATGCGTCTGATGCAATTTAAATTCAAATTAAAATAATCTACAGTATCACATTTTATTTTAATATATATATATATATATATATATATATATATATATATATATATATATATATATATATTAAAAATAATAAATGAAAAATACAACCGAGTAAGAATAATTTGCATCTTAAATCAGCCATTGGTCGACTAGAAACGATAAATTATTAAATAATTAGAATAGTCTAAAAATAAGGTTTTCACATAAAATTCAGTTACATTAGTAGAAAGTTATACAAATTAACAGATTAAGTCTGTAATAAAATTATCAATAAATAGAAAATTAAAGAAAACTAGAAACTCTAAAGCAATTTCATAACCTATACTAATCTATCATGAGTCTCTGATTGACTTGATCGTTTTTGACAAAACTATAACAAACAATTAAAACTGAATAATAATAGCTGTATATGAAAACATGTATGACGAATACAACTGAATTTACACAAATATATTTATTATATTATTCAACTACGCTTATTTAAAACAAACCATTAAAAGTATAACAGCACAATATTTATCAATTATTCAAAATAATTTTTGGATAACTTTAAAATGAAAATGCATTTAACCCATTAATATATTATCTAGTAACCATTTCAATTCTAATTTTTTACATTTTATTTATACTAAAAATATATTAAATCCTCTATTCATGAGGAAGTTAAATACTAATGAGTTAAACGATTCTCAAAATAGTATGAATAGCCACAAATATATTATAATTAAATATAATTCTACATCGCTCTTAACAGTTTGATAATTACTTATAAACTAGTGTTATTATTTTTCATATTCTTTATCAAATAATCGAAATACAGAAAACTAACAAGTATTAAAACATAAATTAATAAGATTATTATTTTAATTAACAAATGCAATACTTAAAATTAAAAGGAAAAATAAATATGGATCCTATCACATTTTTCTTTATGTCTAATTTTACAGATCCCAAAAAAATAAAAAGCAAAATAAATGACAAAAATCAATAAGGACTTCTAGGATAAGTGCTTCGGGGTTCTTTATAATCTGGATCGTGTTGATTTCTGTATTTTCTTGCTAACCAAACAGCCAATAACTGAAAACGAAAAAAAAAATCAATTTATATTATTCACAACATATATATAATATATACAAAACAAAAATTGTTATATATAATGCAATTTACTCTGTATTAATATTTTATACAAACTAAAAAGATTGAAAAGCACAAAAATACCACATTAAATACATATATATGATAAATTTTACGAACTTAATAAAAAGCGTTACCACAAGAAAATAAAATAAAATATAAATGACAATGAATATAATCAATACAATAGGTATTGTTATATTCTATTTATTAACATGCAATAATAATTAAATAATATTCCAATATAATAATAGCAACAAAACAAACAAAAAGTTAATAAAATAAATATAAGAAGCATGCAAGGTTCCAAAACCACCTTAATACCAATGTCACATAGATGTTAGTGGAAGATGTTAATATGAATTTCACAGAAAAGCACTTGGATTTGCTCGCGGATCCTTCTGGTTTCGATAGCGAACCGTCAACCAAACACCCACAAACTGTAATTCAATAATTATCTTAATATGCACTTCATTATATTATATTAAATAGATCATATATTTCACTTTGATATGAATAATAATATAATGAAAATTCAAATTATAAAATT
This sequence comes from Leptonema lineaticorne, assembly GCA_024500535.1. Lineage (NCBI taxonomy): Eukaryota > Metazoa > Arthropoda > Insecta > Trichoptera > Hydropsychidae > Leptonema > Leptonema lineaticorne. The sequence goes on along the minus strand of JANIJI010000059.1, from coordinate 5,184,806 downwards.
TGAAATATAATGAATACATTTTTTTTATTTAATAATACTATTTATATCAAAATGTAATTATGAAATTAAAACGTATTTAAAAATATTTAAAGAAGTCGTGTACGTAGGAAAAGTAAGTTAAAAGATATCTAAGAAGGATAAAAGTTTAAAGTGTTAAATTTCGAGTGTTAAATATTATTTAAGAATTGTAATGAAAAAAATTCTATTTAGTATTCTAAATTATATGCTTTATCTTATCTAATAATTGAATCGGCTACGAATAAATAAAACATCATGATTTAAAATGTTTTTAAACAATTTCAACAAATTATAAAATATAACATAAAACGATACCTCCGTGAAACTAAAGAATAATCCAATTCCGCCACACAATTTAAATGCATAATTAATTGTAGCCTGTAATTTCTCCATACATGGAGGACATTGATTATTAAACTGCGGGCAATGCATCTGAAAGTAATATTAAATTATACATATATTAAAAATAATATTGAAAGCAAATAAACGAAGAATAATGAAACGGTAATTAAATACTTGGTATAAACTTACATCGACTTGGTCACAGGATGGATGTCCCATCGAATCATTGGTATTACTTCTGTTATGAAAACCGCAGCAGAAGAAAGTGTCTTGAACTTTGGTTTTGATATCAGAATTCACCGTAGTCCATCCCTATAGAATTAAGAATTAATCAATTCGATATCAACAATAATTTATTAAAATATATTTATTTTATTTTTTTTTAAATATGGAAAATTTTAACCTGTTGTGCGAGTCTCTCCTGTTGATCGGTATTGACGGCTAAACAAGCACACGCTACAGAAAATTGAATTAAAAACAGCATGAAGAGTATAACCATATACTATAATATATGTATATATTAAGGCAAATATATATGAAACTTTTATAATATAAAATAATGGATAATAATTATTAGGCAAAAAAGGATACAAAAAATAGCATCACTTGGTGATGTTTAACAGCCCCGGCTAAACCGAGCATAGAAATTAAAATCAATAGAATTCCGCATGCTAAAATACCGCCAATAATTGGTAAATTGGTAACAATTGACGCTGCACGCCCATAAACTGCAACTCCGATAAGAATGAAAGCGACAACCTGTAAATATTAATATCCGATGCATGATAACATTCCGGAAATACAGAAAAAGATTTATGAAAATGACTAATACGATTTAGCCATTAATCAAGTTCATCGAGATTCGATAAAGGAAATTAACAATGATTCATTATTATTAGTGAAATAGATAATATATATATTTTTTTAAGTTGAAACGATATTAATAATTGATACGTATTTAGAAATATAAATTTTAAAAAATATAAATTTTACGATTTATATTATATATATATATATATATATATATATATATATATATATATATATATATATATCGTGCAAGATAATCATATTTGTAAAACGTAAATTAAAACTGGAGGTCACTGTATATATTAAAACAAAAAATTAATTAACGAAGTCATACAAAATTTTCAGATAACAATATTTTTTTATGTACGCGACTATTCAAATGTTAAATAAGAAACGGTAATTGAACAATTCGTTAGATTTTATTCTGTCGAAATTGTTTCGTTTAGATATACGAGTAAACAAGAAAACGTTATTATTTTCCGATTTTTTTTTCTTATTTTATTTTAATGAATCGTTTTTATTTTTGAATAGGAGCAATATTTTTTATGTTCGGTTTTGTGCAAAAAGAGTGCGATTAATATTATTCATAGAAGGCGAACCCGATGATGAAATATCTAGATTGCTAAATAATTAAAAAAATATATATTCATGAAAGAATGGCTAAAAATGTGATTCTCGAATCGCGAATAAAGTAGCGAAGACGCAAAATAGCCGATCGACAAAAATGTATAATTAAATGAAATTCGCGAAGCGTATGCTACAATACGTTTGTCAGGAGTGGATCGATAGATCGAATACAATGAAATATTTTATGGTGAATATCTCGAATATATATAATATATTAATTATAAATGAAAAACTCACGACGTAAAGCGCGTTTAAAGCTACCAGAGCATTCTTGGAGCACGTGAAACCGCCGCACATTTTGACGGTAACAACGACGACACCACTCCTAAACGCCGATGACACTTGCCGCTTTCGTCGCGACCGTTTCAACGCCGAATCCGCGACGAACCGATAGCGATCAAAACGAACGAGCGTTTCGTTCCAGACTTCGCTGTTCGGACGACAACCAATCGCCGAGTAGTCCGTTAAAACGCGTTGGTCGTAGTACGTTAGAGTCGCACGCATTAGACATAATGTTGCGATACACGGTAAATTTCGAAAGCTATCACCGCACAATTCGTTAGAATTAAAGACAGATCTGTGGCGGTCGTATAAAGCGCCCGCGATGTAAATATGAATGTTATTTATTTAAGGCTAAAGATTAAAGAAAATATAAATGTCAACCAGAACGTTGATTTACACTCAACAAAAAAAAAAAAAACTAAGATTCTTTAAAATTCTTCTGTAAATAAAGTGAACACTATTATATCGGGCATTAACAGTGGAAACGAACAAATTCTTACTTAAAAAAATTATTATATCTCAATACTGTTTTCTATTAGAATTCTCTCAGAAGGTATTATAATATGGTAAATTAAGAATTTTTAATTAACTTAATAATTTTCGATGATTTCTACTTACAATAATAAATAAACATATAGCAGATTTAATAAAAAAATAAATTAATATAAAATTAAAAAATGATAAATCTATAATTAACTATTCTAGTACTAAAGTTTATTTTATGTATACGTGAAAAATTTTCACCAGATAGCTATAAAATTTAAAAGATTTTAACAATTATTACAAGACAGCTTAAGTGACATAAAAAATATATAAAAAAACGAAAATTAATTTACATAAATATAGAAACAATGATATAAAAATATTAATTAACAAATACAACACAAATACGGAGTAATTAAATTAACATAAACTATATAGTCTATGTGCGACTCTAACGGACTGACATTTTGTTATTCAAATTTATTTAACGGACTGCTTTATGATTGGCTCGAAGATCGCAACAGCCTCTTAAAAAGGTCTGTCTCGAAAGTTTTCGTCAAAACGATCGCCTCGTTTATGAGTATAACGTCGCAGTTGTTGACCTTATTTTTTGATATATTTCGAAAGTATGATCAACATTAAAAATATTACAATATCTCTTTTAAAAATAATAAAAATATTCATTATTAATATATTTTATTTTCCTCTGCAAAACACAATACGCATTTTAAAATTCATTTGTTACATAATATTGAAAAACAGATCTGCTTCGTACTGATAAAAAAGTAAATAAAATATGTAGTAATCATAAGTTTACTTGGTTTATGCGGAATATCTAGTTAATAATTTTTAACAGACATCTGATCGTTGTATGTAATATTGTAAATTAAATTCTTAAATTATTGTTCTAAAATTTATTCTGATTCATATAAAATTAGTAAAATAACATAATTTTTGATTTTTTATTAAGCATATTTTAATATTGTATATAAAAATTTATTATTTTTTTTAAATTAAAGTGATGAAAAAAAATAATTCGGCATTTTTAGGATTTTATTTTTACTGAAATATCAAATAAAAAAATAAAAATGTACGAAAATAATTCAAAATTTCTAAAATTTGAAGTGTCGTTGAAAGAAGAATAATAATATTTTATATAAAAGGTATAAAAAAAGCACGAAATACTTGGAAATAAAATTTTATATAGCATATAAATACATTTGAAAGATTACACAACGGTATCAATTAAAGTACTAAATATTTCACTATTCTCTTTACAGTCCTATCTAATATTACTTTACAGTTCTATAATATAATAAAAAATGTATACTTAAAACTAATTATAATTTATTATAGAATATGTTCTATTTACAAATCTATATAATTAAGTTTTTTCTTACATTTTACTATGAATGAAATGAGAAATCATAAGATTAACGAATGTAAAAAAAGTACTCTTCGTGTATAATAGCAGTTATAAAATAAAATATATACATATTGCCAAAATAATAATAATATTAATTAGAAATAAACATGTTGCTATAAATCTACAGAAATTATTCTCGTAGAATTATCACAAATTTATATCCAAATATTTTTCTAGACAATCATGAATAAATGAATATATAAAACAAAATAAATATTTCTGTAAATCATATTGAAATCAAATATTTTTCATCATTTCTTAACTATTATTTCCTTTTCACTTTTATATAATTTACAAATTAATAAAAATAAATATATTAATGTGGAATTTTCATTCGCCACGATGACAAAGATAATTCTTATTTATAAATTTCATATGAAGAAAAAACTTTATCAATGAAAGAAATTTAAATAAATCAATACAATATAGATGCCAAAGAAAGGAAAAAAATAGTTACATATAAGTATATTCTTGATAAAAAATATAAAAAAATCAATATTTTTAAACAAAACTCTTATTCTAATAGTCAATGAAATAGAATATCACAGAATATTTCCACAATTACATAAATTCACGAGAACATTATAATAAAATATGGTGATGCAAACATATATATTATAGCACCTTAGGAAAAATAACAGAAATTCGTATAAATTTTTATTATAATACATAGTTTTTGATGAATTTCTAGAATAACTACTTCAATATAAGTATAAATACGTATACTATTCATCAAATATTTTTGCTCAACTTGAATATATAAAGTAAATGATAAAGCGCTTCCTTTTTTATTTCAGTATCAACTTGGAATGTAAATAATACAAAATAAAAATATTTATACAATTTAAATTCATGGAAACAAATAAATATGAAAATAGACATCAGATGACTATAAATATAAGAATTTGGTAACAATTATATAACTTGCAACAAATCCTTTAAATGCACTATTTAAGATTACAATAAGAAGATTAATTATGGAAATTGAATATGTCACATTTTGGAATATTTTAAACAACAAAGTAGATATTTATTTACATAAAATGTTTTAGAATTAAAAAAATACAAGTTGAGCTTAAAAGAATATATATTTTAAATATGAGAAGGAAATCGCATGAAAATCTGTGTACGTTTAGAAAAATTCTACATAAAAAAAGATAAATATATGAAAAATTTAAACGAAAAAACACAACTTAAAATTATAACTTAAATTTAATATTTCAGTCAGACTACAGTGCTCATTCTTTGAATAATAAATAAACTAATTATTCTTATTTCAGGCACAAACAATCGAGTGTTTATTTATCATTATTGTTTATTAGCATCAGGTAGGCTGATAGCCGTTTATTTTAAAAAGGACGGGTTGTGAATAAAAAGTAAATATAATAAATTCCAGTCTATGCAATAGTATATTTACTATAATTAAATTCATAAATAGGTGGCTCCCTTGATATGTTTTGAATTGTTTTTTTTCTTGTTTGATACTTAAAAATTCATTACTAAAAAAACCTTTAACAAATTTATTAAACGTGTACATAATGCATGTATTACTGCGCGGACCTAAATTTTAATTCTAACATTCATTTTGTTTATAAATATCACCAGGTAACGGTACATCAGATACTGAATTTTAATCAAACATTCATTGGACATTGAAATATCTTAATTAGTAAATTTTAATTGCTTCTCTAATTAAACAACGATTTATTTGTTTATATTTATATTTATCAATAAAAAATTTAAATTGAGACTCAATCAATCTAAGATTAGACTCTCGGACATTGTGTACCCCGGCGAAGTTTTACTAATACATCTTATACCTATTTAAACTCTGGCCCAACACAGCAACATGGAATATTGTTAAGAAAACATCGATTATAAATATTTTCTAAAAACACCAAAATATCATTCGTCAGTGTTTATTAGTAATGAATAATAAAAAGGACAAGATTTATCAGAAAGTTTTGCTCATAAGCAACACGTGCTTAAAAGTTTTATTTATTTATTTTTAATAAATTAAAATATATTTATAAAATTTAAGTGCATTTCAAAGGGTATTATTTAAGAATTATTTTAATATTCTATATTTTTGAATTTTTCCTCCTCAGAATAATTCTTTTTACTAACGAGACGAACACGTCAGTTATAGAACATCGTCTATAAATTTAGTTACGATAATTTTTCCACTTTAAAAGCATTTAATAATGATTTTATTGCTTTTGAAAATTTTTCAGATCTAGTTTTATTACGCGTTTAATATAAAAAAGTGTAAATATGGTTATAATTGATATTTTTCAATAATTTTTGCATAAAATTTTATCTTATGTACTTTATAATAAAATAAGATTTTAAATTATTCAAGGGATATTTTCTTTTCAAGCGAATCGCATTCAGCTAAACCTTCACGTTTAACACTATCATTAGTGACAGATTGTAAAGTGGAGCAATAATTTGAATCTACTTGAACTGAATTATTTATGCTGTCGAAATATCGTGGGGGTTGTTTGCTCCATATGGACTGATAACTGTGATGCATTGGTTGATTAAAAAATAATACGTCAGATTTAGTAGGTGAATTATATAACGTGCTAACATCCATCGTCATGAGATCATTTCGAAAGTTATGCTTTGGATCGGTATAGGAATTACTAAAGTGCATTTTTAAAGCGACTGGACTCTCATAAGCGAAATCTAACTCTTCCTTTTTCTCAATATACCTATTCAGATCGTCAATATCTACGTTCTGGTGGAAAAAGTTTGATGTGAGGTATCGTATCCTCTTGTCTTCGGCCAATTGATCGCTTCGTCTGATAAAGTCGCGAAGAAGTCGACGCTCCTCTGAGCCTGTTTGAACGGTCTCTTGCTCTGAATTTTCAGAGTTGAGAGAGTCTGCGAGAGAACGTTGTGTGCCATTGAAACTGGTTCGCACCCAGGAGTTCACCAAAACACCATTTGGCTGAAGAAAAAAAAATCAATTTTGTTAATTTATAGAACTATTTCAGACAAAAAAAAACATTTATGAATAAAAATATGCAGGATTTATTTTACAATAGTTGTGTTGATATCATGATGTGAATTTAGTTATTAATTTATCCAAATATATAATAAATAATTATCAAAAATTTGGATGATAAATTATAGTTAATTTTAAATAGTCTTGATCATACCCATTATTACATTTTCCATATCACACATACGTTTTCATCATAAATGTTATTCACATATTATCACAAAATTAGTAAAAAGCATGTACACATAAATTTCTGTGCAATTGTGCAGATATTAGCTGAACGTTTAAGCTGTAATGTGAGTAACAAAAAATTCGTCGAAAATAAAAATCGTAATAACACTTGTTTTTAAGTATAAATAAAATTTATGGCACATAATTTCAATTCACAGAGAGACAAAAAATAATATCATTTATAAAGATTTCCAAAGATATTTTGAAACGAAAGGCTATATTCTCATGAAAAGTGTGCTTCAAGAATGCTGTAAAAATAAATTAATATTAATTTACGAGAATATTACAGATACAGAATTTAAATAAAAAGAAAATGAATTTGAATAGTTGATCTACATTTCAATCCTATCAAATATTACTGAAAACAAATCTACTTTTTTATGACAAATTTACGAATGAAATATATCAACATGTTATATGATACTTATAAAAACAATATCATTAAATTAAGTCAAATTTTAAGAAAAAATTTTATCAAAAGTAGCAAATAAAAAGGTAGGAAAATATTGGAAAATAAGACAGAGGGAAAAACTAAAAGTAATAACAATTACAGCAAATGTCACATTACAATCTGAACATTTAAAATACATAATGCAAATAACAATAATAGTTTGTTATTTCGAAAAATCTCATGATTATACTACAGGTATATAATATTTTAATTAAAATATAGAAAAAATTCTTGCATTTTAAATATATATTACAATTTTGTGGTAAATTTATGGAAGAAATAAATACATGAAAATTAATATAAATATATGAATTTACCATTATATATTTAAAAATATGTACAATGGAAATTTTACAAAAAAAGTTTATTAAAAATTTAAAAAGTTTACAGTAATTTTACCTGAAAATGATTAGAATAATCCAGTTGAAATATTGAATTTAAAACGGTTCTTCAAAAAAAAAAATACAAAATAACTCCTAAATTTTGTAAATATTAAAAATGTGACATTTTGTGCAATATATACTAATCTAATAGAGGTAAACAAATAAAAAAGCACTTGTGAAAACTTAGCAAATAAAAAATAAAAAAAAAACAAGCAGGTAACTTACGATCAGTTTTTATGGCATACAACTTCAGTTTGGTGATTGGTAGGATGAAGCAAATATATATTTCTGCCAAGCACTAATCTGTTAATATGAGTTGATCCACCAGATACATACAATTCCTTGAAGCTAACGAGATACTATTAAAATTTTGATCACACTTGTCCTGAGAATATACCATAGATTTGATAAATAGTTCCTTTTTACTATATATTCAAAATGTATGCGGGCGATATGTGTAACCAGAATGTGCAAAACACAAATGTAACATTAATGTAAAAGTAAAAGTATTATGTAATACGTAAGTGACAATGATAACACTGATTTGGGATGCTGTTAGTAAAAACATAACACACGTGTTCTCCATTCACCAACTTTGTGTGAGACAAATATTATTATAATTTTTTATTTTTGTAGAAATAAAATTTGAGTAAATTTGCTATTCAGTATCCTTAGATAAAAAGGCAAGATGAGGCCTGGTGGTGGTACACAACAATCACATGAACTGCCTAACTTATGACGTATTATTATCAAGAAATTTAAAAAGATGATTCCATAAAGTTCTAGAGACGCGAACCTTGCTATTAGATTCTCCAGTTCGCACACTACTGCCACTGCTAGCGCGCCGAACGGGTACTGAAGATTTTTTACTGCTCTTTGGTGTCATTGAGCCAGATAAATCTTTTTTACTATTTGATAAAATTGAATTCGAATTGCTTAAATTTGAATCTCTCATTCTTGACAATGAATCATTATTTCTTACTTTCCCTGTTAAAGAATCTTTGCTGGGTTTTGAATCTCTATTTTTACAATACGATTCTTTATTTGAAGATTTTAATGTCATGAAACTGGAATTTTTCCCACTACTTGGACATTTGGTTGAAGATATTGAGTTGCCACTTTTGCTGCCAGAAAATGAATTAATATCACTTCTATTTCGCCAAGATTGAGCTGATCCTGGTCGTCCTAATGAATCGCCACTGCGAGATCTATACGAAGGACTATCTTTTGAACGTCCAGTCGGTGGTTTAGGTGCCAAACCACTTAAGGATTGTTTGTGAGGTGGTAATGGTATTTTGCTTGGTCTTCTTCGAGGTGTTTCAACGATTCTGCTTGTATCAGGTTCTGGTTCAATTTCTGCCTCTGTTTCATTATCTTCATCAAGTTGAAGGTGAAGAGGAAGTGTTTGGAGAGCACGCATACTTCTAGGAGCACCATTACTCATACGTCGTCCACCATTTTCCAATAATCTAACTTGGGCCCGAGAACCTTCCAATTCAATAGTCTTTTCTTCCAGCTGAAAAATAATCAATTTTATATCAGTGAAATGAAATAAATCTTCTCTCTTATTTAATTTTTTTTATTAGATTAAAAAGACAAATTATGTAATTAAAGATTCATAACTTAAAATAAAATACAGATAAATATCGTAATGCTAAAAATATTTACCTGAAATTTGAGATCATCGTTTTCTTCTCTAGTGCGGTGTAATCTTTCTACTAAGTTTCCTTTGGAGCGTCCTAATTTATCTAATTGGTTTTGAAGAATCTGAAATATCGATAATGACAATATGTAATGACTTATAAAAAGAAAAAGCATAGTTACTATGATTAAATCTAAAAACGATTTTAAAAACCATATTATTTTTTTATTCTATTTAATTTTCTAAATCTAGAACATTAAAGGTCGAAATAAATATAATAAAATTACACATATATTGTTTATAACCAAAGCGATATTCTTAATCGAAGTTAATCGTGTGGTTTCCGATTCAAAAGAAAAACGAGTTAGTCATATAATGTAAATACAAAATAAACATGAAATACACAGTGGCGTTGAACTCGGATATTTGTGACAGTGCTTGGTTAATACAGAATACAATATGAATGAGAATGGTGAACCGGAAGTCGCAGCTGATCATTGGACATCGTCCGACACAAATGGATGTTCAAGCGTGACGCCATCATGTTGGACGTATCCGGGAGAAAAATTCTATCATTGCATTTTTTTGAATTTTAAAATTTTGGAAGAATTATATAATACTTTTTATGTCTAGAATATTATTAAAAGAAAAAAATAGGTCAAACGTGTTTAATTAATATTTGACCAAAAAGTGTAATTATTATATTACATATTTGATATAAACAAAAATAATCGAAAAGGCTTTTAAAGAATAAATGACTGTAAATGGAATACTTCAGCAACTTTATAGAAATCTTAGTGTGACATAACCAATAACATGATGAATTTTAATTATAAAAAAATTGAAATAAAAAAAATGCATTTCAATAGATTATAAAAGTAATCCATATTTATTACAATATTAACGAAAAAACATTTTGCAACAAATAATGAAATTTTCATAAATCAAAATTCGTCGTATGATTATAATAATACATTTTAAAACAATATTGAAATACATATTTGTTATAAAATAATAATTATTCTCATATTAAGAAAATAATGGAAACTTCTCAACTTAATTAAATCGTAAAAAAGACAATAACGCGAAGAACTAATTATTTCAACGAATAAAATCGTACAATGAACATTTAAAGACGAATGGCAATTAATTAGATCAATTGGTTTTGACTAGTTCTTTGTTTATTAAACCGAATTAATTCGAATGGCAGTCGAACAAGACAATAATAATAATAAACAGTATTAATTAAAGTTAAATATACTAGTCTAATAATATTTTATTTTGTAACATTTTTATCACAATATTGCACAAAGTAATATTTCCAAATCGTGCATATTTATTGAGAATTAGAAAAAAATACACGAACACTTATACGAACACCTCAAATAAATTTAATTAAACACAGTTACGAAATTAATGGAGATATTTTGATGAAGAATTATTATAGAAAAATGCTACAAAACGGACGCTATATTAAAATCTGATTTTTTTTTCGCGAAACTATTAGTTATAAGCGTATTTATTAAAATGAAAATGTTTTGAATTCTGACTCTAGTCTGACGCCGGTATGTATGTATTATTCATTATAACTTTGAATCGGTTTTGAATTTTGTAATGTTAATAATGCACGAAAAGAAAATTCCAACACGCCACACTATGAAAAATTTTAAGTATTCAACGATTAGGTAAACACAATCGAAAGTTGTTTCGATACCGATTATAACTTAAATAAATATTATAAGAAAATACGATAAATGTTAATTATAAGTTAATATATAAAATCTTATCAAATAACTTTATATAAGAAAATAAGGATAAAGTTAAAAAAAAACTAAATAAATATTCAGTTTCATCTATATAAAAGATTACTAATGAAGTTTAGGTTGACCCTTGAGGATGGGTGTTTATAAGGAAGTAAATGCAGAAAATTAAAAATGACAATTCATTTAATATTAAAAAAAAAATAATAATATGACGTCAAATTTTTAAAATTGAACTAAAATCTAATTTCTCCGTTGTTTCATCAAACCAGAGTTAAATTTAAAAGAAAATTACACGATTGTCACGAAAATTAATTTTTATTTTGAAAACAGGCTAAACATAAGTTAACAAATATTCTATATTTGCAAATATTGCACATGAATAATGGATAAATAAATGTAAATATTCAGAGGGATTTAAGTTTACAGAATTATTGAACGAATTCAATATCGATAGTAACATATATATCATAATAGCATGAATATCGTTCACAAACGACAACCGGACGTACATATTTTTTTTAACCACACGTTCATTTAACATAATTGAGTATATTTTGTTGTTGAAATGACTTGAATCGAAAACGTTTGTTTGTTGACAAAATTATTTTTCCCGTAATGCAGAAAAGAAAAAATAATAATAACACGTATTAATCTCCCACGTTATATCAAATACGATGCGCATCATGTGTGTCTGTTTGCATGAGAATTGACACAAAATCTGCACAACTTTCAAATATAAACAATACTATGTTTAAATAAAAAGCACATGTGTCGCATAATTATCTCATCGTTTAATAAGTTGCTTGACATTAAAATACAAAATATTTAAACAAAATGATGTTAATATTTTCTATTTTTCTTTGACTATCAATTTCGAAGTCTCGCAATATCAAAACGTTTATAGACATTTGCCCTTTACTAATATTTAAATCAATTATCGCATGATAGCTGTATATGCTTTATTTAATATTTGATAAGTAACCAAGTTGCGTTTTATGTGTATTTTAGCAATGAAATGCGAGTTGTGTTTATATATAATCGTTAGAAAGTTGTATTAAAATTTGAAAAAAAATACAATCCAAAATTAGTTATTTATGAATAATAAAAATTTAAAAATAATTATTACCTGATTATGTACTGTAAACATAAGGAGATGCCTTTGTAATTCTATTGGATTGTTTTCCTGTAATATGGCTGAAAATTTTCTAGAGTCTGGGGTTTTCACTTTTAAGTTTCTTACTGGTGTATTCATTACTTTGTCTAATTTTCCTAGTTCAGCTTGGAAGGCACTGGAAACATCACCTTCACTATCACTATCACTACCAATCGGACTGCTCGTTTCGAGCGGACTATGAGGTGAAATATTGTTCACCGTTTTCACTGGGGTAACCGGTGCGAATACTGAACTACGACCTAACGAAAGAGAGCTACGAAGAGGACCAGGCGCTGATGGTCGACTTCTATGCTCCTCATAATCACGTTTTCGATCTAAACCTAGTCTTAAATTTCCCTCTCTCCTGAGCCCTTCAGCTTCCACTCGACCGGCTAGTGTTTCGGCTTCTAACTCTGCCAATCTGTCAAGTAGTAGATCTCTTTCTCGTCGAAGAGCATCTATATCTTCGGTTGAACCGGTACCTATTGCTCGTCGAAATTCTTCCGAAGGATCGCATTCCGGCGAACATAAAGCTGTTAGACTTTGTGATCGACGATCCGTTAGAGCTGCTCTTAAGGCGTCAGCGTCATCTCTTAAACGAGCGCCTCTAATTTGTATAATGTCTAATAGTTGCCAAAGATCTTGTTCGTATGCAGGTGTTCTAGGTGGAGGTCCTGCTTGAGACGAGTGCGCTTCTTTGCTGGAAGATGTTTCCGTACTAAAGCCCGAGTCCTGTACGACTGAATGAGCACCGTCACCCTTTGTCTGAGGTTTACTATGAGAATCGCTACGGCTGCGAGGTAAGGAATCCGGATCTCGGTTCGGTATTTTTCTACGAACTCTAACGCCAGGTTCCCAGTCGCGACGAGCGTTACTACCACTGCCGCTTCCACTTGCGCTCGCTGAAGCCAGTTTGGAGCGCAAGTTTGGAAATGCCTCAATGACCAGGTCTCGAAATTCCAGCAAGGCACCCACTTCATTCTGAAGTTCCTAAAATGTATAATGAGATTAAATGAATGAAATTTGATTAAAATAAAATAATGTTCTTAAACTTCTATATTTACCTGTAGTGCTACGAGAGATTTGGCTTGGTCACTAATGTGATAATGGAAGGGCGCTGGCGGGGACCGTAGCTGCAGGCACTCCATGCCAGAGCCCGAACCACCGCCGCTGGAACTATCGCCCGTGGCCTATAACAGAACAATAGAGTTTAATATGTAATAAATTAAAGGTTTTATATTTCTATAAAAAATATACTACTGTGATAAAAAAAAAGTAGGGTGAAATTGTCATTTAAAACTCCTAGGTATTAGGAAGGCAGATAAATTGTAAAGTTTTTTTCTAGGTTGAAAAGACCGTCTACCAAGAGTACGCTTGTCAAAAGGTTTAATTATCTCCGAGTTACACGTGTTTTAACAACTCTTAGTTCCTTCATTACGATAATGCACAATGTCATACTGCAAACTCAACTCATATCGTTCCACAATTACCGTATTCGCTTAATTCTGTGTGACTTCTGGCTATTCAGCAAACTCAAAAGGTCAATGCGGTGACGACGGTTTGACACGATTGAGGAAATAAAAACCGAATCGAAGATCTTGAAGGCTATAACCGGAAAAATACTATTTCGACTGTTCTGAAAAGAGCGTTTTATCGGACGGGAATTACTTTGAAGGGGATGAAATTGATTTAAAAGAATAAATAAAGAGTTTATATTTTATAAACAAATTCACCTTAATTTTTGATTACAGTAGTATATTTCGTAATCGAAAAAATATTGTTAAATATATAATATAATATTAAGAGATAAAAGACAATTTTTGATTTGAAATGGTAAATATTACAAATATAAATTACATATATTTTTTGCAACACATATAATATTAAAATTTTAATAGCTACCATAAATATTGAAGTTTTATATATAAAATATACGTTTATATAAGGTATAAAAACATTTTTTTTAAAAGAAAAAATAATCAGAGAAAAGTTAAAGTAAATGAAATTATATTTTAATATGCAATATTAAATTAAATCAATCAAATTCCATGACAACTTTTAAGCCATTATAAAACGATATTTATTATAAAAACCAAAGAGGAGGTAATTCAATTTAAACAATGGTGGTTTTTATAGTAATCAAATAAAGTGATAACCCAAAGTGGTGGGGAAGCACGAAGTAGATAATGAGCGTAATGTTACAACATTGCAAACTAAAAGGAAATTCAATGTGCACAAATGTTTCATCATCAATCTCACCTTAAAAGCGGCGTCCTATAATTGTTTTTCTTACACGTGCCGTATTTTAATGTTTCGTAATGGACTTTCGCGAAAGACGCTCATGTAAATTAATTACCTCCTCAATTACTAACTCGTCTTGAGTAAATAAATAATAAAAGAAAAAAGAAATACATAAAAGCGATTGAAATCAGAAAATAGCCAGCGTTAAGTTTATTACCTATTCGTGATTCAATTTTCTATTTAATTTGTCTTTTGGTATAATAACAAAGTGGAGAACGTAACAAAAAATCTTAATCAAAAACGATTATCCTTTCAATTAAGACAGTAATATATTTTTATTTGAAACGGAAATACATCGGTTAAAAGTATTTTCTAAAACATTAATTTTATAAATAACCTCTGTCTTTGTTTATTAAATAAATTCTTTCAATCAAAAACCAATTAAAATCAGTGCTAAAAATGAAGCATGATATTCTTATTAGAATAATAAATAGAAGCATAAACGACTTTAAGCCATATTACCATATTTTGCAATACTCATAATGACATTTGATGATATATCAAAAATGTAAAACTATGCATATGTTTAAATTGAATAGAATAAAGGTGAAAAAGTGCGTGTGAAAAGTTTTCTAAATAAAAAAAAACCATTGTTATTATGTTAATTGTCTACTTATTTACCATTATATTTCGCACTTTTATTACTTTTTCTATTTGTATTTTTATTTTTACAATTAAAACATTTCAAAATCGATAAATTTATATTTTTGAGTAACATCTTAGACGTTTAATTATAAGTATAATGTATTAACTAACAAAGATGTTAAAATATTAATAAAAAAGAAAATCATAAATGTTATTTTTATTTGCTATTATATATTGTATTTATTAATAAAAATAAGGAGAGAAACTGTATAGAAAAATAAACACCAAAGTTATGAATTGATAGCACAACAGTTATTTAAAAAATCATTTGCAACTTTTCGCAAATATAATTCGCGTGCAAGAACTATCATTGATATGCCATCATCATCATCATAACTATAATCATCATCAACAAGATCGCTGTCAGACAAAAGAGCAATTACTCACACGGATATGATTTCTTAGACCGACCATATATTGTTATTATAGGTGGGTTGAACGTATATATAAATATTGTATATGATTTCGAAACAGTTTTGTAAGACTAGACGTTTACTTTGTCAACGATATACGAATTACTATAGGAAGGTAAATGTTTCATAATTTAAATCACGTTAAAATCGGAGGTATTGTATATTCATTATCCATATTAAGCAAACAAGTTAGATGGAAAACTATGTGAAGAAATTTTCGATCATTGAAATTTTCCAAAATACAGAGATTTTTAATGAATATACTTAATATTTTTTTGTACAAAACATATTCAGTAAGTCATGAGTTCATTCTTTTACGTGGATTTATCCTAGTATTGTCGTCGAATTAGCATTGAAGGGTGTGAGTTATTCATATTATTTATTATCTACAACTCTGCTACTCAGGTAATTCTTTCGATTATATTCATCCAATGAATTATGATTCATATTAACGTATGAGTATCTACTTATTAACAAACAACGAAGAATATTAATGATATATATTACGATAAAGATTTAATATTATTTATGGGAACTATTAAGAGTAAAATTTGCTATGCAAGAATAATTTAGAGTAATCTAAGCATAATTATATATTTACAAAAGTTAGCACATAAATTATAGAAGTTAACATTTACTTCTCTAGATTATAAATATAACACGTTTATTTTTTTCATTTAAATGTGGTTAAAATATGAGTATAATCGAAATAACATGAAAGAAAAACTAATATTGAAATTAATTTAAAAGAATATATAGTCATGTTTCTAAAAAAATATAGGTGTATTATTTTTTATTGTGAAAATAATTCTTATTTATCGTTCGTAATAATCGGTGCCTAAATATTTTAAATTAATATGTTTTTACAATCTAGTGAAACAGATTAAATTTCACAATAAAATAAAAAAAATGTATGTTTTAAAGATAATTTATCGGAGTACAAAACATTATATTTTGATATGCGTATCATATCAAAAACAAAGATAAATGTATAATAAAATATTATATCTAACGGAAAGAGAAACTTCACATTTTATATGCACGTATGCATTTTGTTTCAAAGCATGAATTAAACGTCAAGTTAAAAAGAAAAACGCATAGTTAAACAATAGAATTTATAAAATAAAAAAAAAATACTTATCGATCAACTATCATTCAAGCGGAAAATAAACCGTATTTGAATTTCTTACTTTCACCAAAGACAACATGGGATTGAAGGATGAATTTTATTTTACCATTAAAATTAACTTTTCTATGATATGGTATCATAAATATTAACTAAATATGAAATTGCGTGTGAGAAAGTATGAGTGTGCATTAAATATATTAAAACAGGCGATTATTATACGTTTTTACATTATCAATAAAATTAACGATTTTTTTTGCAGAAATAAATTAGATGGATTATTAAATATTATGTTAAAAACATTTCTCAAGTGGATAAGTTGATTATATAGTGAAAATCAAATTAAAAAAGAAAAAATATTTTGTCTGATATTTGTGATTTATGTAGAAAAAGTATTAAATTCTATGGAGCATTCACGAAAATTATCGAGGTGAAAAACTAAAATTGAGATGAGAGAACGAAACCATTCTATTTTCTTTTTGACGATCGATAACGGGCAATATTGCGAAGCTAAGAGGGTATTAAATGAGATTTCTTGACGGTTGTGACATAACAAAATGGTCGCTCGATAAAATAATCGTATTACATGTCTCGATGTGAAAATTCGCGCCTTCCGTCATTCGTTATCAATCTAGAAGTGTCTGTTGATCTAAATGCGATTACATCAACTAGTGCATTTCTAAAAAAATGCAATACGAATTATGTCTATTAATTATAGAAAATAATAAAAGAGAATCTCATTAAAAACCCGTATCAATTCTAGGAAAAATTCAATTGGATTTTGATATTCGATAATGAAAAAGTCCGCTATAATTATACAATATATCCATTTTGAATGTGAAAAGACGTTTCGGTTACAGAGATTTGAAAATAAATAACAATTGATTATTGGTGAAAACATACAAAATCATTAAAATAAAAAAAATTGCAAAGATCTATTATCAAGAAAAAAATATAAATTCTTAAAACACATTTTTTGGAATCTTTTTCGATAGCAATAATATTATATGTTGATTTTTAACTTGTTTTTCAATTTTTGATTGTAATTTCAAGAATACATAATATTTGAAAAATATGAATTCAGCTGAAAACACTAAATGTTAATTAGAATATTTTTACACTTATTTTTTACCGTAACGATAATGACACTGAATACGTAATAGTAAACGTTATTATTCATGCGAAATATAAACAGTTATATAGAATATTCGGCGTAATTCAAAAATAAATTATTCATAAACTATTGAGGAGAGCAATGTTTGGTCCACTAACGTGCATGTAAATAAAGAAATTAATAAAAACAGATGGAATTTCACGCAATGGCGATCAGCGGTTATGATAATATTCAACGTTCGTTAATCATTTAATAACGCAATTATACAAATTGAAAAATGAGAAGAACGGCAGTGTGACGGTGATCATGTTCAAATGTATTAACAAACAGGCGTTGTAAAAATGTTGGTTAAAGCTTATTAGCAATATAACTGCGATTACTCAATTGACATCTGAGTGAAAAAGGTTATCACATTATTAACTATGAGTTTCGTAATTAGTGCGTAATGTCTATTCGAGTCAAAATACTAAAATATTATCTATTCGACATTTTAAAAAATATAAAAATCTAAATTTTATCTAAAGACGTACATAACATTATAAAAATTTTGTTGTACTTAAGAGTCAATAAAAAGTTAAACATATATAGAAAGGATTATTAATTTGAAATATTAATAAATTTTAAAACTGTGAAAAAAAATACAAAAATTATTAGTCTTATATTACGAATCACCATGCGCCCACTTTTTAATCAAAGAAATATAAAGCAATCTACAAATATAAATCACAAAATTGCGAGATTTTTTTAATATATTAAAGTAAAAAAAAAAATAAATGGACCTTCACCTCATTATAAATAAATTTCATCGTAACCAATCGATTCCATTTCAATGCGGCGGGATTAAGCTATTAATCATCGCACGTCGAATATATGACATTTGAGTTGATGCCATTTTCGAAGAGATTTACATGTAGGCAGACGTAAAACAAATTATATTTCAGCAATAGATCAATAGGTTTTATATTCATTTGTTTTTCCAAGCGAAAAAACTATTGTCGTAAATTGATGTTCTCTATTACGGTCTATTGACTGTATGAGGCTTCGCCCTCGTTGGTGCATTGGCGTTGATGACCTTCTATATACAAAAAAAGTTCCGTAAGTCATTGAATTATAAAAGCATTACTCATTGTTTTTTTATATTGTAATTATATTAGCAGTCAAAATCGTAGTATCGAAACAGATTTTACGATTTAATTTTGGTATGATTAACAATAATAATATGTCAACAATACGAGTGTATGTATTAAAAAAAACACGTGTATACTGATTCACGTGATAAGGAAAATATATGGAAGAAACTAATATTTGATCTTATTGAATGGTTCATGGCAAAATGTCAAAAGCAATTAAAAATGTTTTCTCCATCTAACGCATTTTCTTTTTAACATTTGATGTTATTATCTGCGTACACAAAATAATTTGGATGAAATATCGGTATATCAAGAATCAAATTGAAAAATACGTATATTGAAAATAAAAACAAATATACAAATGTTTTCGAAAGCTTTCACGCTTACTACACATAACGGAACGCAGTAAGTAAATGCGTAACGTAATATGTTTTAAAAATTTCACTAAACACAAATGTGATTGACGATGATAATACAGAAAAAAATGCCGTAAGATGTAAATTTCAATAAGATAATGAAATTTACTTTTCGCTATTGGAGTTTATATAATAACTGCAATTTTCAATTTACATTAATAATATAAAAATATATAGCTAGTAGAAAAAAATGCAAATTGGTTTATATACAAAATTGTGATTGTGTAAAATAAAAAATACTAAATAACTAACTATAAATAAAATAAAAAAAAATATATTAATATTAAAATCGAAATAAAAACACGGTTATTATAAATAATTAGCAAATTTTCAATATATCATTTGAAATGCAAACATAAACTGTTATTGAGAAAAGATAGAAAAAAACAATGTATTTCAAGTATTATGTTGAAATATAATACTTGAAAATAATAAATATTATTTCATTATTTTTATTTATTAACATAAAATAATGAATAAAAGAAACTGGATAATGAAAATTAACCGAAAACCTTGTTAAAACGTCTATATATTTTTGAGTTTTACATGAACAAAACACATATTTTAGCACTGTTGAATTAAACCTTGAAGCATAAAATTTTAATATGAAAACTTTCGTAAGTCAGGTCTAAATAAGCCATAATATGGTAACATTTTAAGGTTTACGGCAATGTTTCTTTGATTTCGAAACATGCTCGTTTATCTACCCATATTGTAAACATAATCGATATTTATAATCGTAATTCATTATATTTAATCTCGGAGCAACAAACGACAATCGAAATTCTATCATCCATAGAGCACGTTCCAGAACGGTATGTTAGAAATTCAAATTTAAACCAAGGATATGAAGATGAATGTAACACGTATGGTTCATATGGGCGAGGGCATCGTACTCTGCAATGTTGATCCGACCAACTGGACTGCATCGTTTGACTCTTTGGCCCATTATAGTTAAGTGGCCGAGCAACAACAGAGAACGAGCTCCGTCTTACACCAACGATAGTCTTAATGAGAACTAATTTGCAGTGGACGGAACCGAACCCAAAACACCGTTCCGAGCGCGCATTATAATTGTTAATAATAATAAACAGCGTCGTAGACTTGTGCAATAAACGCGATAATTAAAAATCCGCAAGTGCCACGGAGAACCGCTAAGTTTCATCGCCGTATGAAGCCAAATTATCGATATAGCAGTACCACGTGTAACTAGGATAAAAGTACGAATAAAACTGCATAACTAGGGTCAAGAAAGAGCAGTAATTTGCTATGCAAACTCAACAGTGCAAACTCGGTTAGTCATCGATTAACCTCGTAAACGCGTAGTGTAATTATTTCGCGCAAATACAAGCCCTTATGTAACGAGATAGTAAATAAGAGCACCGGCTAACCATTGCATACATGATTTTTCATTCGAAAAAAAAATGATTAGTCATTGATTCTATATTTAATAACAACGAAATTCATCAATTATTTATATCTTGAATTATAAAATCTAAAAATCGACAATTGTAAACATATAAAGTATTTGAAAGATAAAATGCAATATAAAAAATGAAACTGCTATTTCTTTTGTTTGTATAATGATGTACTAAATATGTTATCACCGTTATATGAAATATTTTTTGGATACATAAAAAAGTAATGTAAAAATACCAATATGAAAACGACTGTATATCGAAAATGAAATATGACACATAATCAATTTATGGTAAAGGGTACTAAATTAGAAATTTTTTCTCTTGCTTTCGATAAACGACTCATAGAGAAACGCGAAAATATTGTAAGTGACAGCAGGTTAATTTGTAACTACGAACCATCAATTAAATATCATTAGATTGTGTATTAAATTCTTCTCTATAAACGTATCGCACTCGCGTAGATTTCACTTTGATTGTAAAAAAAATTAAGAAAGTTATATAAAGGTTATAATATTAACGCATATTATAATTATATTTATAACGTTACTGTTATAATTATAATTCGTATATTTAAATACAGAGCAAAAATCATTTTAGATGCAATTATTTTGTATTATTGAAAAGTAGAAAAAAATGAAACAAAACTTTTAAAGTATGAAATATATAAATATAGTATGTATCATTAAAAATATACAAATTTATGAAAAAAATAATAGTTAACGTTCATACGTTATTAATGACATTTGTGATACAGCTAAATTAAATAAGAAGTTAATTTGTTAGAAATTGGATTACTGTATAAAAACAAATTAATTTTACTGAATTATAATGAAAAAATTGCATCATTTTAACAAAAAAATGAATTAACCGATGTGTACCGAATATGTAAATATTATATATAGTACGATAAATAAAAAAAGAAACGAGAACAATATTCTAAAAATCTAATTTTGCTTTTTCGCACGGACCAAATTATATAAATTTATTAACAAACGAAGATTGAAGATCTTTCATGCTCATTATAACAATCGTAACAAATAAATATTCACACAGTTGATGAAACTGCTCGATATTTAGCGCAGAGATAAAAATTCAGATAAGATTTTGTAATGTTAACACCGAATTAATAAAATTGCAAAGCATTGAATACAAATTTTTATTAGGTGTCGTGTATTTTTTTACGTAATAATATAAAAAAACTTGAAAAATCACCTGTTACAACATAATAAAACAAAAAATTCGACTGTCATACGGTGAAATTTTTATGACACTGAAAAATTGAGACGAGAAATAACATCGGTATTTTTTTTCACATTGCAATTATGATAAAGCAATAAATAACAATATAATTTTCTTAAAATATTGTAAAAATCTTGAAAATAGTTTTCAATATAAAGGGAAAAATGGGAAATTATGATTTTCTAATTTTCACGTAATCTTCGCTTGATACTAAATTTCAGCATTAATGTATTTTAGGTAAAAAAATTGATTTTGATTAAGCGGTTGGCTACGCTTGTGCAAAATTTTACTAAATCGACGTGTCATAACAATTTTCAAACTTATTTAACATTTACAAATTAACGTCAACTACAATATATTGTATTGTAATTGTGGTTGTATTGTAATTAACGTTTTATAGCTATTTTCTAATTAATATTATACCTAGCCAGAATTCAAAAGTTCAATTTTTATACAAATGATATTTCTTTGAACAGAATTCTGAATATGGAACTTGACAACAAAGTAGTTCATAGTTTTTAATAACAAGGTCAAAAATGGCATTACTGTTATATATATATATATATATATATATATATATATATATATATATATATATATATATATATATATAAGTGCCGATTAAATGATGATGGAAGAGATATATTGTATACCGCCTTGGAAGCGAGTATCTTTGGTGCCGGATAAGAACGGTACGGTACCCGGGCGTTACGGCCACGCGCCGCTCATGAATAATTCATAAGAAATATATGTAATTAAGTGAAAACTCAGATGAGCATTGCGAACAGGATGCTCCGCCATGTCTTAAGATCCGGTCCGGCAACTAGAAAACGTAATGATCTCGCGCGAATTAAACGCAATCATATCGGAGATTAAAACACTGTTAGCGAACGATCGATAATAGCGTTAACTTGTAAAATTTTGAATATATTAAACACTATAAGACCAAAAATGTTGATCTCATTTAAATATTATGGTATATTGGACGGATAAAAAGTTTTAGTCTGATTATTACTATTTATCTATTTAGGTCGTATTAAATATTGTGCAGAACTTTCCAATATATATATATATATATATATATATATATATATATATATATATATATATATATATATATATATATATATATATATATATATATATATATATTTCAATTTTGTATAAAATCAGGTAACAGGTGTTCAGATATATTATAATTTAATGTAAAATTCAATAACGGATTATATAATATTCAAAAATTCCCATTCCATGCCAAAGTACAAGTCATAAATTTTCAATTACAACGTATATAACTACTGAAAAATTCCAAACTTGGTAAACCACGTAAAATTAAATATAAATTTATAATTAATTACAAAAATAAAATTATTACGGTAAAATATAAATATTACATTTTTTGTCATTATACATATTAAAATATTATAGCATATAAAAAGTTCCTAACAATAAAATAATTATCGGGATTTTTTTTACAAAACTTAATCTTTTCTTCCATAGTGTTATAAATGATATTTAAATTGATCAACAAATATAATTATTATAGTATAATAATATAATTATAATATATTATTATAATATAATTATTATTCTTGTTTTTAAAAAATGAAAATGAATCGCTCTCGAAGTAGTTTTTAATTTGTCAAACCTGTGAATTATTTCAGAAATATAAATCTAAACCACCGTGTATCCGTTATGTACCCGTTGATAGCAAAATAGTCTATTATTTATACGAATAGATCTGTGAAAATGTACATTATTGAAAAGAATAGCTAATAAACCGTAGCTCAATGGATTTTCAGCTGAAAATCATAAATATACTTATATATATATATATATATATATATATATATATATATATATATATATTTTATGACTTGTATTTCTATAAATAAACTTTTCTTTTGTTGTGTAAGATGGTAAAAGATGAGAATTGTGTGAAAATTTAACTTCATCGCTGACAATTCGTTGCGGACAATGCGTTAACGAACCTAAAATGACAA
The DNA here is from genome assembly GCA_024500535.1 of Leptonema lineaticorne. Taxonomy (NCBI): domain Eukaryota; kingdom Metazoa; phylum Arthropoda; class Insecta; order Trichoptera; family Hydropsychidae; genus Leptonema; species Leptonema lineaticorne. The sequence goes on along the minus strand of JANIJI010000059.1, from coordinate 5,160,377 downwards.
TTTCAGATTTGAAACGTTAAAAATTAACTTTCGTCCCACTTTCACTGTTTTGCTCCGTCGTAAAATTGCGGAAATCCGACGATAGTGCGTACAACCGAGCAAGATGCGAGACAATCTCGACCGAAAGACAAAGAACCGACATTATTGTTATTGCTGCAGAGAATAAAAAAAGGAGAAAATGAAACGAAACTAAATAAAATAAAGCAGAAAAAAAGAACAAAATAAAGTTCTACTAAAGAAAAATACAATATGTCGTAACAATAAATGTGTATAAAAAATATACAATCGAAAAAGATATATAGAAATCGAGTTGACTAAGAAACGCGGGCGAAATGTTGCGCAACTGTATAGCAATAACATATATATATATATATATATATATATATATATATATATATATATATATATATATATATATATATATATATATAGTATGTAATATAAAATTTTACTAAAAGGTTGAAGAAGGCCGAAATCGAAGAATGCACTAAATCGTGGCAATGATTGCTTTTTACAGTTATGTGGGTGTTAAACATATTAAGAAGCGATCGGATGATTTGTCCGAATCACAAACTGCAGATCAGTGTTTCCCAAAATTAACAATTTTATAAATAGCTACTACTTTTACTTTTTATTGCTACTTTTAATGTTTACTACAAATATGAGATGGGAATTATGATCTAAAAAAAGTTAAGACACATGTTGTTATACAAATGAATGTAATAGAGAATTACGTTTAGTAATGAAGAGATGTGTTTCTAACTTGGTATAATTAATATAAAAGACCTGTTTATAAGGCAGACCATTTCTTTTTACGACATAATTGCGTATAATAATGAATATACTATAAAATAATTTTGAAAATAACTTTAATTTTAGGTCAAAATAATAAATGAGACATACTTTACACTTATCAATAATTATAAAATGACATTTTTAACAATATTATAAAGAAAACAAAACTAACTGTTAAATTGATAACGTGATGAACTATATGATAAATTTAATATTATATGGTAATAAAGATGAAAATAAAATTAAGAATATATAGTACACGTAGTTTACATAACTGGAAAATTATAATATAACTGATCTACGATAGAATTTATTATGTATTCTATTAATTGAAAACAATAAAGAAGAATACTCAATATACGCATAGCTGATCACTATAATAATAATATTATACAATCGGAAAAATATAAAGGGCAGGATATGACGTGTGTGTATGTTTGTGTGTTTGTGGTCACGGACGAGAAAATACGCCAATGGGAAGCTAATATATACATACACGAAAGGGGAAAAAATCACAATTTTTTTATATTTATTTCTAAACCAGTGCACTTCACGGTATAATTATAATAATACATTGACGATGAAGAAAAATTGTAAAATTTCACGACGAAAAATTTCGTATAATAAAACAATTAAAAAAATGTAATGGGCGTTATAAATACATTTTCAACTTTTAAAATTTACAGATATGCTTCATACTTTCAAGGCGATTGCGCACGTTCACCTTGCATTTTTTTTTGATGGATCGTCAAAAATATAATATAATAAATGTGAAATATAAAAATATCCGAATAAAAAAGAGATACTCGTAAGCACATACGTGTAATATGACAAAATATATAAATAAACTTATTATAATTTATCAAAAGTAAATGAATTTTAAAATAAAAAACTTTATACATTACTATATGTAAATTAACCGTAAAAATATTTTAGAAAATAAATAAACTACATTACATTATTAATAAAAAATATATAAATCTTTCTATTAAAATTTTTATAAATAATAAATCATAAGTAATCCATAATAATTAATTAAAAAATCAAATGTAAAATATATGAATTTGTTATAAATATTAGTAACACGATAATACGTAACAAATATAATGGAAATCAATAACCTCAATAATAATAGTTAATGCAAATGATAAATTGCTAATAATTATATAGTAATCGTTATAAATTAATATTTAATATACACCGTGACTTAATATGAATGGAAAAAAATATAGATGTTAGAAATCATAAAATGAAAATAAAAAAAAACAAATTCATAAAACGCAACTTAAATAATAAATAAAATAAAAAATCGTTTTGAAAATCAAAAATTTGAGTTCTCCTATATAACTATATGTTTAATTTTTTTTATAAATATTCTATTTTTTATAAAACGGGTGCAATTAATTTTTCAACAATACTTACATATTTTTTTTACATTAAAATTTAACATTTTGAAGAGTTCAAAATAAAATACAATTTTTAAATAATGTTCGTAGAATAATGCATAAAAATAGTGAAGGGAGTATAATTTGATACGAATACTATATACTATAAAATGAGATAAATCAATATTGCAATGCGCAACAATTATTAATGTGGGTAGTGTGACCCCGATTTGTTTATTGTATTAAAATTATATAAATATTTATTAATAAGATTAAAAGAAGCACAAAAAATTATGATATAAAATAAAAATATTTTTTTCATTGTTATACTATAATAATGGACGCAACACTGATGAAAAAAAAATCAAAAAATAATTGTACGATTCACCGTCGAACCATATTTAGTAACAATTCAATATTATCTAGTTTTGCGACCGCAGCTAGAGACAACCTTGAAAATTTTACAAGAATACATGGTTAATTCTCATATATGTTATTCATGTAAAAGCATATTTAACCTTCAATTGTCTGAATTTTTCGAGATAATACAAGATTTCGCGACGTCGTGTGAACAATAAACGAACGTACCGACCGTTGAAAACAAGATCGAGCGCAATTCAAATGACAATAATACGTAGTTATATTTTCAGAGAACTTTCTGAAATAAACATGAAGAAAAATAAGATAAGTAGAACGACGGTCGATATCATGGGAAAATTCGAGCTGAAAATAAATAATTAAACATAGGTCTGTCTGTTATCGCTGACAGAAACAACGATGGTGCAGAACCGCGTTTGTGCCGATCAAACCGCATTGTATATCCGTCGAATATGATTACGGACAAAATATCGATGATAATTATATTTTAAAAAATATATGAAAACACTGACGCGTTTTAGTGAGATCACGCTGTTTTATTAGATCATACGAAACGGTAAGTAAACACAAATAATAATAATAATAATAATAATATTTTCGTGATTTAAAACTGGACAGTCAGGAAAACGAAATTTAAGAACGTAAACTAGGAAGCCTTGAGATCAAAGGTAAAATAAAATAAAAAATAAAAATATAATATATAAATACGATATGTTGATTTCCTTTCGGTTTCGTAAAATCACGTCGGTAATTTTAAATGACTAACTTTGTTGCCGTCTAATCGCTTTATAATTGCATTCTGTCAATAAATGTTCGAAGTAATGGACGAAAAAAATCTTGCAAAAACTACACTTTAATGGCTTATAATCTCGCATTGATGTATATTTATGATAATTAATAGTTTTTGACATTTTTTAAATAATTTTTACTGGATCTATATATATACACACACACACACACACACACACACACACACACGAATAATGATTTTATGGAATTTATTAAAAAATACACACTCGGTAACTATATTATAAAATAATACGTACATAATTGGTATATTGATTTTATATTTATTAAAAGGAGATTATAAGTAATTAAAATAGATAATAACTTTGAAAAGAAGCCTTGCAAAAAACTGAAGTTTTATGAAATCTATTGTAAAACATATAATACACGAAAGACCATTACCTTAGCAAAATAATTCTGATTTACAATTATATTAAAAAAATGCAAGAAAAAAATTACTGATAAAATTAATTTGATAAAACTTAGACTTCTGTTACACATATTTCATCTCATTAAAATTTGGGAGTCTTTTAGATCAAACATATACTAGAAAAATTACTTACGTTGACATATTTATAAGACATTTATTCATCAGCGTCATTATAATTATATGCATATTTGTTACGGACAATTTCATGCACGGATGAAACACGAAAACGTCATGTAGTAAAATTACAAGACAAAATTGTGGATATTTCTCAAACGACAAGATTCTGAATCAAAATGTATTCAAAAAATGGAAAAAAAAAGATTTTGTGCTGATTCATATACAAAGTTATTAGGCATTAAAATAATATAAATCACATAGAAAATCGATGTTAATTACAATCAAAATATAATTGCCAATAGAAAAATAATTAACGAGCAACTAGAAAAATAACTTAATAAATATGTGTCGTTAAATTACATTAAAATTAAAAAGAAAACATCTTCCGAAATACCGCATTCGGCGAAGTAACGTAATAACGGGTCTATTATAGGTGAATATGCTACAGTAATGAAATCATTACAAGATGATCTAAGAAGCGTGTTCAGCGCAAAAAGGCTCGTATTGTAAAGTTGTTTGTGTCCATGGTTTGGTGAGTTCGTGCGCGAAATGTGTGCACGAAGCATTTGTCTGAAGATGTAAATTGTTCGATGCGGCAGAACAACAGCAACACTATAGAGAATAAATATTTTTTATATGCGGATGCAAAAAAATATTACATCATACTATATATTGAATGATCGATATGTATAATATGATAAAATATAGTGATGAAAATTTCTATATATATATTTCATACAGGACACATCACCTGATTGTTTAGAATGTGCGACTACGTAAGTGGAACACATTACGCATTACTTTCTAGCGATCAGTATAAAATTACGTACTGGCCATTTTTCTTTGAATAATATTATACGTAAATGGAAGTCGAATTATATTAGAGTGACGCGGAATCGAATACAACAAAAATAAATAAAACGAGGGCAATTGTCATGACCGTCTGCCTGCCAAGCTATGTTGTTGTGCGAAAAAAATTAAAATACATATAATATAATAACTGAATTTCACCCGTCGGAGAAAAAAATGACAATAATAAAACACCTGTGGTTTTCTCTCCGTGCAACAGCTGTATACTGATAATATAAAATAATAATGAAAACAAACAGTAACGATGTGTCTATATTTAATTAAACGCCATCACGACACATTTTTCATTTATGATTCCATTCTTCAATTGATTTTTTTATCCTTATTAATACTTTTAAAATATGCACGTATTTAATATAAAATACAATTTGAACTCGAGTATAATACTAACATTATTTTTCAAGTACCATCCACTACATACGTTGGCAGTTACATATTATTTGAGGCATTCTCATTTTTTTAACCACTACTTGGTACTCAATAGCCCTATCTTTTACTTTTGTGCTTTAAGACGTTTAAATAAATGGAGAAATTTATCTCGATTTATTTGGTGACAGAAAATTATTATTCATAATATATATATATATATATATATATATATATATATATATATATATATATATATATATGGTAGCTACACATTCATTTTTGTAATTTAATAAAAATCCAATAAATGAACAACTGATTATGTCATAAGCCATATTTAAATATAAGGTGAATAATATAAAATGTAAATTTTAGCGCTTTTCAGTTACAATTTTTAGTAGATAGTATTGCAAAAATATTTTATTTTGAAACGCATGCGGAATATATTATATTAATGATGTAATATTATTATTGGAAATGTTATGATATATGGTTATATAAATATATATTATATAGATCATCTAATAACTGTTAATATTTTTAGTAATCAATTATTGCCACAGAATGAAATTATTTCAATAAATCAAATATGAGAAAAATGAGTATGTATATTAAAAGTCAAAACATTACTGATAAAAATGCAATGCTTAAAGTACAGGTTTCAAAAAATTCACACAAGAAAATCGATAAACGTCGATTACATAGTGATGTAAAACGGATGCAGACGAAAGACAGGCGTTGTAAAAAAGTTGCCAACGACGACGTCCAATCCTTTGTGCCTTTTTCGTTCTTTTATATGGATATTTTAAAAACCTATTCCTCGAGTTTTCAGACAAATACGTCAAGTGTCTGTCCGCGTAACACACATAGCTTACTGAACGGTCGCTCAATGTGTTCACCGTTTTTTTTTTAAGAATAAGATCTTTATAGCGACCGTGATGTCGAGGATTGAATTGTAGCGGCTGCGGTTATGCAGAAATACAATATGAATTCGAATGGATCGAATGACGATTAATAATTATAGATATGATTAAAGTTTCTCAAAGTACATACAATTAAAAATATAGAAAATATATATATACTTTTAATTGTAAAAAATTGTGAATAATCTTTAATTCCAATAACACAAAATACTAAAATTTTAATTGGAAAAATAGAAATACTAAAATTTTTCAAATTAAATTATGTGTAACATATGTTGGGATCGAATCAGACCCGCTATATGGTAGTCTGAAACGCTGACCACATTGTAAGTATCTGGTTTTATATGTCAATGTAAAAATTAACGGTATCATTATGATAATCTTTATTAGATCGCTGCAATGAGCTACATAAACACAATAGTTTAAATCGATTAAAAAGACTTTTTCTTGAAAAAATATAGAAAAATTCTTTTATATTTACGTAATTTATAATAATAGTATTTAACAATTGGTTTAAATATTTGCAATCTTCGTATATTAAAAACTAATAGATTAATATATATACTACATAAAAATTAGTATTCATATAAGGAATACGCCTAGTATATTCCGTACATATTTCAAAAGATTTTACCGCTGAAATATTCATAGCTTCAGGTAATATTAATAATACATGAATGAATATCCATTGTCTGAAATCTCCTTAATAGAAAAGGGAACACATTTCCAATTTTGCGACAGGCTAACTTCCTGTTTCATTCGCAATTTCATTGGCATTCTGAAACGTGTGCATGAGTTTCAAGACGTCTCGTTTCCGTATCGATTCAATCGTGTAGTACGCCTATATAATGATAATAAATTTCACGCATAAATAATGTATGACGTGTATCTCATATGATACTTTATTGTCGCAGAAGAGGAGAAAAAAGTATAGGTACATATAATCGTATAAAAAGAAAATGAAAAAAAAAGAAACGTCTTTTTAAGTACTTTCACCATGCTTCAGATGTGTTTTCACACAATTGATGGACGTATCGATGACGGAAATTTTTAAAATAATATACTAGTCGTGTTTATGTGCTATATGATAACGATTGTAGATAGAAGAAATTTATTTTCATGTCGAAAACCCACAAGTTATCTGTAAACCAATATTTATATCTTTTATTGCGGTATTAAAGAACACAAATAAACTTTAAATGTTACTATGTGAATCATTAGAAACTATTCTAACTATAAAATGATTTACTTAGAATTTATTAAAATGATTATAAAATGCGTCACTAAACTGAATATAATAAAATAGTGGTTTTCAATTACCGTATGATTGTGAAGTCAAATTTAAAAATTTCCTACGTGATAATTGAACATTATTTAAAATAACTGTATAAATTATGAAAAGTGAACACAATTCATATGATATAAAAAATATATATCTCGTTACGAATTATTGATTTATGTTTTTGTAATTTTAAAAATAAATACTTTCCAAAAGTTAAAATAAATATTTTTAACTGTTTATAGACAGTAGCTGGTTAAACAAATAACAAGTGGTAATTTTTGTTTATCAAATAAGTTTTAATAATATTTTTTTTTATTTTCTTGATAATTTAATAATAAAACGAAAGATTCAATTAAATGTTTTGTGAAATTAAACGTATTGATTTTTGACACTACCACAATAAGACATTTGTTTGATCGTGCGGAAAATTCGCCAAGAAATAATATAAAAATGTGGTTTTTCTTACATTCAGTCTCTCACAGTTTTAAATCTAAATTTCCTGTTACTACACATATATTATATGAACATTTAACACGCAAGTTCAATTTTATTCTAAAAAACGACACTGTTCAACGAGTACCAACTATGTTCAAATAGTTTTTTTTACAAATAATCTATTATTTTTTTAACATATTAGAATAATATATATAATAGCAGTCAGGTGTCAATAGCAATCACGTACAACGGTGAAAAAAACAATAACAAATATATAGAAAAAATATGTGAAGGCTTTATGTTTCGCTATTCAGTACACAATCATCGATTTACCTTGGTCAAATCATAAATGACGTTCAAGTTATCCGTGGTTAAAATCCAAAATAATTTCGAAACGGCGAACAATCAACATATCGATGAAGCCGCGACGACTGCGCCAATCGAAAAAAAGATGACCATTAAACAAAAAGTCGGAAAAAACCAACAAGAAAACAAGAAAATCACGAAAAACGCAAAGACACTACACTATCGCAACAGCAACAACACAAGTAATGAGTCATCGTGGCATACGATCGTATATTGCGGAATCGTCGTGCGAGAGAGTATCGACTGTCACGTCACATCACGTCACAGAACATTCGGCGTGGTGTGAAAAATCGCAGTGACAAAACAGAAAAAAGTAAAGGAAAAACCGTCGAACGACGCGAACGAACGAACGAATGACGGGCGAACGTCGCAAACGTCACGGACACACTGGTCGCTAAGGGGGCCACGGGCCGCACTCGTACCGGTTCTTCGCACCGCTGGTTGCAAGCAGGTGTGCGCAACCGACCGGTTGCATTGTCCGATAACTCGATTACTAATGCCGATGTTCAATATCCATTTTGATATCGGTTCTATTTATAGGTGGCGTATCCTTATCGGGACGAGGACGAATCGTCGTGATTGAACAAATGCATTAAAATGCGTTCATATGTATCGTTTTATCGGCGAAAAATTCAATTTTGTGAAATATTAAATAAAATTTAAATGAAAATCTAATTTTAAAAATATATTATAATCAAAAGATTGAAATATGAATTCATTTTACACATTCGTTAATAACAGAAAAAAAATAAAATGAAATACAAAGAAGTAGATTTTAAACATATATTTAATATAAAATAATATATATTTAATATAAAATTGGTAAAATATATAATTTATTTATAGAACGAACAAATTTAACCATAATAATATGAAGCAAAAAACATGAAAATATAACATAGGATTATATGGCGCCAATTTTGGAAATATTGAGGTCAATTAAAAATAAAATAATAATAATTAAAGATAAAAATACGAAGACCGGCTCGCATATGCAGAACGAATTTGGATGTCAAAAGTGAGAAGTTCCATTAGTGCAATTGGAAACAATGACAATATAAAAGTGAAAAAGATGAGTTAGCGTAATTTATCATTGAAAAATTTTACTGTCAGTAGTCTGACATGAAACAAACACGTTTAATTCTTACGATTTTTCTGATACTTACTAACATTAATCTGTTATGGATAAAAAAAGCAATGCTAAAATAGAGCAGTTGAAGAGAGAAAAATCGATCGAGGTATTCGTGAGGCACGAAATCATCGTTCGAACTTAAGATATATAATGGGAATACATATTATAGTCAAAGTTTTAAACTCACAAGATCAAAGTCGGTCAAAAAGCAAAGAGGAGGAAAACCTGTTCATGATAAAACTACTTATAAAACATGCCTCGTTCTTGAAGATTCCTCAAGGTCGTCAAAAATTGCATGGACGAAGGTTAATAACGGTATTTTTTAAATACTGTCCACGACGATCGAGAATATTTTGTTTGGAAACATATTTGACAAATATTATCCAATATAAAAATTTACATGTCTTCATCGAAACCATAGTAAAATATGTTTGAAAAAAATACGAATATGATGCAATTTTTGAAGGAAACGCGTCAAAATATAAAATTTAGATATTTACGAATAAAAATATTTGGTCTACGTTACAAAAAGTAAATAACACGGAAATTAATTTTCAAATATTTATAGGAGTATTAAATTGTTTAATATACCTGTTTTTCAGGCAATATAAACACTTTTTTAATTACGATTCTTCTACTCTTACCTGAAACAAAGAAAAAACATTATTTTTATATAAAAAACTATAAAATAATAATTTCAATTGATATATTAATATAACAATAACAGTAAAATAATGGAAAATAAATCAAAATAAAATATAAACGTGTCAAAAAATTCGGTATACAATTGAAATTCAAGCATACTTATTTTCAGATAAATTAAAATAAGTAAATAATATTTTTCTCAAAAATATATTATATTTATACATATGATAAACAGTAAATAATCAAGATCTTTAAAAATACAAGGTTTTTACTAAAATTTGTTATTATTTTTGAAAAAAATCTAATGATAGTAACAAAAAATATACTTCAATTAATAAAGTGATTTTCCAGATCATTTGTAATATTACCTTCACCTCGATTAATATTTACAGCTTATTATGGAATTATTAAAAGAAGAACTGTATAATAATTCTTCACAAAACTAAACATAAATGGAAAATGACCAATCACACTAAAGAATATATGATAAATAAGAAATTACAAAACATAATGAAGGTAGATTGACAAAAACGAAAATTAAAGGTAATTTAAACATCTTAAGTTTAATAATTACCACGCATTAACCAAAATGTCAATTTATTGCTATTAATGTTAATACTCAAAATAAAATATTTATGGTTTTCTAAATGATTAAATTTAGCTTTAATGTGAGTAACGCAAAATTTTTATAACTAATCAATTTAAAATCAATACTGATGAATCATATGAATGAGATAAATAAATTTAACTTAAAAAAATAAAAGCTCACGTATCATAATGACACGATATTACTAAAACACTAAATGAATATTTTGTAAGCAGAATGTAAGGGGGGGGGACATTGAAAAACGATGGAATTATTTTATTGCATAATCGCGTGTTGGCAACACTAATGTCGCAAACTTTCAGCATGAATTCGTTACTATAATTAATTAATTTCTCACACACGAGGCATACATGCCCGAGTAAGAGTTAATTTTTTAATGGAATATTATTTTTGGTAAAAAAATCAACGTTATAATATATTTAATACGATGATTTTTCATTGAATAATTAGGGTGAAACAAAATAAATGTAGTTGTGATTATTAATTTTAATAATAAACTGAACTGTTCGTAATATAAAATGTATACATATATTTGTTTATAGTTTAACATATAATTAAAAATTAAAAAAATGTAGTTAATCTACAGTAATAAGTCTATTAACCTTTCTATTCACTATTTTAATCATTTTACATTCTAAAAGAATATGAATAAAATTTTATAAAATCATCCTAATTTTTAATAATTTCATTTTTTAATTTCGAAAATACTATTGACACATTCAATCGTAATTTCCCTATATAAAATGTTGCATACATTTTACAAGAGTATTTATAATTATTGATAGATATAAATTACTCATATATTGTTTGCTACTTATATACTCTTTCACATTCCAGTAAGAGAAAGGTTGACCTTATGCATTCTTCAGCGAGTTTGAGGGCCTTTACATAAACTAGTCTTTATAATGCCAAATTTGGATGTGGTCCGACGTTTTTTAAAACTAAAATAATAAATCGTTCGCGATGACACCATTGCACTCTGCTAGTAATCAATTCATACACATACGTTCGGGCAACAATTTTATTATTATGAACATTCATATCATTCAAAATAATTACCATAAGATATATATATATATATATATATATATATATATATATATATATACACATATATATATATATATATATATATATATATACATATATATATATATATATATACATATATATATATATATATATATATATATATACATATATATATATATATATATATATACATATATATATATATATATATATATATACATATATATATATATATATATATATATATATATATATATATATAATACTTTTAAAGTTTATATACATATTTGAAAGCAAGATTACAAATTTGTTCCATATCATGTATTAAATTAATTCTTATTCGTACCGATATGTATATATTATATATTATAATATAATATATTAGAACCATGGCCGCATATATACATACTAAAGATCTATCATACATATTTCATATTTTCTTTTATATCAAGCTATTTTATAAAATGTTTATATTTATCGCAAAAATATCATTCATATAAGGGATTGTCGTTACGCAATTCACAAAAGACCTAAATATCGAAAAAGACATAAGTTGAGGCCGTGTCCATCGATAAATATAAAATATCAATGTGATTAATTTTAAAAATTGTGAAAACACGCAAAATAGACGATGCGATCGTCACTAATGTGATTAAATGGAATACTGATCGTAAAAGATGGTTTCCATCGAATTAAAACGGAAATGAAGTAAATTTTTGTCAATGTTAAAGCAGACAGTTACGGTCATGATCACAGTTCCGAACCACGTATTCCATTTACAATCGAATCATTCACCGTTTTTAATAAAACTATTGTAATTTCATCATAAATACATTAACTGAGAATTTTTATTTTATTGCCACTATTATAAACAAAAATAAGTATTAAAAAATACTTATTTTTTAGAAGAAAAAACATTTTGAACATGTTTTAAATTCAACATATCGTCACGTCTCAGTTATGAGTGAATATAAAAAGAATATAATGTAATATGTATCCGGCACGCCTTTGCGACATATGGAGTGAGATTTTTTTTTCAACAATAAGTATTACGTAAGAATAATTTTGAAGCATCCGATCTGGACGCTGTTAACCTTCAGATGACGTGACACTGCATTTCCTCCGAATCTCATTTCTATCACATAAAAAAAATATCGTTTACATTTACACTTCCAGTATATTAAGCAGTATGGTTAAAAAAGCACCCGCACGGAATTCAATAGGGAAAGCGAAATTACGAGAAAACTTTCAAGTTTAATAATGATAAATGATCAACGTTTAAATGTGTACATATACGAAAAAATAGTAATGTCATCGTGGTTCAATCTGTTTAGATGCATCGCTCGTTTAAGTTACGAAAGATAGTGCAGTTGAGAAACTTTCAAATTTCCTGAATAATTTCTGGTCGAATCAGATTATAGATCAGAAACAGGAAATGCGGTTCTAAAAACCATATTCAACTTTTCTTTGAATTGAGTATGATTTCCAGTGAAAAATTATATCCAAATTCTTGAACTTTTTAGACTAATATTATCAAGAATGTCTAATATTTATTAACAAAACTCAAGTAAAAATCTTGTTTACAAAGAAATACCTTAAAAATGATTTAAGTCAACAAGATTTTAATAAACATTAGTTAATGATTTTCTTTGCTTTATTATATTTTGCTAATGATTAATAATTTTGCCATAATGTCTAATATTTCCTTAATATGTCAATTATTAAAAAAAAACTGAATTTTAACAAAATATATATAAATTTGTATTAGAGTTTAAATAAATTTTATAATATACCATAAATTTATTTCAAATGTCTTAATATTGTTCATATAGCACATATCAATTTTAACGAAAATTAATTTAAATAATTTTATCAAAATCAATACTAGAAATTTTACTTATTCGAGGTCGAATAATTGCATCGTTCCAATTAAACAGCTGTTTAAATAATGCAAAATTATAAACAAAAAAAAAAATTTTTATAACTGTCCCAAATATGTTTAATGAAGCGATTTCTTAATTAAAATAATTTTATCGTATTAAATTATTCTAACTTTCATCTAATAAAAATATGTTATCACACTTTTAAAATAATATTGACAATATGTTACAATGACAATAATAAAACTTGCATAGTAATAGTAAATTAATTTGTTTCGTAAACTAAAAGTTAACAATGTTGTTTTTAACGAACCGAAAATTCAGCCGACGAATGCATATTACAAGTGCGTTTGCGTTAAATTTAAATCAACGCACTGTTCTCATTTTATTATTTGGAAATCATATATATTTTATATTATGATATATGCATAAAACCACAAATTTTGAGTTTTATATTGTTTTTGTATTAATCCCACTACAGATTAACGTTATATTTGTATAGTGAATTCGAATCGTACTACAAATACGGATAAAAATAGAGCCTACGGATTTCATGACGCTATTTAAAAAAAATATAGAAAAAAATCATTCAATACAATAATGTTAAGAATGTCTTAATAATAATAATAATACGCAATGAAATAATTAAAAAAATACGTAATTTGAGACAATTTTATGAATATTAGGAAAATAATTTAATTGTATAAAAATAAAATAATTTATGTCATAGTAATAAAATATAACAATAACTATTATATGCTATCTTAAAAATATAATTAAAAATATCGAAACTTATGTTTATATCAATTGATCACTTTTATGGTATAGTGGTTATTAATGGTAGAATATACTTGGTCAATTTTTTATAAATATATTTTCTAATATTTAAAGAACTAAATTGTATTTTTAAATGAATAAAAGAAACAATAAAATAAAAATAAATGTTGTTTCATTTGTATGTTATCAGCGTACAATATTACACAATATATTATATATTATATGTACGTACGGTATTTTCAATATTAAAATTTCATGTTGTAAATATTGGATATGTTTTTTTAATTCATGCATTTCAATCAAATATGAAATTATAAGAGATATAAAATTCACCGTATTGCTACGGATATAGAACTGTAGGATTGATACGGTGATTCTATCTTTTAATACGCCATAAACGTAAAGAATCGAACCGATTATTTTCGAAAAAATGCACACGTACATTCATAACGTATAATTCTTTTTTTTTTTTGATAATAGCTTAAAGATGTTTTCGTAGAAAATCTTTAGAAAGTTGATCGTTTTGAAACAATACACGATAATTATGACCGTACAACGTGCATAGATTAATCGGACAAATTCATACGGATAAATTTCAATTTCGTTAATACAAGTACCCGATTCGCTCAGCTATCCGGTTTTAGGAAAAAATCAATCAAAATGTATGTAACGAAGTCAGTATGTCAAAAATAAACCAGGTATACCTACGTTATATGAATAAATAAACAAATGACGAGAAAAAAGAATATTATTTATTTATTGTGGAGCTTTACGCGTTTCGCTTTATGAAACATTAACGTTTAACTGCTGGGACACTTTTATTATTTAATCATTTTTCTTATCTAAAATAAAGTAATATTGTATGATATTCAATAACTGACACAATTTTTGAAATGCATGCAATAAAATTTTATTGTATATGTATTTTTTTTTCTATAAACCAAAATGTGTAGTGAACAGTAATAACAGTAAATTAGAGAAAACATAAGAATATATTATGAATGTATTTGAGTAAGAGTATCATTCGATTGAATATTATAATTAACGTTAAATTTAATATTTGATGTTTAGTATTTATTTTACTGATTCAATATAAAATAAATTGCGAAATATCACCATTCGATTAGTGTTTCCATCATTTCCGTCATAGCAATTTCGCAATTGTTAATAAGTCCTGATTGAAAGAAATCAGACGATGGCTGTTTCCGGTATTTTATAGAGTTTTGTATTTTGCAACAATAAAAGGCAGATAGACCGTGCAATACCAGGGAAAAAAGGTGTGCAGTCACTCGATGAATAATCGTAATCATCCATTTACATTGTATATGGAATATTTCAATTCATTTTTGTATAATAATAAAACTATCGTATAACATTACGATATTATATATATATATATATATATATATATATATATATATATATATATTTCGAGTAAAAATAATAAAAAAATAAATAAATATAATGAATATATAGCAAAAACATAAAAAAGTTTAAATTTACAAAAAAATATTTATAGAAAATCTCGTTCCATTATTGATATACAGTGTAATTCTTTTGAAAATAAAATGTAATTATAATATGTTCTTCAAATACTTCGAAAGAAAAAACAGTGAGAGATTGACTAAACAAATTTAAATGAAAATAACGAAAATCAAGAAAAATGAACTGCGATCGAAAAATTTCAAGTCAAAAAATTAAAAAAAAAACATGAAAATGAAAACAGAGATAGCAACACAGTTAAAATACAAATAATATAATGAATTGTTTTTTAATAATTGGGAGTGGTTCGAAACAATTTGAATTAATTAGCGGACCGAGCTGAGAGGAGTGGAGTTTCACCCCAGGTGAAAAAAAAAATGAATAAGACAAAACTACTGGAGATGATTTGTTGCACAAATTAAAAGAATTTTTA
The DNA here is from genome assembly GCA_024500535.1 of Leptonema lineaticorne. Lineage (NCBI taxonomy): Eukaryota > Metazoa > Arthropoda > Insecta > Trichoptera > Hydropsychidae > Leptonema > Leptonema lineaticorne. The sequence continues at coordinate 5,144,256 of JANIJI010000059.1, read as the reverse complement.
TAACTGGTTAAAAAATACTATATATTAAAATTAATTGATTTTCGTGTCTTTTATGTCACTAAATATCGCATATAACATGAGAATACAAACGAATTTTACATCAAATATAAATAAAACATATCCGGCAAATGTCCCAATAATATAATTGTAGCCTAAAGCTATTTGTTTGCGGAAAATTACTATGATTAATTTAATAAATAAACTGTCGTAAAGCAAGGTTTCGTTGTGTTAATTTAATAAAGTAGTTCGTGACTGAAGTCAGTTTTGCGACCAGCGCCCCTTTTTTATGAAATTAATGCGAAATGATGAGGGATACGTGTAAACAGTTCAATAACACCTATAAAAAATGATAATTGTAACCCTTTTTAATACGAGGTGTGAATGTTTACTAAATGGATGAATACGATATACATACGTATTTATGATCTTTTTCAATACACAACTTTCGTCGGTTTCATTTTCATTTTATATATGTATATGAAGTAATATCGGATAAATTGTCTCCAATTCAAAATTACAAAAAGGCGATTTATATAACGCTTATCTGCTGATACCAAATATATAAAGCGACATTAGTTACCATACATAGTTGTAAAAACTCTCGTTAATGCGAATATGTAGAGTGAAAAGGAGAAAAAAAAAACTAGTTTGAAATTGGTCCACGGTCAAGTCGCTACCTTGTCTATTGATCAAATTGTCTAGGGTATGAACGTTTATATAAATGGTCGGATTGAAATACACGTGCTTTTAAGGATTCCGTAAATTCGAATTAATAATTTATATACAACTAATATCAAAGTCCTTCTTCAACTAATATGAGAAATATGTTCAAAAATGGCAAAGATTTACAATGAACGATTCAACAATAATTGATGGCAATCTAGACGTCTACAAAAAATTACTCATAACACCGATCCATACTGAGCACAAAATCACAAAATTTTATATTTTATACGTAGATAAAATTTTCGTATAAGTGCATCTGATCTCAAGCTTAAATATTAGATGAAAAAGATAAAAAGTGCACACACAAAACTAAAGTCATAAAAAATAATATAAATGATATTTGTGGTTACGATTGATAATTGTGTACTTCAAACGCATTTGATTACAAATAGTTACAGTAAAAAAGTAGATATGTAGGTTACGAGTGTAATAAAAACTCGCCAGAATTTTTAAAACGTTTCCACTGATTAAATGAGATCATTAGTTTCACCGCCGATTGGAGAGTATTAATCTTTGTATTAAATGATATATTTTTTATATTATTATTTTAAAAACAAAACGTATTAAAAATAATTTATATTGAGAGAGAAATTTACATCGTATCAATTTTAAAATTTTGATTGATGATTAAATACATATTAAAGATGCTTACTCATCAATTATTAGAAAAAGGACGTCTATATTACTTTCAAAATTATATTATTTTGTTAATAAAAAAAATAATTAATCGATCGAGTACATATTAATTTTTAATATAATTTTTAAACTAACTTATAAAAACCAAGTACGATGTGTGTAACATAATGTATAAATATTAAAAAGTAATTACAACACATATTCATGTAATAAATTTATATTATATTAAATAAAATTAAGAAAATCAATAAATAAAAATCGGCATGTGTATCTTTTTCAAAATATTAAATAAATTGATATAACTTGCTAGGCTTCAGTTTTTAATAAATTTCATAATTTTATATAAATTGTCATTATTTCAGTAATACACACAGGCGCGTGTGGTATGATTTATAAACAATTTTACATAATATATATATATATATATATATATATATATATATATATATATATATATATATATATATTGAATATGAAACATTTTTTTCCTATGAAATGTGGAGAATGTCGATATCGTTTTAGCTTTTATATTTTATTTATGTACAATTTGTGTATCGTAATGTCGAATTGTTGTGACGTTGCGCGGATAGTTAATTCTTTTGTTGTAAAGAACAAAATAACGGCAATAATTTTGGCAGTAATAATAACAAAAGTAAATTCAGGAATAGCCAAGGTAAAATTAGTAGCAAAAACAAAAACGAAAAAAATATAATATAAAAAAGGTTGTGCTAGTCATTAACCGGAATGATATAAAGATTTAAAAAATATAATATTTTTTATTTACATGATTTTTTTGAAAGTTATCATAATTTAACAATAAAATTACAGAAAAATAAGTTTCGATTATCGTACCGTCAAAAAAGTTTTATTTGACAACAAAGTTATAAACTTTGATCTAACATAAACGAGATATTTATTTTGATGGAAAAGTTATTTTTTTATTTCGAAACAATGAAACTTTAATGCATCATTTATGAAGGGAAGAATAGCTAAAACGATAAATTTGGAGGGTTATATGGAAAATCCATTAAAACTATAGAGAGAAATAAAAGTTTCTCTTCGATATTTATGTTATGACACTTCATTAGAATTGCTACCTTAATCAAAATAATAATAATATTGATGAATAAATTCTTAGTTTAAAAAACACAATATAAAAAAATAAAACATTTTTCGTATTAATAATCTATTTCTTATCATTGACACATCGATACTTAAGATTTATGTTATATAAATCTATTAATCAAAACAATGGTAATCTGGATGATAATAAAAATAATTTTTAGGCGAATCATATATTAGAGATCAGACAAAGTATAAATTTCGATTACAAATCGAATATAATACACAAAAATTTATAGAAAAATTAATTCCATAATAGAATATGAAACAACTTTAACAATATAAATTTAATAGTGAAATTTCGCGTGAGGCTCTATTTTGCCTTATGAAGTCAGGTCCGCGAAACGACTGATGAACATCCCTGATATAATAAAACGGCGGCAGCCTTCGTTGTCGGCAAGTGACGATGATTGTGCCATAACAATTAGACGTGAAGGCACGCGCCTGCACTTTCATTTCTACGCGCCGCGATATGACTGGCCGCTGTTACAAATAATAATCGCTGTTGAAACTTCACCGCGCGGTTTCTCTTCAATTACAGACCTTGGATGCGAACAGGGGAAAAATTCAAACATACATTATTATCTAACCGCGCGAACACTTATCCGTATGTTCATATATAAATCTATTACTACGTACGGCAGTTAATGTGTTAATACGGTCGTCGATCCATTATCTTGTCGTTCACAGTTCGTGACTGCGAAGATTGCGATCCCTTCGAAAGGGAAATTCTCGATACGAAACTCCGATTGCCAATTAGCTCCAGTACGTCAATTTTGCGGTTTCGCGCTAAACTGGCGTAAGTCTGCAAATTGTATGTTTGAAAAGCTATAAATCAACATTGAAATAGTTTCAATAACGTATTTCTGACCGATACTTAATGACCTTCTGAAGGGTTATTAAATTAAAATAGCACTAATATCTAAGGACTGAATAAGCTTGTAGATGACAAGTTTATTCACTGTATGACATGTAAGGCACATTATTCGAAGATGTCGTTTATAATCGTTTATAAATGACTATGAAATACGTGTATTATTTAATATAACGGATATTAATTATATAATACTATATGACAAAAACTATGCTTCAGGAAAAATATTTAATCTTAATTATTGACAGATAATTACACTAATTTATGGTTTCAATTTTTATTTAAAATTATAAGAAGCTTGAAAAATCATTTAACATTTTTGCCTCTAGTGTAAATAATGTGGAATTTTTAATTCAAAAACTTTTCTTTCCAAATTTAAAGAAGTGCTTGTCCATTCTGAACTGTAAACAATTCTAAAATAATTTATATGCAAAATTTTTCTTTATTGCGTATATAAACTGTCTGATCTACGTAAACTTTGTAAATAAATTAACCTAATTAAGGTCCTCGAAAACAAATAAGAGAAAATTCTCTACATATCAAAAATGGTACATAAATTCATTATGTCTATTACAATACACTTTACTAAATATAATAACAAAAACTTGATTATAGAATAATTTTACCATATATGTTATCATATAATCTTTTGATATATAGAAATAAAAGTGGACTTGTTTAGAGAATTATAATTTCCATACAATAAAGAAAATAAAAAAATGTATAGTAAAAAGTAAATGTGTTAATCACAATAGCAACTTAGAAGACAATTTTTTGATATAGGAAGACAAACGTGTTTTATACACACGAGCTTAATAAGAGAAATTGTATAACTGACGATGAGGTCTTTAATTCGGTTCATCTACCATTCAATGTTATGATGCAATCTCCACATTTTCACAAATCGGTTAAAATAAAATTGAACTTTAAGAAAACAGCAAAATAGAAAATATAACGGTAAATCTCTTGCGTCAAATTCGAAATAAAATTGTGCCGTAGTTAAATGACCGACATATTCGCAAATATTTTGTGATATATTATTATATTAAAATTGACGATTAGAAGTATTATATAAAAGTATAAGAAATTTTATATTTATATAAATAATCCCGAGAAGAACCAAAATACTTTCCAATTTTCAATTCAATATAAATTTTATTTTAAAGTTACAATATTACTTAAAAAATAATAGATTTACCCAAAAATAAATAAAATTTAGTACTCGCGTATCAACAGAATAACGGCTACAGTACAATATATTTTAATCGTATATTTGTGACCTTATTTCAAAAGAGAGTTTAAAAAGAACTCGATTTAATGGATTCTGCGTTTTCATTTTGAGACCTTTTCTCGGAAAGAAATGGAAAAAAGTTAACATAAAAAAGAGAACGTGAAACGTCGATATTATTCGAACATCGAAACCGCAAAAATGAAGTTTACCATTTCAACCACAAAAACCGCGAAATTTTATAAAGTAGTCTGTACTAGTGACAATGGCAACAATAGCGTTAATAGTGCTAGTGACTAGTAATTGTAGTAGAAACGGTGGTTTTTGTGATAGAAAAAAAGAATACTGGATACAAGTACGGTTTTTTAAATGCGTCATCGTATGGGACTACCGATAATTATAAGTAAAAAAACACCGAAGATCATATATACAAGTATCCTTTTGACTTCTAATCTCATAATTATTATTCGCGCTCGTTTAACGACGTTAAAATCGAATACAATTTTCTTCAAATATATGCATTTATAGATATACGAAACGGCATATATAACGCGTCGAACCGAAATTGCGCAGTGGAACATCGCGTGCAAAATTGCACCGGATTCGTTAAACGTGCCAATAACGATGAATTATGTTAACACGAATGTTACCAAAGAAAAGGCAAGAGGTGATTCAAATATGGATGTATTCCGATCGAAATATCTTTTATTATAATCATATTTACGTACGTTTGTGGATAATGTGAAATGTTATTTAAATATTTGTATTTTTATCTTTTTAGAACTTAAAGAAAGTTAAATATTAAAATATATTTATATATTGTTTTCGCCGATATAAATAGCTGGCTAATTTATGTAAAATAAATTTTACGTTAGTAGATGCAAGCAAATAATCTAAAATCACACGTATTAATAATAAATATGAATAATTTATTGTAATGACGTCAAATACAATATAATGTTTGTTCGAAATCAAATCTTATAATAATGATTTGATCAATTTAATCTACATTAATTATTACGTGGTGCATAAAAATAAAATATTTTATTTTCGTAAATCTATTTATTAAAAAAAAATTGAATATCATGCATAACTAACTATTTATACAGTCAAGTCCGGTTATTGTAACTTCAAGATAGATTTAAATGTTAATAAAATATTATTTTAACCGAATTGTTAGACTAACTAGATCGAATAAAACATATTAAAAATTAGGAATTGCCAGATGTGTCATATTATCCAGACTGTTACATTAATAGACTAGACCATATTCTTTACGTCAAAACAAAAATCTGATTACAAAATTTAGGACTAAAATAAAAAATCGATAGAAAAATATATTAAAGCATTCCTGATACACAAATTAACCATAAAACTAAACTTTGATATTATATACTCATATACTGAACTGATAAGCTTTGTAGAATTCATGGCATTGTCATAAAGAAATATTAAACGATCGCACATGCAAAACATTCTGCAATAAACTTCCATAGAATTCCAAAACACTTTTAAACTGAAGGAATGTACAACCATAGCACAATATAAATGAAGTCAATTCACGAAAATACCAATTACCAATAATGCACATCATTAAGCCCAATATGAAATATTAAAAATAGGGTAAACGATTATAGAATGTCCCGGTTTTCACGTTCTATTTATTTTTTTAAAAAAGCGGTGTGCTATACGGAAAAAAAATATATGTCCTACAACATATACTCTATTTATAAAGTTCTTATATTCGTGTACGTGAAATAGTAGAAGGCTAAGTTGAAAAGTTAACACGCGATCGGTCTACATAACAGAAGTTCCAAGCTAAACTGATCGACCGCGACCATACTCAGGAGCTGGCTGATCCCAGTAAAACCTTAATATTTGATAAGCTCGACTCACATTGAACATCGCTTGTGAATATCTATAGCAAACGAAATATGAATAAATGAAAGGACTATGCCTACTAGTGTACCTTCTGCTGCCTACTAGTGTACCTTCAATCAATAAATTCATATTAAATGAATGCATATCTATAAATAACAAAAATAATAATGTCGATACACATTTTTACAATACAAATTACAATTACGCAATCTATTATTAGTTTAATATTATATTTGAAAAGATTAAAAACTTTTATAGAATTATAAATATATTTTATATAGTTTAAATTAGAATTAGTTATCTATATATTGGATTAATAGATTTTTATTTGAAAACAAAAAAATAATGACGAATTTTAAAAATATTATATAAAGAAAAAAATCGTTTATGGTAGATCGGTGAAGGTTCGCTTTAATAAAAACAAATGGGAAGGCGGAATTAGGTAGTTGGATAGAAGAGAAACATGCGATTTGTTTACCAGGCGCTCGCTGGCACGGCAATATTCGAAGGACAGAGCTCCTCCACCCTGGAATCGTTCCACAAAACGCATATAAACCAGTTCATATTAAATTTGATCGTAAAGGTGCTGATAAGCAGCTATAAACCACATATTAATCTAATTAATGCAATGGAAATATTACCAGATACGGTTACGATTAAACTTTGAAAATTAAAAGACGTACAAAAAGTAAAACATATCTAATTAATGCAGAGCGAACAATTGTACAATCGAAAGAATAATATGAGATAATACAAGAAATTAATCAATTGTGACATGTGATATTTTTTATGGGTCACACATAATAGGATTGCGCATATTAATATTTTAGCGAGCGCTCCTGAAATTCCTCTTCCTATTTATATAAATATGAATTGCAAAAATTCCCACGTCAGCGATTCATTTTGTAAGTGAAATGATATTATAAAAAACTAGTTTGTGAGATTGATGACGTCAGTTTTTCTGCTGATGTTTTTAAATCAGATTACAATGTTTCATAAACGCGATCATCTTCGCTATTTAACAAATTAGCGCTCCGTTTATTACACAACGGTAAGTTGAAATGCCGTAATATAACTTATTTATTACGCTGTGTTTAGAATCAAGAAGCATAAATCTATTTGAACGACAGGATGTTCAGCGATTCAAATTTTATGTATGAAAACGCGACAATTCTGAAACGATTCTGGATGAAAAAAACCAAAAGTCGCAGTATAAATGAATAAATCACGGTTTTATAAGCATGAAAATCTAAAACACGAACTTCAATTGATTACAAAGGCAAGGCAAAGGCAAAATACAGTGGTGCATTGATATTCGAGTGACGTCTCTGGCTAGTACGGTGTCGACCTGTCTCCGAGAACTACTAATACAGCTGAAATTCTCAAGTCGTGGAAAAAAAGCTAAGAAAAAATCAAGAAATTCACCAATAAATAGAACTTCACATACAAGATGAGCAATAATGGGTGTGTACGAAAAAAAATATACGAAATTGTTGTATAGAAAATTATGGAAATATTCCGCGGACACGCAAACACGGGGTTGAAAAGCGAGGGATCGATCGGTGGGCACTAATAAAAACGAGCATTGATTGAAAACTATAGTGGGACGAGCACGAAACGTTGACTAAATTTGAGCAATTTTGTTATGCTATTTGCATGCTTCGTGACACAAGTCTTCGTAAATTATCGTGACAAATCCCCCGAATGGGGTAGACATTGTCTTATCTTTTTCGACTTTGCGAATATGAAATGATCCAGTCACGACACGATATTTTCTTATGAAAAATTCATTGCTAAGAATAATTGTGTAAAACGATAGTTTATATACTATAATGTATATACACCAATATATATTGTATATAATATATATATATATATATATATATATATATATATATACCAAACTTAATACATACTATTGAAAGATAGTGTTTCAGTGAATATGATTCGAGCTAATGAATGGCAATTTATCATCTGAGTTTAAATGTATATATATATATATATATATATATATATATATATATATATATATATATATATATATATATATATATATTCGCTTCTATCTCGAAAGTATAATACTCATTTCGAAGCGAGCTTCGTATTGTATTGACGAATAGACAGACATTTTCGTATTTACTATACGCAAAAAATAGAAATACGATCCGTATAAGAAATTTTCGAACATCATGAAAAGTGATTTATCATACGAAATGACGGTCAGTTTCTCTCTTGCGGTTATGCTTCATTGTCTTGTTATTGGTATAACGGGGTCATAGATCCCTCTATTTTGCACTATCACTTAAGTTACGATACGATTTATGACCAAATTAAAATATTTAAAGTTATTTACAAATTAATATTATTTACGGATGTATATCCGTAAATACGTGAACCATCATTATTTATTTTACAAACACATATTAGTTATTTCAAGAGTATAGTAAACCATACTAAATTATTAAAACTGTTGTTAAAAATATTTTAAACGGTTAAATTACGAAGATATTTCGATCTACATTAAATACTTTTAAATTTTAAATGGGAATAAAATAGAGTAATAATTTATATTTTTTATTAATATATTAATAGGTACAAGTTTGTGAGAAAGTTCGGGGCAAAACCAAAACAATTCGTTCTCATAGCATGTTGTTTATACAATAAATATTGCATAGACATTTTCCAAAAATATATAAATACTTTCACTAATATTGGGCACGATTTCTATGAATGAAAAGTCTAGACATTATGATAATATTGAAAAAAAATCAATTTTGATGAGATAGCAAAATTTGTCCATAAAGTTTATAATAACATCATTCCTACGAAATTCTAATTTTGTTAATAAGTGAAAAATTATATTTTTTATGAAAAAATTAACAAATATTGTAGTAGATTTGAAAATTTTATTTCAATATTATGCAATTAAAACATTGAAAATAATTGTAAAACATTACCTGCGATCCTTCACATGAATTAAAACCGATGGCAACAGGTTTAGATTTCCGATGACATGTTACACGTATCTGAATAAGGGAAATGCATGACGTATGACGAAAGGTATGTAAGAAATGGTAAAACTAGATCTAATGAAAATTGAATAACGTTCCTGTGAATACATATATAAGTATTAATTCGACAAATATACATGTATAAATGTTGCATAATAATCGAAGATCAAGTTTCAAAATGGCATCGTGTCACCGCTGTTCGGCCCAGTTAATATACTATCTTAACGGTACAGTCCCGCATTCGTAACCGATTCTTACCCTGTGTAAAACGCGGATAGGCACACATAATGTGCTCATGTTTTTACTTGTATGAAAGTTTAAATCGAATCAATCATAATATATCTAATTTTCGATAACAATAAATATTTATCAAATTGTTGGTCATTTTTCGTAATTGATTTCGAAAGTTGAAATTGTATTCGGCGCGTTTGTCATTTCGATTAGTGAACGGTACAGTGTCGGCTGAAAATTATTTATTCAAAAGCGACTTTAAACAACATACATATAACGTAGGGCTTACAACAAAATATAAATGCAAATGAAAATGAACAAACTCAACTTGCACAATCTGTATAATTCAGATAAATTCTATGGATATTAGATTAAAAAAATACCGGTATTAACTGAGAGTAACTGGCTATGAACGAATTATCTTAAAGTATTAAAATTTATTTAAATTATAAAAATAAAACATCTTCACATATAGTGTATATCATAAGTGAACAAGGAAAGATAGGGAAGCGGAAAATTGACGAACTGGAATCCCTTAAAGTAGCTCCACTTGAACCAAAGTCTGATAAAAAGCGTTCACATTTAAGTTTTTTTTTCTTTCATTTCCTATAATAATATTTTAAATATTTTTATAAAAAAAACGAATATTTTATATATTTTAACATTAAACAAAATAAAAAAATGTGAATAATGTGTTTTAAAATGATCAAAATAATAACTTTAATTAAATTATTTCATATTTAAATAAAATATACAAGATATAAAAATTATGATAAATATCTAAATTAAGCCTAATGTTATACAAAATATATACATTTAGCTATTAAAAATTATTATATGTATCATATTACATGATATTCTTCTTGATCAACAATCTAAAAATTAATTTTATGTATAGTCGGATATATATACCATAAAAGATATATTGAACAAGGAAATACAGTCACATACATCTACGTCCATTTTCATCAGAGATAAAGAATTATTAGATTTTGAGGTTAATTAAAATGAAAAAAATATATAATGAAAAATCGCGCGATAATCAAAACAGAATTCGGTGAAATGGAAAACGCGAATCCGAGGATTTTTTCGACAAAAAAAATTTTATGCATTGTGAACACGATAAACGACGTTTAAATGGTCACTCTACCAGAAGAGTGACCAAAACATTCAAATTTTCTGCATTTTGGACGAAGGCGAAAGCCGGAATAAAAACGGAACATCGACATAAAGAAAGTCCAAGTTTTTTTCTTATTTAGACTCAATAATAGATACTTTGAATGCTATTGTTTTAGACTCTAAAAATAAAATTTTTCACCAACGGATGTTACCTGCAAAAATAAAAAATAGGAAATGTTGGAAAAGTGTGGAATTAGATTCGATTCTTTTAAAACGTAATTGTTTAATTTCTCGTTTTTTTAAGAAGAGAAAAACATAACACGCAATGGGAACGTTTTCGATAGATCGATAAATTTTCATCCGTCGGTCGGACAAAAATCAAAAATTGTTAAAACAATGTAAAGTTTAGTCCGATTCTCACAATTTAAACGTTATTTTTTTTAATATAAACACAAATATGATAGAACGTGTTTTTTTATTTTAGAAAGCAGACATCAAAAATCTATTTGAGATGTGTCGATTTTCATTTGGAGTCGTTTAAAAATAATGACACGGCCAAAAAGATCATCTTATGAATGCTTCGTACTAAATTGAATACATATATAAAACCGCAATAAATAAATAGTACGTGATTGTGAATTTACTATCAAAATTTTTAGTTGTGTTAAAGGTCTTTTTCACAAGATTTCGATCGATGGAAGATTTCTATAGTTCGATGAAACTTTCACGTCAGTATTATTCTAAAAGTGTTAAAATTACAATTTAATGCCGTATACACATACATGCACCAACGATGTGTATATATATAATAAAATATGAAATAATTGTAATACTATGTAACATTTTTTGGTAAAATTATAACTTCGGAAATGACCGATCATAATTTACAAAATTGATCACCATTCGTTCCGATGGTTGCTATTCAAATAAAACTATTTTGGTAAAATACAACGTTCCCAAGACGAAACCGAATATAAATTTTGCACAAATTAAGGAAACATTTTTATTTTGGTTGTAATTATCATTTCATCTGATAACGCGATACAAATGCATTGTAAATCTATATTACAAAATAATTCAAATTATATATAAAAATTGAAATTTTGAATAACATAATACATAACATATAACGGCTAAACCATACCTATATTGACCAAACATGTCGGATTTTTTATTTTTATTATTTAATATCATAAAACTTTATATAAATGTGAATTAAAAAGAGTATATAATTTCCTTTTTGTATATATTCTTACAAAAACATTACTAATTTAAAGAGTCAACTTTTATCATAATAGCTAACGGATAATTTCTTTCAACATTATACATGTAATAAGTTATTAAGTAACAGTTATTCAACTCTCTATAATCTTTGAACTCTCTTTATATATCTAGGAATTTATATTAAAAATGTAAAGATTTTTTTAAAATAAATTGCAAACAAAAGAATTAAAAAAAATATTGAAGATCAAATAAAAAAGTAAAATGAAATAATCAAACATTATTAAAAAAAAGACTCATACAAAAATAAACAAATTAGATACAAAAGGGGATAGATTTTATTGTACATTAAGGGCAATTATAAAGTATTCACTTACACGGGAACAGTATTAAAAGGCATGTCTAATAGAAATTTTTTTTTATACATTTACTTTTGTGTTAGCATTATTTAATGAAGAAAGGAAAATAATGGTAACGCTGTAGATTTGCGCGTAAATTTATCACGCAAATGGATATTTAAGAGGAATATTTCAAACAGATAAATTTTATTTTCGACAGAAGAATATTGTTCGTATTTTAACAGTGTACTAAAGTATACTGTTAAAATACGAACATAGTGCTTATTCTGCCCATATGAAAGGCCAGTTACCCTTTGAGCTTTCTACAGATAAACGGATACGGTGAGCTTTGAACCCAGAAAGTCAGTTACGCCCGCTGCAGTTTACACCTTCCGGTTACTGATCTGGCTTTAGGCACATGGCACACGTGCAAGTAAAAAAAAAACTTGTACAACAATAAAAGAAAACGGCAATAAACTGACATAATACCAGATATATACAATAAAATATTTGTATTCAATGATTATTAAACATAAATTAGATGTTAAAATGAAAGCTATTTAGTTTATGTAGATAATATAAAACAAATTGAAAAAATACCTGATTAGAAATGATGAATGTAACCGTTAAATAAATTTAATAAAAAAGTTGTATTAACCAGAAAAAAATAAATGAAAAAATAAAATATTTTTTTATTTCATGAAAAATAAATTTGAATTTATATAAATAATAAAAATTAAACAAAAATTATGGCGAAAAAGATTTAAAAATAGTATAAAAATTTACTTAGTATTATAAATTTTATTAACTATAAAAAAAATACTTTAAATATTGTATGTAGATTTCGGCATAAACAAAAAAATTATCGTCCCCCTCTACTCGATAAAGATGAAGCGATTATTTCGCATGAATCAACAGTGTTATGAAATCGCAGCAAAATTCAGTATTTTTACGTTGTGAAAAATGAATATTTTCATTTTAATATATACAACGTTTTCTTTTCGAAATACGAAATTAAAAGACATCATACAAAAGAAACAAAAGAAACTTTCGGTGACAGTTTAATGTCGGTCATTTCGAAGTGTCAGAGAAGAAAAATAGACATTGCTTTTAATGGTGTTTTTGTTACTTTACACCAAAAACACATAAACGGCGGTATGCATATAAAACACCGAAAAATAAATATTTTCGAATAATATTATTGATGTAGAGTAAAAGGAAAATTCCAATATGACTACGCGAACGCGAACATTGATCAGAATAACCATTACCATCTACGATTAACTGACAGTTACGTCATACTAGGAAACACTAAATAGTAAGATTCAAATTTAGAAAAAAAACCTTAAACACTGAATGTAACTAAAATTAATAAAAATTGTATGAAAAAAATAAACAACAAATAGTATATTTTTTAGAAAAATATTTAATTAACAATGAAGTGATCTTCAACAAATCATATAAAGTATAATACCGGAATAAAATAAACATAAATCAATAAGATGACCATATTTATATAGCAATTGATGATAAATATTTTATCATCATTAACTAATAGTGTTGATTAAAATTTATTGGAGACTCGATTCAATATTTTAAATCAATCATAACAAAAACGAATACGCAAAACAAGTCCCAATTTACACCTACATAAATTACGAAAATAAATCTTAAATATTTTTATTTTAGTAAATTACAGATTATAGTATAAATGAATTTTGTGTAATTAATATAATAGAAATTGATTTTTTTATTCGATTATATTGGTTTAATATGACAATTTTAAACCACTTCTATAAAGAACTAAAACTAAATATAAAAATAACATACGTTAAATTTTAGATTATACAATCACCGTTGAATTGAATGAAAATAAGTTAATAAGTCTATCAAAGCGCATCGATGCGAAGCAAATTAATCGTCGTTCGAAATATTGGCTTTATGTAATGAGACATATAATAAAAGAAAATAAAAGTACGAGTTGCGCAATCAAAACATTATGGAAATTTTTCATTTTAAAATCAAACATTTATGTCAATAAATCACGGTTATCAAATAAATTGCGTAAAATAATGTACTTGATTACTAACCAATACCAAAGATACAGTTTGTAATTATAATACATACATATTTTATGCGAGAAGCATTTAAAATTTTTAATGCAAATAAGACAAAAAGTGAAAGCGTAAATTATTTTCTACGTAGATTTTTAATTGCGATACTCGATTTTATATTAAAATTTGCGTTCTTACATCGAAAACATACATCATAAAATATAATATTTAAATGAAAATTGCTGAACAAATATTGCATTTCCGTAACATCTTATTTTTACACGATAATTTAATTAATGGAAAAATTAAAATAATGTACGTTTCGTTATATTATATTCGTTATACTCGACAAGCGATGCTGTTGTGTGAAAGTGTAGTGAGAATTATGTTGTACTTTACATATGTTAAATAATACGTGATTCAATGGTAATCTCTCGGTATACACGGTATTTTACTATTCGAACATAATTCTATTTACATATTTAAAAAAGTAACGCATTGAAATTTAAAAAACAATAATTATAAAATAATTACGTCGCAAACCCATTTCAAGGTTTAAAAGTATATGATTTTTTCCCAACCTATAAAATATTATATTTTCTATGTTATACTACTAAATTTATTTAATAATATTTGTAACAAAATTATATTTTTTAATAAAAAAACAACTAAATTATAAAGTCAAATTAGATATATTTTTACTTTTATTGAAAATATAATTTTTTTATTAATTAGTATTGTATAACTTTGCAACAAAGTACTTATATAATAAGAATTTATGTCAATTATTTACAATATAATGCATATCTCAATTTTAATGTAACAATTTGAGATAATAATATAGTAAGTTATAATTGGTTTGTTTGTAAAATGTATACGATGATTTTAAAGAAAGTAAGTTAAAACGGATATTGTTGTACATATAATGCATTTCATCTCACTTCGTCCGTCAATTTTACATATAAATGTATTATTATAATGTTATTCAAATTTTAACGATTGCGGTTAAAACTATTACCAGAAATATTAAAATGATTTTCTATTAAATAACATAAGCGTGGATAATGAAACGAAATAGATTTATGATTGATACTATAATAAAATTTAAATAAATTAATAATGCAAACACAAACCAGATACTAAAATAATAATAATGCAGTATGAAATGATTCGAAATATTAAAACAAAAGACGAAGGGTAGGTTCAAAATAACCACCTACGAATTCACAAGAACAATAGAGTTTCATTTCGTACAGATAAACAAAGTGAATAAGTCATGTGCACGAGCATAAAATTTGCACAATTGTGCAACACTTCCTAGAAACAATAGAAACATATGCACACGTATCGATAGTGTCATAACATCTGAAATTATCGCGGAAAGATATTTTCCACTTACGTACGGCACAAGACGGAGAAAAGCTTTCTCGTTTTCTGAATATAAAAATAGAATGCAAACCGAATCGAATTCAATAATTCAAAAGAAACTATACAATCGAATCAAATGTGAAATCTACTTTAAATGAAATAACGCGAAATCGTCACTCGGCGAGATTAAATTTAAAAGCGACGCTTTAGATTCAAAAGAGCAATCAAGCAGATGAAAGTTAATGTTAAACTATAATCGTTTATTAATGTAATGAAAATCGCTTCCTACGAACGGAATAATATTTTCAACATAAAACATAGAATTAACGGCTTACGTCGCACGCCGTTTTGTTACGAACGCTTTATAAGGTTTTTTTTTAATCATTTATATATATATATATATATATATATATATATATATATATATATATATATATATATATATATATATATCCTTATGTATCGCATTATATGTAGGTTATTATTGCGAATATACACAAATATCAACAAATGTAGCGAACGAGTGAAAAATTGCTATAGAACGAGCAAATGAACCGACGTAATCGATACAATTACAAATACGTCGCTACACATAAAAGAAAGGTACATAACAAAAGTGTTTGTAAAGTAATTTGTAAGCGCGTGTTCAATTAGAATACGTTTCGTTTTATATTATATAATGATCTCATCGGCGTTATTTTTTAAGACTGATAAATATGTATAATATTACAATATTTTTTTTCATTAATTTTTATAATATTAAAAATGTAAATATTTTCACTTAAATCAACGAAAAAAATTGTTTTTACTGAGAGAAAAAAAATATATACATACCGTCGAATAACATGTATCAAACGTTGTTATTTCAAATATATTCGTTAAAAATATTATTACTTATAAGTACAAACCATAACGACTTTATCTCTTCAGGTACTTGTCCTTCCAGAAAGCTAACGACCGAGAACATGATTTAAACTTTAACAACTAACTAACCCAAATAATGATGTAATGTTTAAACCGAACTTAATGATGTACGTTTTTTTAAGCTAGTGCTCGGTTTTCTTTGATCTTTCGCTGGAATGTTAAACTCCAAACTGCTATGTGTATTTGCAGTCTCACATTTCATAGAAAATAGTTCGGCTTTCTTTATTTCTTTGATGAATTTTGTTATTTAAAAATATTTGTATATCTATGAAATTTATTAATTATAGAAAATTTAAAAATATTTAAGATGATTTTATCAATTGTTATATATGTACGATTATTATTAGGACGGTTGTTTCAATTCAATATTATGAAAAATACAAAATATAAATGTTTCATAATTCTATAGTAACAATCAGAGAATATTACATTAAATTTATTCAAATATTGGACAGTCAGTATCGGGCAATTTACATTATAATTGAACAGACTACTGGATACATTAATTTATGATGCATATAGAATGATTAAACGTTATCTGAGAACAGTTTAGCAATTATTTCTACATGCGATATTTAAGTGAATAACGGGCAAAACTCTGCTGACCACAATATAGAATTAAGTGAAAGTGTCACGATTTTTAGCAATAATGAATCTCTCCGAACCGAAAGCGTCCATCATCGTGTCACACGATGATGACAAAAAGATCGTTCATTTATTGGCAATTCAAAGGTAATTCTTGCGTGATTCAAGCATGAAAAAATAATTTACTATCAATTAGGTTTATAATAAAGAATTTTAAAATTGATATATATATATATATATATATATATATATATATATATATATATATATATGATTTCAAATAGTGTTGTTCAAAGCATATCCTGGATAATTTTACATTTATAGTTCAATAGTATAACGCGTATTATATGCGCTTAATGCTTCAAAAACTTGCCGTGTAATTAAGTTATATCCCCACATATTAATATTAGTATAATTTTCATTTTTCCTAAAAGAAAGTATTACTATACTGAAAAATCTATAAAAAATAAAGATAACGTTAAATGATAACATTGCTAGCAGTTGTTTCCTTCATTAATTTTAATCAAAATTTAAAAGAAAACGACTTAACATTTTTTTTTTAAATAAAATGTGCGGTTTGTTTTGAACAAAACTCATAATTAATAATAACATTCAATATATGATTGTGTATACATTAAAAGTAAATATAAAAGTATTTGCATACTTTCACTCCAATTGCAATTTCGATAATTGCGTTACAAGAACACTTCACACGATTCGAGAATGAATATTTTTTATGCTATTAAAATAATCATATAAATAGTGTCTAAAAAATATAACGGGCATTCAATATAAAACTGCATATATATATATATATATATATATATATATATATATATATATATATATATATATATATATATATATATATATATATATATATATATATATATATATATATAATATAAATTGTTTTAGTCATTAAAACGAAACTCGCAGGAAACACATTCATAGCAAACATGCATTAAAAATTATATGGTGAAACTATGAAAAAGTAAATCAATCAGGAAATGATCGATAATACTTATTAAAAATTGTAACATCAGTTTTTATTGATAATTTTATTAGCGATTTTATACATGAATTACACTTACCGGTATTATTATGATGGTACAAGTACACGATCGACACATTTGTTAATTATGTAATGTAATACGTTAAAAATAACGAATTAATAAAATATATTTTACTACATAGATGTAGCGTTATATATAATGTATTTCTACCTCATTAAAATTTATCGATTTTGAACGCAATATTTTTATTATTAGTACTATAATGCTTTGAAAACATGATGCGTGATAAATTTTCACTATATTATTATATTTTCGTGATTATATATAAATTAGTACTAAAAATACAAGTATTATATTACATATACTATATTAAGTATTATATATCAAAAAATATGTAGGCTTCTAAAAGTTTACATTTGAAATATTAAAAATATTTTTATAACTACTTTATTTTTTTATTATAATATTGTAAAAACAAATAACATAATTATGGGTAGCTTTTGGTTTTCATATTAGTAATATCATTAAGATATATGATACTAAAAAAAATTGTAAAGCCGTGATCCGTTACTGGGAGTTATATCGAATTGAATTTATGGTTTATTGGTATCAATTGCGTATGTTGTAACAATCACATTAGTATTTTAATATTGAAAGTTAAGTAACGCGAATGTTTTGGTGATAAATTAATTAATTACGACAATATCACGTTTCTAGATTGCCGATCGAATGAGCTACGTCAAAGTCTTTCGCAATAGCAGCTCGGAACCAATAATAAGAATTAGAAGCTGCCAGCCTAATACAATATTGACCGGATGCTGAATAGACAGTAGGAAAATTGAAAAGCAGTTAAGTTGAACGTGATCGTCAATTATATTATATATATATAAATTGAAAAAAAAAATACAAAATTTATATTGCATTAATTCAAAAGATACTGTTATAATAACATTTATAGTGAAAAAAATATAAAACTTCTAGAAAACGATTTCAACGCGTATTGTATAATGTTTATGTATTATATTATTATATACACGTTGCGTGTTATATATATATATATATATATATATATATATATATATATATATATATATATATATATATATATATATATTACAAAAATCTGAATAAAAATAGAAACGAGATGTAGGATTAAAAATGTAAAAAATACCAAATATAGGTATTATGTGATAACTAATATTTAATGTTTCCTGATATATAATTTACAATATATGAACTAAAAATACTCAGAAATTTATCTAATAAAAATAAGTTTATATAATACTTACTTATATCACACCACATCAGCATAAAAAAATGTTTAAAAATAATTACGTAATAATGACAATTATTGTTAAAAATAATAAATATTATTGAGAATGTAGGATCTTTTATCAAATCAAAAAGTAACAATAGTAATACAATTTTACAGGTACTGATTCACTCTAATTTGTGTTCCGTTAATATCATTCTGCATAACATTCAAAATGCCAAAATGTAGAGCAAAATTTACAAGTTACAATGATATAAAAAGATCTGGATCAATTAGAGATTTTGGGCGAATGATAGATAGATCTTTCCCCAGATCTCACGATCCAAACAATGCAAAACATAAATAAAAAAACAAACTCATATATCATGCGAAAACGGCATTTTTTTAATGAAAAAAGATCATCGTATAATTAACGATGCTGCATAGAAGCAAAACCGAATAAATATTGTAAACAATTGTCGATATATCAACATAATATAAAAGATGTGAATGTAAACGTTTTAAGATAATTTTCTCTTTAACTGTGGATTTATATGACACTAAACTTTAAATGTCAACTGATAATCACCGCGAAAATAAATTACTTTCTAACGTATTATTACTGTGAAATGAAAAAAATAATACAATATACAATCGATTTACAAATAGTGCTGTATGAAGCAGTGGCATCTGATAAAATAAATTTATTTAAAAAAATATCAGATAAAGTATCTATTTGTAAATAAATATGTTTAAGAGATTAAATATATTATACTAGAAAACATTTCTTTGTATATTGTATTCTGAAAATTGTATAATTGTAGTTCAACAATTGCAGAGATTTCATCTTTTTCATAGAAACAACACGCATTTTCATTTAAAGAACGAATTCAGTGATTCGCAATTTACTTTTTATTAAGTGTGAAGGCTGAGAATAATTGAACATTCGAAAATAATTTTGAACAATTATTACAAATGTTTATATCTGACTTAAATGACATATATTATAAAAATAGCCTTAACGTGAATAAAAAATCGCTTTAATTATTTTTCATTCATTTTCTATAAATTAATTGATTTACAGAAATTTTAATATTTATTTGCAATAAATAATATTATAGTAAGATTTGGTATTATTTAATTAAAACGTAAACCAAGTAAAAAGAAATACATATCAAATACATAAAAAGAAAATATTAAATAACAAAAAAAGGTAATTTATTACTTATTAAAATTGAACAAATTATAATTAAATTGGGTTAAAAATATTTATAAAGAAAAACAAAGGGAAATGAACGTTGTCTTAGCATTATACAAATATTTTAAAAGATGAAATTTAAAAAAATATATAAATCACGAAAATATTACGCTGAGGAGAAAAGAACTTTAATTAATTTTGGATTAGCAAAAGTTTTGGGATCAAGAGAAAAAATTTTTCATAATTTTGGAGAAGAAAATTTAACATATTTTACAAAAACTAATTCAAATTATTTATATTTATCGATATATAATAAAGAATAAATATAGGCATCGTACAATTTAATTATAAATTATAAAAAAGAGATATGTGCGAAACTCGGGTAAAAATTCTAAATAATCAACGATCTTACTTCGCTACCACTATAAAGATTGTGATCTGTACATGAACATATAGACTTTCATTTTTATTATGTTATATGACAACTAGATATTTTACGTAATAAATATGATAACAATAAAAATGATATATATATATATATATATATATATATATATATATATATATATATATATATATATATATATATATATACATTCGAAAATACGTTAGAATGTAAAAGAAAAATATTTTAATCCGTCAAACATTGATTGCGTAAGTTATTAAGAGCTAAAATGTCCAACCTCCGGTTTTGACGTGAAAAGTTCGATATTATACAAGGACGTCAAAACCATACGAAAAATAGTATTACCGCATATACATATAATAATGTATAAATTGTAAAGAAAAATGACCTAACAACAATAATAATGGATTATGTGAAGGCAATGTCGTATTGAGGTCAACACAAGGACACTCCTCGTCACCAAACAAATTCCCTACAACAATATCAATACTAATGACTACTCCGGATGGTGGTTAAGTGCTCCTACTGGCAAGATATAAATGTGCGTGCGTTTCTCTATTAATAAATTGGTGTAAATGACATGAAATATATTGATTGTAACATTTCATTAAATTTATAATGGTATATTGCGAACTAAATCAAGTTATCTAAACGAAAATGAAAAGATCTCGATTTAAATAGCTTTTAATAAAACTTGATAACGTTTAAAAATAATTGAATTGAAAAGATATGCAATTGTATATATAATAATAGCATACCGTTAGATAAAATATATTTTAATAAAAGATTGATTATAAAATGAGGAAATACTAACAAATTGTAATGCATTAATATTATATAATTATTATCCTAAATCTCGTTTATTCGAACACAATTCAAATTTAAAGTTGTAATAATACAATGGTTCAAAATTTCAATATAATATAAAAAAAATAATAATTATAAATTACATTTATAAAGTAAGGATTGCTTTACATTATAATTGAGATTTCAAAAAAAAGCAATTTAGAATTTTAAAAAGAAAATCTCATTAAAACTCCAAAATCGATTTATTTACCGAGAAAATTCTTGAAATAGGTCCCATTTAAAAGAAAACCAATGTTTCACAGACAATAGTTTCATTTCGATTATTTTAAAATACGATTAATCAAAAAATTATTTCATATTTGCAAAAAAAAATATTTTATATCGATTGCTAATTATACGATTGCTAATTATACTAAAAATGCATGTGTACGCGTTTAATAAATTCATAAAAAAATCGAATTTAACTTTAGTCATCTTCATTGTGAACGATTATATAACAATTTCTCAACAGGAACACGTATAAAAAGACCTTGAATTAAATGTACATAAATCAGGCAATTACTTTTTAAATGAAGATCAATTATAGTCAAAAGTTGTCTTGTATTTATGTCACAATTCACTCTTTTATTATGGGAGTGAAATAACAGTGAATATGTAGTATTAAAATTATAATTTTAGGAGTGAAATACGATATATTAAAAGTCAATTGATTTGGCATTTGACGAAAATTTATTTCATTTTTTTATATAGTACGTATAACAAAAACTTGAAAATATGTTTTAAATATCAACAAACAAACAAAACTATTATTATAAGATTATTCCAATAAATAGTATTAACACTATGTTGTGAAAATACATTAAAATAAGTATTCGTATTTTGAATTTTAATCTAAGCCCTCCATTTCAAATGATGTCAGAAAAAATGTTCTCCTTATTAATATCTGCATCTGATAAATTACATTTAAGATGAAATTGTACATAACATATATTTATATAAATAACGTATTTTGTCATGTAATGAATAAATATTGAAATAATATAATTGATAAAACGCGTGGCCAGTAGTTTGCCAATGACAGTCCTGTCAATTTTTTTTTTTATTAAAATTGAAATCGATGATATAAGATGAAATATAACTAACAATATTATTTGTAGGTTTTGTAAATTTAAAATAAATATAAAATCAGATAAAGCTAAATTCCATATTTTTATAAAAATAAAATAAATGTGCAAAAAATATAATTGATTAAATTTATGATATAATCTATATAATGAAAGAGATAAAATCTGAACTTGCGGAAGTATATAAAAATAAAAGTAATAATTTTCCCACAGCATTTATGACTGACAAAATAAAGCAAATAATAAATTCAATTATGGAAAATTTGGTAGAATTTGATAATCACCAAAAAGACTAGTTGTGGCCGTTGCTAACGATCATCCTATAATTTTTTTCCAACATGATATATTCATGGACTACTGAACACGACCTTGCGCCTCAAATTATTTTGTACACCAACAAATGTTGGTCATTGGTTAACCGATGGGAGGCCCTCGAAATCATCGAAACCACCGCAGCAGCGGATATAAGGATCGCGAGAGACGAATCGATTCGGTCACACAAATTGTGAAATTGTCCGAGTCGCCGCATTATTACATACACGCGTTATAATAATAATAAAATCGTGAACAGTTTTCACTAATCGAACGAAAAGAAACTGCATTATTGAGAGCTGGCGAAGAACCGGCAGCTCTTGTCGAGGCTCGTCGTACCACTTACTCTATATGCAAAATGATGTCAAAGAAAGTGCGCGCTGAAAACCTGACACCGGCGTGCACGGCAAAAAAATTATATATTTTTCTAAAACCATAGAAATCGGTCATCAATGACGGAACATGGAATCGAATTCGAAATAATAAATAAACCTTATTTTTATTTTTTTGACAAACGTTGAATAAGCACAGTGTTCGTTATTTTAATACCGCCCGTATCTTGTTTTATAATACCTTATTGTTATCACGAAGACAAAATATTTACATTCAAATGAAAACGATCAGTATTTGCACTATTCTCAAATTTATTTTGGAATTTTATCATTTATTAATAAATTTAAGAATAACACAAATAATTGTTCAAATCAAAAATAATTTAAATATTTTTACACTATAGTAGATTATTATGTTTACAAAATGTATAGTAAAAAATATTTAAATAAAAAAGTTTATATATTAGAAGAAAACTCAAAAATATATTTCAAAATATTCACAAATATGTAAAATAAAAATGCACACAAAAACATAATAATCTCATGGGGTATAAATCAAATTGACAAAAACCTTTCATTAAAATCAAAAGAAGAAAATACAACACAAATCAATGGATAAATTTTCCGTATAAATTAAATATTTTTTACGAAGAAAATTCGTAATAATGACAAATAAAATCAGTACACAGAACTAGGATAAAATGTATTCCAAAATATTGAACCATTTCCATAATAATATAATTGAATAAAATATAAAACACAGTATTCTAATCTTAGTTCTAAATTAAAATGTATGTCATTTTTGTTCACCTTTAGTATATATATATATATATATATATATATATATATATATATATATCATAAGAAAACCGATATAAGACTGATAACATATATAGATTGAATAGAATACTGAAAAATATCTTCCTGTACATGTTGGAAACAATATTTATCTCGTAGAACGAACATTTCTGGTTGTGTGAAAACACATTTGAGAGATCACGACCCAGGGTTCAAGGCCCGTTTTCCAGCCACGTCATTAACAACTTGTCTTATTACCGAAATAGATACGTATATATATATGTCTGTTCTAAAATGAAAAAATGCACGCAATAAATATCTCACGATTGTTATATTATATGATACATTAAAAATTAATAGAAAAATCGCCTAACAGATTTAGTCCACCTAGGGTAAAACACAAAAAAAAAATTGAAAAACACAATCGTCATTTTAGATTATTTTTTTATTGTATTTCATTCAAGCGGACTTCAGTATTAATATCATATTAACTGTTCAGTCACGGGGACGAGCATGCGACGAAGACCTATTAGTATGGTCTCATTATAATTTTATATACACTAGACTCTTTTATGTAACACGTGATATTTCAAAGTACATATATGACTAAAAAAAATTATAAGTATTTCTCGAACATCTGTATTATAATATATTATATTATATTATACATTAAGAATCAAAATTTATTTATGGTAATCAGGTACATACGTGAATCATGGAATCTTATCAGACCCAGCTTAAAAACTTAATTCCCTCAAATATCGTATAGAGACGCTTCGCGTGAAATCACATTAGATTCGACAATAAATCCCACAAAATTTAATCTGATCACATTTGATATAACATCATACAACACGTGCACTTTTTTAACCTAAAATATAAAAAAAAATATTTATGAAATGTTATATAATTAAAATAGAAATTTAATCTTTTGGTCTCACGATCAGTAGAAAGGATGTTTATGACGTACTATTATAAATGAATAATTACTAATATGCGCTTATGATGATAAGCAAGTAGATAAGCTTCGTCAAGATTTAACGATGTCTAATGAAAGTGCAACTGAAAATAAATTGTAATTTATCTTGGTTGGAAACCATACACATGTATAAACGATATCAACAATAAAAAATAATCTGTAAGGTCGTTAAATTAAATGACAACGAGTGATAATTAAAGGATCAGACATGATCACAAGAAAATTGTGATATAGTGGACGCATATTATGAAGGTAAGAAAAAATATTTACAAATGGCGGTGAAAATTAATTTATATTACTTTATATGCTGTAGGACGAAGATGTTTTCTTTTATTTAATATATCTAGAAAATGCATGCAAAATTAGAAGAGAGTTACATATGTTAATTTAAAGTAACGTCGAAGATTTCAATCGTATATAAAATCTGAAAGTAGACTACTCATCACGATGTGAAAATTTTACTAGATTTTCACTGAATCACGAGAACGGTAATAAGATATATATATAAAACATAGAAAAGATTAACTTATGCCTAAAATATAATAAATATTTACTTCTAAATTTTCAACATTGTTGTATTGTATGAAAAAAAATTTTTTTTTTAAATTTTATAAACCACTTTTCACTTCATTAAGATTAAATTGTATTTTTTCAAATAAGAAAATTTTCTAATGAAAATATTTTTATAACAAAATATGTATTAAATAAAAAAGATAAAATAATAAAGATAAAATAAAATAAACAATATATCTAAAATACAGTAGTAAAATACTACGTTTTATAACTAATGTTACTATGTAACGTTTATTATACGGTATATTCATCACTTTGAAGGTACGATATAAATTACATCTTCCTGTCAATCTACTCATTTGGAACCATTATACGTATAGATTTATTGTTCTACACAACGAATAGATGTAACGAATGTATAAAGTCCGCGTCACAATTTTTTAAATCATAATAAATATTAGAGTTCATAGTTCATCACATTATATTAGAAAGATGTCCACAATAAGATAAAAACTTTTCCTATAAAACTAAATAAACAAACTGAGTGAAATTGGAAAACGATCAAAATTCGAAACAAATAAAAGTAGAAACTTGGTTATATTATTCATTTTGCAATGCTGAAATGTTTCAAAAGTTAATTTAGTTTTATCTGTTGGATAAATCTGGAAAAGACATTAAGAATGGAGATCTTTTGGTGAAATATTTGACTGTAGTAGAAAGTGCTTGATCTCGTTAGCACATTTTATACTGTTATAGTATGAAAGTCACAGTCTATAATCCGATTATATATATATATATATATATATATATATATATATATATATATATATATAAATATATATATATATATAAATATATATATATATATATATATAAATATATATATATATATATATATATATATAAATATATATATATATATATATATATATATAAATATATATATATATATATATATATATATATATATATATATATTAAAAGGTATTTTCTAGACAAAAATAATATTAAATTCTGTATTAATTTTCTAACATGACTTGAATATTTAAATTAATAATAATATTTCAAAAACATAATTACGATAAAATTTGCATATACTATATGTTAATTCAGTAATATATAGTATTTAATTAAAAATAACATGTTTCGTAATGAATATTAAACTGTATACCAACATATAATAATTTATTATATATTTAACATAAAGTATTATATATTAATAAGTTAACAAAAGTAAACGTGAAAGCTGATGTTTACATAGAAAAGACTAATGATAGATAACAATAACTCAATATAAAAGTACTAAAACAAAATAATTCATTTTAGAACAGTATTAATAAAGAAAGAACAACAATAATATAAAAAATGTAATAACATTTATATGGCATGTTGGAATTTTTTTAAGTATAGCTCAAACTAAACAAGAATACTAATTTGATTATAATAGTTCCTTTGTAAATTTACAAAATCCTAAAGACTTAATAAGACTAAATTCTATATACAATGCACGCTATGCGTTAATGCGAAGAATTATGACCAAATCTAGGGATGTTTTGGTTAAATATTAAACACGAAGAATTTGTAGGAAACCCTTTTTCTTAATTTATCCCTAAAATGCACGTAATTCTTGTCGGTGGATATCAAAAGGAAACCGGATATGTGATAATATAATTCTTAAAACGAAACTACGTACGTGATGAAAGTTTAACATTCCAAAAATATTATATATGTGTATAATCTAGTTATGCCGAACAACTGACTATCGATTTCTTTTTTTAACGCGTATTTTATTATTGTTATTGTTCAACAATTATACAATTTATTTGAAATAAATATGGAAAAGTTTTCATAATAAGTACACATATATGTATGACGTAATATAATAACAGTTAAATATAAAATTATCTATCATATATTATTATGTTTCTCTTTGCGCCCCCTCATTTTGATCTTTAAACGTGGGTGCCCCTGGTGATGTTCAAATCATCAGTCAGCCTTCTAAGGTAATGACTTCCTAGCGAGTTGTGCATATATATATATATATATATATATATATATATATATATATATATATATATATATATATATATATATATATATATAATAATAATAATAAAATATTTTAAGTAAAATATTTAATTGACTTTCATTTTGGAAGTCAATAGTACAACAATCACGATTAAGAAACAATAAAACACATGAACGTGAACATCAATAAAAATTAGTATTAGTACCATATATACTATTATGTATATTGTTTTCTTCTATTAATAATATTAAATATATAATTAAACTTTTTTTTCAAAAATTATATACGATTATTGAAAAAAATATACTACATATAATATAATACATCTCAAGAACTAAAGCAAGCGAGCATCATAATAATGGTAAAAATAAAATTATATACATTGTTAAAAATCATTTTTGATTAAATATTACTTAAATTATAATAAGATTTAATATCTACATATTCCGATATCTACATGACGACGATAGAAAGTATTATTATTATTTTTACTCTTATCAAAAAGGAGATAAAATACTGAAAACAACATAGTGCTGTATTTTAATGGAATTTTTATGCCATAGTATAATATAATTTTTATTTATATTTAATTTATAGCGATTCGAAATAATTTCAAGGTATATTATCAGTATTACTGTAATTATATATAATAACGAGGATAATTATATCATACGTATTTACAATCTTTACGTATACTTTAGATATATACTTGTAAGAAAATAAACACAAATTTCTAAACGATACCGACGCGTATGCGTAATATAACGTTAATCATTATTTAAAGATAAACGCGATGCGTTTTACGTGTAATTGAAACGCGTTAGAATCGTTAATTATGACGAAAATATTTTTTGTCGGTAATTTTTGTTTAAGCGCTCGTTGTGCGCTTTAAATTTTCCGAATCGATTTTACGACGGGTGTTAACCTTCGTTTATGGAACTGCATAGAAACCGTCAACGTAAACCGCGGGGAGACATCTTAGCGATACGAGTTTACGTTTTTATTATCGATCTGCAAAAATGAACGTTCGGTTTAGACGATTACGGGAATGAGGAACTCACCGCATATTGGTAGGCGTCGTCGGAGCGAGCGTAATAGCCGCGGCTCATTGCGAACGATTCGCGTTCCGACTCTCGATCCTCGATTTCGACATCAACGTCGACATCGATCGATAAACGGACAAAAGTTTCGTCTCCGATTTGGGGGGCGCAGTCTCCGCGCGAGGAACGCCCGATGACAGCGCGAAGGCGACCGACTGCGACCGCCGCGCGCCCCGAATTCGCGTCTCCGTCTAACGAACGCGAACCCGTATAGCGCCGTCCTCTTTCGCGACCGCTCCGCTAGCCGAGTTTGACATTACTCGGTCGGTAAGATCGATCTCTGTTTTATCGCGCCGATTCGGCGACGCCGATGAATTTATAACTTTTCGGCCGGCACACTTCGGCATTTATCAAAAATAATCACAATATTTCCAATGTTGATTTTAAAATATTTATTCTTATTCGTAAATATTTATTCTTATTCGGTAAATGTGAATTTAATAGGAATTATATTATTATTATTACGATCATTGTAATAACGCCGTTACAAAATATTATATGGTATAATCGATCCCGTTCAAATTTTTATCAAAACTTTAAAACGTTTTAGACTATGGAATATTTAACGGCGCATTATTAAAAATATTTACAAATTCGTTTATTTCTATTATTGGATATTTATATATATATAAATAAATATAAAATCCGACTTCCGTTAATATTGATTTTGAGAATTTTTATAAAAATGTTATATTTGTCATATATATACTATATTAAATTAACATAATTTTATTGTTTTTTTAAATATTATCGTATTCGTAAATCTTGATTTTTTCATAATTTCTTTATATAAAAAAATCATAAAAATTATGGAAACAATAATATATATAAGAATCGTTTTATTATATTACGTAATTAAAAAAAACGCAATACGATTATTTTATTATAATATATACGAGTAATTGAAATTGTAATACTCGTGCGTGAAATTAAATTATTATTCGAAACGGCGATTATATTTTTCTATAAATAAATATTAATATTTTCGTTTAATTTTAAATATATATATATATATATATATATATATATATATATATATATATATATATATATATATATATATATATATATATATCGCCGTTCGAAAAATATTTCTATATAAATTCGATAAAAAGCGATCGTTTCATTTTTTAAAAACTTTATATTTACTTCACCTTTATTTTAATGATACGCAGTTTCATAACACATTGTCGAAAAAACTTTTCTTTTTCATTCTGATGGTTCATCTATTCATTGATTCGCCGATCTCAAAATATACTCCTCGTGAAAAAAGAAATGTGTTATATATTTTTTTTTCCAAATTACATACACGACACTAATGCACTCGCACTGAACACTTTAAATTCAAAAATAATTCTAGGAAATCTTAAAACTGTCACAAATGCGATTTCCATTTTCTTTAAAAACAAAAAAAAAATGATGAAAATGAACGAATGTCGATTTCGCCTCCACACCAAGAAAGTGTCGAACGAACTGAAAGAGAGTCGAGCGTTTGAATGAACAACGGGGACGGTTGCAATCTGCTCCGTTGCACTTAAAATAAAAATTAAAAAAAAAATCGCTCGTTCAACATTTAATTTGGTCTAATTTGTTATTATTAACACCGAATTCGCAATAAGCCAATGGGCGAAAAAGAGGTTTATTACGGCCAAATATTTTTTCGCTGAACTTTTTAATTTATATACGTTAGTTACAATTTGTGTAAATTCCAACATGATCAATATGTTTCTCAATATTTTCGTAAATAAATGATAATGATGTTATATATTTATATCAATAATATGATAAATGCGTTTCTTAATATTTTAACAAATAATTAATAACAGATTTATATTATTTTTTAATTATTTATTAGAACTACTTATTGATGGCGTACATCATTTTTCCTAATTATACAGTCTATCGATTATACAAACTAACAAAAATAATTTACAACAACAATAATATTACTAGCTTATTAATAAAATACAATGGTACATTTTTTAGTAGCAATTCATCCTCAACATTCATTTCATTCGATCAGCGCATCGTTATAACTCCAATCGACACATTTTAACGACACATTTTTTTTTTATGAAAAAAGCAAAAAAAGGAAAGTCGCCGAAATTCTGATGAAACAGAAGAAAAAAGAAATAGAAACGAATCGGCAATTATATCGATTTCGCATTGAAAACTTTCATATTTATGTTATTCGTCAAAAATCACAAACGATACGAAAAACATCTACAAATCCACATTTCTTAGTGTTAATTAATGAAAAATATCTTTCAGATCTCGTTCATTTGAATAATTTCCATTTTTATAATATCGTCAGTTATTTTTTTTTATGTTGTTCACAATCGTCCTCCTTTCTCCATATTTACGGCTAGATTTCTTTAAATTTATTTTAATATAACATTTTTCATTTCAATTGAATTAAAAAATCTGACTAGATAAGCATATTTATTTACCATCCTACTATTGCAAACTCGTCCCCACCTATCATAAATAACAAACTGATTGCAAACGTTTGCTTCATCCTATCTATTACAATAATAATAATAATAATAATAATAATACATTTTCATACAACATATACTTAAATTAACTACAAATTATTCATTACTTATACAATTAAAAATTTCAACTCATAAAATAAATAAATTCCTTAACGTTGATTTTTTATTGAATATTGGTTAAAATTGTGGCTTTGAAATATTTATATTTGATATTGATGAAATTTATTTAATTTATAACATGATCAATAATATTATCAATATAGTTTCACTTGGAAAATATTTTTATGATTGATAAATGTTTAATGATGATATCTATTACAAAATCAGAATTTTATTTCTATTATACATATATTAATAATATTATTGATAACACATAGTGTTTCGTAACTGTGATATAAATCACTAGAATTTAAATAAAATATATTTCATAAAAATAAATAAGAATATTATATTTAAAATTAAATGTTTTTCAGAACTTGAAAAGAAATTATACTACATAATTTTAGAAAAAAGACTTAGATGTGTTTAAAAAAAATATGAAAGATCTTCATAATGTAATATCAAATATAATATTATTGTATATTATGTTCATTGATATTATATATAAATAAAAAGACTTTTATCCAACTTCTATCATTTATAAATAAACATCGAACATTTTCATATGCATCTAAAAAAAAATAATTTAATATTATATCCGTTGATTATTATTTAAGAACAACCGATTCCGACTATTGTTTTTTTTTCCATGATTATTATCAATTTAATAATTTTATTCTGCGGTTGTTTCGGTGTACGATTGTCATTATATTATAAATTACACGAACGTGCCATTATATGAATAATGTTACGTGATGCTGAAAAAAAAAACTGTTAACGAAAATGTCGCGTCAACTCGCATAATCGAATCGTTTCAATAATTGACAGATGCGCCACGATGATAATATCAATAATAATAATAATAATAATATATAAAATATATAGAAAAAAAAGTTTTGAAACCGCAAGAGAAAGGCAACTCCATCATTACGACAATTTGTTCTGCCAAAAAACCGGAAAAAATATACGTTCATTTTTTTCCTATTGAATGTCAAGAAAATAGACGATATCATACTTTAATCTTAATCTTAATATTTCACACCTCCGCCATATTTAATAAATATATATATATATATATATATAATATTAAAAACGAATTATTTTCATTCAAGATTTTATAATACTTAGATCAAATACAGATATATAATTATATTATTATACATATGTATATATTATACATATAGACTCAAATATTTTATTTATATTTAATGGCCGCACGAGCATAATTTAGAAAAATAAATCAATTTACTAATACAATCACATTACATAGGTTGAAGAAACATTTTATTATAATGTTTTGTGTATAATACATTATTTTATGACATCGACTTAGAGTTTTCTTTTATTTATTTTTTTTATACACAATTTGAAATTATCATTAAAATTATATATTAATTCACGTAAAAGAGCACAAAAGTGATATTTACATGGTTCACGATCGAAAATAGATTCTAGTCCATTTCATTGTGCATTTCAATTATCTTTTTTTCAACATTATCAATATTAGTTTTCATTTTTTAATATATATATATATATATATATATATATATATATATATATATATATATATATATATATATATAAACTGAGATTATTCAGTAGCAATATATGAAGAATGAACACAAATGATTTGTCGCAAATTCTCAACGATCACCTTAAACAATTTTTTCTCCTTTTTTTATTCACACATAAAACGCTTAAAATGTAATGTTATCATTTTTCAATAATGTGAATATTGATGGAATCAATTACATGATGACAAAAGTAGGCAAACTTTTTTTTAATAAAACAGTGTATTTATTAACTAATCTATCACTTCTGAAATAAAAATATAATAAAGATGACATGTATAAATGTAACCCTTAAAATATACAATTTTTAATTTTGTTTAATAAAATGAAATCACAGAATGTATAAAAGTTTGCCCATCCTTACATTACAGTATAATTTAAATTCAAACACATTTATCATTAATTATCATTGTCTCAATACAATAATCCATTCACGATTTCATTTCGTTTATTTAAATTAAAAATTCTTATGATAAATTAAATCTCACATCATAATTTAGAAATATTAATTAAAATTATACAATTCGCTATTTTGTCACTTTCAAAACTGCCAACAGACGTCTTACATCCAAAAATTGTAGATATTGGACTCATTCAATACATTTACAATATATAAATTGCATTATTGTGTCACAAAGGGATGGCTTCGTCAATTCATATATAATATTATCTACAAATATAACGACACGAAAGTTTTCGCGCGACGAAACTTTCGAAATATTAAAAAATACTTGCACAATTTTATTTACCAGTAAGAGATAAAAGTACGTTGTTTCTGTCGCAAGAAAAAGAATACAAATAAAAATATAACTTTCAACGTGTTTTATTTACAGCATCTTTTTACTGTCCACACCGATTTAAGGCATCTCATCTAAATAAGCAAAAAGGCCGGATCAGTAATGCTGTTCCGAAGATAAAATTCGTTATTATAATATTTATTATGTCCTTCTAGTAAAAATATATATTTTTATTTATGCAGCAATATAATATTAAATATATATATGTACACTTTAAAAAAAATTGTCCATCATTCGACACCTCGTGGTTTTATTATTATATATATATAATATATTGCTTACGATATACAGCAATATTTAAATCATTGAAACGATCGTTGATACTCTAACCTATTATGTTTACAATAAAGTATTGCTGTATATCGTTGTCCACTGTCACCTGTTTTCATTTAAAAAATAAACTTTAGGAGTCGATGTTAGCTAAGAAGGGACATAGGTGTCGAAGAGGGCTTCGTGGGCCGAAGCCTACGTGCAAAGACCCGAATTGTCCATCAGGCTACGAGCGAGCATATCAGCAGCGGTCAGGTCGGACACTTTGCCCTCGAAATGTCCACGGACATGGAACATGAACTCAGCCTTGCCCTGGAACTCTTGTCTGCACATGAGGCATAAATGATGTCCGTGGTGATGCGCATGTGCAGGAGTATGATGGAGGCCAGTGTAAGGAGCTCCAGCTGGAAAGTAGGCTGCGGCCTGTTCACCACCACCAGCTGCCAACCCTAACGAATGCCCATTCAGCAGCGCCTGCTGCCCTTGGTTGTGCTGGTGCAGCAGCTGTAGTTTGTCCTGAAACATCCATGGCGTTCTGGTTTCAACTTATTTTTATGTACTTATTTCGGATTGCAGCTATCACAAATATTTATTAATTGTAATGAGAATATCTAAAAATACTACTGTAAAATTAATATATCAAAAAAATACTCTCGTAGTTGATGTCTTTTTTCACGTTAAACATAAAATGATTTTAGGAACAATGTGTAAATTAAGTAATTTTTGTATTAAACAATGACTTCGTAAAATGATGATGTTGAAGGTACAGTGAATTGAGAACGGATATTAAATTATAAATAAATTACATAAGAGTAGCCTACATAAGAAATGAACACAAAAAAAGACATTAAGAAGAACCAGAGTATATTCATTTAAAATTACTACTTTAGCCATTTTATAACTGAAAATAACACGATTTCGTAATTTGAACAGTTTTTAGGTATTCTTCAAGACTTGTGAGAAAAAGAAGTTAAATATATTTGTGTAAAAAAATATTAATATATATATATATTTTTCAATTGGTCTTCTCTTCTTGTCTACCTGGTGATTTTGTTGCTGTGTTTGCTGTGTTTGCATTTTGTTGTCTTGACCACTGTTGTTGGTGGCTGAATTGGCGGACGCGGGCGGATTACCACCACCTCCGCCCCCGCCTCCGCCCCCCGACGACCCCAAAACCATTTTATCTCCCAAATGGGATTTGGCATGGGCTGTCCATTCATCTCTCGTCGAAAACATTCTACCGCATAACTCACAGGACCAGCTCACCACCATAGAATTGCTGCTGGCGTGATGGTGGAGACCCGATTGCTAAAATGAGAAGAACTTACGAATTTACCATCTCGTCTAATCTTAACTCGGTTCGTCGTTATTGTATGTTGTGTGAAATTCAATGAGCTAATTATATGTACCTGGAGTTGTTGTTGATGATGATGTGTGTTATTGTTGGTCGCATGCTGCTGGTTCTGTGCACTGGCTGCAGACGCCGCCATTTCAGCCGGATTCGGTTTTGTGTCTTCTTGTTGCTGCTGTTGCTGCTGCTGCTGCTGTTGTTGTTGCTGTTGTTGCTGCTGCTGTTGCTGTTTGACTCCGGTACCTCCGTGGTTCATAGTCAAGGGTTTTACATCATCTATTTTAATGGCTGTCATAGACAGCGACATTTTTGAAATGGACTTTTGGTGTCTCGATATTTTTCAGTCGAAAAATTACACATATACACAGTATAAATGTGAATATGCAGATATGTGTGTACATATATGTGTATGTTATGTTTGTATGTACAATATTTTATATTTAAGTTGTGCTACAATAAAAAGTATTTTCATAGAGAGGGTAAATGAAAATTTTAATATAATTTTAATATTAAACATATTTAATTTTACTAATTCTATGTGGAATAAGATTTTTATTATATGTGTTTTTTAATATTATTTTTAAATAAACAAAAATATACAGATTTTTGTAGAAATAACATTTAAACTTTCAAAACTAGGTTCAAATTTATATAATAAAAAAATTATATCACGAGTTTGCTTGATACAAAAAATATTTTTAATGTTTTATTCTTAATATTAAATATTATTTCATTAAATTCAATTGATAATATAACAACCTTTTACGGATTAAAACAGATTTGATTTCTGTAAGGTCGAAATCGTCAACTAAATCTCAGAAAACTATAAATTTTTGACTTATAACTACTCGGCTATTCAGGCATTTCATTAATTAAAATTTAACAAAGATTAAATTTATATAATATAGTCTATGTTTATAAATCTTAAACATATTAGATATATATAGTTAAATTTAAAATGTAATTTTTCTTAATCTATGAAAATAATTTTGAATCGCGGCACAACATAAGAAGAGTAAAAACGATTTCTACGTTTACAATATGTCTAATCAAAATTTGGAAAAATATCAATATTTTTTTTTACTGACACTTAAAAGTACTTAAAGTGTATATATCTACTTAAATACAAAATTTACCATAGCATTGTCGCAAAAATAATGAAATTCACACATATCTGGGCCATCGGAGAAAATGACTTTACTCATCTGCATCACACAATGATTCCAGAGAAGCAAAGCTTTGATTTTCTATCACGACACAGATAAATGTCAACCGCATCATGTATATAATATAAATATATTTTTTTCCATATACACATATACATATATACACGCACATATATATATATATATATGTGTGCACATATACATGTGTGCGTGTATATACGTATTATATGACTTACGTGCTACGGTAATTGATCTCTTGCCGAGTGGTGCAATATTAGACGGTGTGAGATGTTTTAGTTTGTTCATATGCAATACCAACTTATCGCGGCGAGCGAAAGCCTTATTGCATACCTCACAAACATATGGCTTTTCACCTGCAAAAATAAAATATAAAACCTTTCATTGACTACTGCGGTCTGATGTATTCGACGAATTGAGGTTGAATCGCGTCGTCTATTCGACTGTGTAACGTCGCGTTTACACCGAAATCCGAGTAAAAATACAAACGTACAAAACGATCTTGGATTATTATTGAAATCCATATTTTATGATAAAATAGTGTATATTGTGTTTATATAATGGAACAGTTATTAGAAATCAATCTAGTTTACAAACGCCTTTTCTAATTATTAGTGGGGTTCCAGTAAGAGTTCACACAGGACCACAATAGTAATTGGAAAAAGTGTTATAAAATTAGATATGTATCTATTAGAGCTTTAGTATGAGATTAAGTTTGCTTAATTAAAAGCTGTACAAGCTATGTATATATTCGTATATGATTAAAATATATAAAATAAAAAACAATAATTGAAGTTTAAACGTAGTCGGTATCTTGATTCAGTCAACATTGAATTATAAATAAAAATTTTGACTTTGAAATACTGTATAATTATATATTATAATAGTATTTGGTCGTCGTTGAAGCGATTAATTTCATAACAAAATAAATTTCAGACTCCGTGTGGCATTGCTATTAATTACAGCAATGTACACATATTAAATATCATGCATTATTATGATATTTAATTTCCATTTTTTTGAATTGTGATATTATAAATTGAAAACTCGTTGAAATTTGATTAGCCGACATTTTTTTTTAAAAGTTTATATTTTAGTCAGAAAAAAAATATTTGAAATAATATGTAATAAATATAATAATTTATTGTCATTCTATAACGATCAAGTTGTTATTGAATTAAAAATTCTGTACGTTTGTTTGACCCCAATCAAAAATTTCTCACATGTTAGATATATATTCGACACAAACACAAATTGGCGTCATCAATAGAAACATTCTAAAAAAGTGTTAATAGATATTTATATGGAGCACTATTAGATCTTTTTCAGTTCTAATGGTGACGTCAATCTGAATTTATGCAGAATACGACTCCAATATATAAGCAATCAATGATTATAAGAAGAGAGAGAAATTAAGATGACGTCATCTTAATTTCCATCTTTCTAAATATTTCGGTGGAAAAGCCGAGTAATATTATATTAATAATTGTATATTCAGACAAAACGTTGATTGACAAAATAAAATGAAGTTGCACATTTTCAAGTTCGATTTATGTATCTTCACTTTATTCCATCAAACAGCGTTTTGTTTGAATGCATGCTAAATAATATTTTTTTACGATTACACGTTCGAACAAATAATGCGAAATAACTTTAATTCGATTTTAAGAATATTAAATAAATAGAAATAATTTTTGGTACATTAAATAATTTTACAATACAATTACGTAGTACAAGTTTTATACAGTTGATGATGTCCATTTACTTTGAAAGGCGTCGAATTCCAGAAAATAAATATATTTATTTTCGATCTTTTAATTTCAACCAGCTCACACTTTTATGATGATATTTATATATATTTTTATACAATCGTATTATCATTTCAAAAATATTTTTTTTATAAATATTACATTTTACAATTTTCATATACTTTGCATTTTTTTAAATAATTCAATAGATACAAAAACCTTCTTATATTAAATACCTTATTTGATAGATTTTATAAAACTATCCAAATAAATCACATCTTTGTCCTGTAATGAAATGGAGTCCTTGCAAAAAATATACAGATATAATTAATAAAAAGAATTCAAATTGTTTTAAATCAGTTCTCCATTTCACTATTACAAAGTCACGCAGAATTCCATAAATAAATATTCATAACAATATTCGTTTTTAAAACATTTGAAAACATGTTAAATTGTTGTAAATGTATATTTCTCATTTGTTATTCATTTACATAATTTCAATGTTCATACAGTATGTGTTAAATAATATTTGTACAATTGATATTACCTGTGTGAATCCTCATGTGAATAGTTAACTTGTCCTTTCTGGCCATGCCTTTGCCACATACTGTACATTCAAATGCCTTGTCCCCTATGTATATACATATATATATACACATATGTATATACATACATATACGTATATATGTGTATATATATACATATATACATATATTAATGCTAAAGTACTAATTTTCAGTATTACCTGTGTGAATTCTCATATGGATTGTTAATTTGTCCTTTCGCGCTAATCCCTTTCCACACACCGTACATTCGAACGCTTTATTCCCTATAATGTCGATAGTAAAACAAAGACAATACAATATTATTATTTAAGTCGTCTTCGAAATATTTGCATGTTTCACGTATTATTATTGTTTTTTTTTACAAACCGTCGTTATTCGAACTGGATGGCTTGGAATTCGAATTATGTTTTCTATGCGAACCACCTTGCAAAGCTTTTAACCTACTGGCCGGGTTCATAGAACCACCTTCAGCATATGGTTCCGTAAATGGTATCAAGTTAGGTCGCGGAATGTTCGACGTAACTTCGGGTGACCTGTAGAAAATATTTGTTCATCAGTCAAAAAATAATTTACAACTCTTAAATCGATTTTTCGCGATATATTTTATTTTTTATAGATATCATTGAAAAACATGTAATTCAATTTGATGTCTATCAAAAAAAAAAATTGTTGTTTTATAAGGTTATTAAAAATTATTCAACGAACCTAATACAAATGTTTTATATTTCGATTCTTTTGAAAAATGTAATTAAAATAAAAAAAAATTAGTCCCCAACAGTGAGGTATTTTTGAACTAGAAATGTTTACTGATAATTAAAATTTGAAATCACAGGTCTTTAAAAGAAAACGAAAAGATCTCAACTCGATCTCCATAGTTTCTAAATATTTTTTTTTCTCTTTTAGCTCCCACTAAATGTACAATGGCTCTCTAAAAAGCCATATGGCCTCCGTTGAAAATCACCAGAGTTATCAACGATATGTTAATAATCATGCAAATTTTATGAAAAAAATATTAAACATTGGAACAATTTAATTAATTAAAAATAAAAAGATGTATACATGTTTAATGGGTTACTTTCTGATATCATCATATGGAGACCGATAGTATTATACATATGGTTTTTGTTTTGAAAGCATTCTAATAATATTATTTGTGATAAACAGAAAGACTTACCAACTTCCTAAACTTTGCAACACTCGCACACCACCTTCATATCCTAGGCCAACATCGTCCGGTACGGTAAACGTACTGTCTGTGGCACCCGTGCTCGAGCTGACTTGTGGCACCTGAAATGCAAAGTGTGAAAATTTGGGTAATTGTGACTGTTGTCGACGCGCTGTTAAGTGGTTGAGTTCGAATTGAAATTGTAGTATGGGGATGGTGGTATTTTGAGTATAACCTTGATGGGTGATCCGACGGCATTGTACTGGTGGTGGTGGTGAGCTGGTGGTACTGCGTTTGCCTCCCTTCTAGCAGCATGGGCTGCGGCGGCCATGTGCTGTTGCACGGCCACGTGGGCTTCTAAATATGCCGTTTTTTGTGCTTCTGTCATTTTTTCCATATTCACTGTGCCATCCTGAAATATCAAATTTTTCATTCATTTTCGAATTATTGCTTTTTTCATAAGAAAAAAATTACCGTTGATGATACTTTTTCTTCGCTGTGCATTATGTAATTTATTAACCTACCGTACACAATATTAAAATTCTGGATCAACACAAAAAAAATGCACGATACATAAAAAATAGCAATTTAATGGACGTTGATTAATTTCACTTAAAGAAAGCTCAATAATCAAATAAATACAAGTTAATCATTTTAAATAAAATATTTCAATTTTAGATTTGTTGCCTCAAAAACATAATAAATGTTAAAGATTATTTCGCACAGCTCTAGCTTCGTCTCTTTCTTTTACTCTCTCACTTGTCTGTCTCTTTTAGCCCCCCTTTAGCCCCCCTTTTCTCCCTCTTTAGCCTCTCCTTTACCCTCTTTTAACCCCCTTTAGAGTCTAGGTCAGGGTGCGAAGCCTTGAACCTCAAAAGGGCAACACAGATATCCAAATTTAGATTATTTTTATACATTGTATTGTATTAATAAAATATCTCGTTTTTCGAAAGAAATATCGGAAAAATATCTTCAAGAGGATAATTACGTAAAAATGAAAATATTTTTTCTTAAAGAAGGTTCATATTGAACTAATTAAGTAAAAGTTTCATTACATATTTCTATAACAATAATTATATTTTAATTAACTTTCTTTCTAACAAATAAAGATTTAAAGTAATGTATAATAATTTTACGTCGTTAATATTATCCGCATTAAATGTTGTGAATTAATGAATTTAACGATCCATATATAATATTTTATCGTACCCCACAGTTCGTTAAACTGCAAATTTTAATTTTAGAATGGCGATTGTAAAAATATCGGATTTATGTAAGATTCCGTGATAAACAATTGTACTTGTGCATTGTTATATTTTTTTCATGAAAATTAATAACTATTATTTTATTGTGCTTCGACATTGGACAAAATCGCATTCATTATCGATAATTATGACTACTACGCTTGGAAATAAAATATTCTTCAAATAAATATTCAATTTTTTTCATTTTATATAAATAATATAATTTCACAGTTCATGAGTTTGAATGCTATATATTTATTAAAATATTCGAAAATAATTGTCGAATTTTTTTCTATTATCTGTTTCATAATCATTTACAAATATTATTTTTCAGCAAAAAAATCGTTTATAAATATTAATAATATTTTAAACTTATTAATAAAATTTCATATATTGCTTATAAAAAAAATTAATACGCCAACAAAATATTTCGACTATTCGAATTGTTTAAAATATTCAAGAAAATTATATATATTTTTTGTTAAAAAAACCAATAAATAACTAAGAAATACGAAAAATATAAAAGTTTACCGTTTTG
Source organism: Leptonema lineaticorne (assembly GCA_024500535.1). Taxonomy (NCBI): domain Eukaryota; kingdom Metazoa; phylum Arthropoda; class Insecta; order Trichoptera; family Hydropsychidae; genus Leptonema; species Leptonema lineaticorne. The sequence continues at coordinate 5,102,041 of JANIJI010000059.1, read as the reverse complement.
TTTAAAAATACTAAAGAGAAACTAACCGTTTTACTGATATTATACATCAGTAAAATTTGCGTGACTATGCAGCATAAAATATTAATATTTTTTAACAGTTAGCTTTTATAGGCAAAAATAACCAATGATAACTATAATCAGTTTAATCTAAAATTGAACAATATGAAACGAGTTTTAAACTGGATCATCGATTATAATAGACAAAATTTGTAGTTTATCAGTATATACGATTAGTTTTGGCTGTTATTTATGTCTAGTGAAAGTAATCGATTTTCTTTAAAACAATAAATTATATTAATAAAATATCTACATAGTAAAGATAAAAATAGGTGGAAAAATGTTGTTAAAATAAGACGGCATATTTTAGGCAAATATTTGTTAAGAAACCATAGATAGAATGACCACATAAGTTCCGATTGTGCGTAGATGTTTGAAAACAAACTTAGCCACAAATAAGGGTAGAAAACAGTCATTTTTCGCGAGGAAGAGAAAGAAGATTTGTTAATGTACACGCAGCGGTGAAGAACGAAGGCAGGGGTTTCGGATGACGTCACGGGGTGCATTCAACCCGGTGAAAGTGAAAATCCGATATTGGAATGATTCGGTTGCAGCGGGTATCCCGCTATATAAGCACGGGGCTTGGGCCTAGTGGTACGCGCATGATCCATTTCGTACCCTCGGTTTGCCTTCTGCCAGCCACCCTTGCCACCCTTTTGGTACACGTGCCGACTAACAATTACCCTCTGAACGATACAGCGCTGACCGGTAGCGGTGAATGTTTCAGGACGATTTGCTTCTAGTTAAATTCTTTGATAATATAGTATTTGATATCAAGAATTTAATTTCAAATTTACAGTGTAAAACTTGATTTAACTTTAAAACTCCGATTAGTTTGTGTAATTTTAAAATATTATTTTTTCGACTTCAGGAACATAAATAAAATAAATTTTATTTATATTAAAATAACATAATTTAATATAATTAAGAAAATATATTGTGACTGTAACAACTATTGATAACCTAAAATTCAGTCAAAATAATATATATATATATATATATATATATATATATATATATATATATATATATATATAAATGTATGTGTGTATATAAAAAACGTTGCTGTATAAGAGTTAATTTATTTTTCCACGAAGGGGAGTGTAATAACCCCTGCCGTTAGATCGAAGACGCTCATACAAGCACCCTCCGTTTCCAAGAGTGGAATGAATTAACATATATGAATATGCACGATATAAATGTTGACGATGAAAGTTCACTGTATTGTGCTTTTAATTTAAATTTTAATTAGAAAAACACAGGGAAAATACGCGTACATTAAATAAGCGCTACGATCAATAGAAATACGTATGTTATATATATGATATATATATATATATATATATATATATATATATATATATATATATAATCATTTAAAACACAGCATAACTTTTCGTTTGGTATTATATAATTTTATAAAAGTATGCTTGTTGAAATGTTAACATAGAATCGTTCGAAAATAAACAATTTTCATATTAGATATAAGCAAATAAGGAAAAATAAATATGAAAAAGTTTAAAACGAACGTCAAAAAAGCGTATATATATATATATATATATATATATATATATATATATTTATATATATATATATATATTTATATATATATATATTTATATATATATATATATATATATATATATATATATATTTATATATATATATATATATATATATATATATATATATATATATATATATATATGCATATATAATATGGAAAAATCGATATTGAGCGAACGTACGCACGAGAATACGCCGCTAATGGAGGAAATCTCACCCAATAATGCATCTCGATTCGTTTTACGTTCACACACAATAGTATAAAAAATAATAAATATTATAAGAAAAACTCGAAACGGAACGTTGATAATAATAACAAACGAATAACAACGTATTCAACGACGACGGCGTCGAGTCGGAAACGAAAATAAATAAATAAATAAAAATAAAAGACACTGGATTTATCACACGTGAGAACGATCGCGGTCGGTACGATTCGCGTTTATTTCTTTTTTTTTTTATTTTATCAGCGAATATGAGGTGGGGGGGTTGAAGTTTGGCCGATTTTGTCGCGATTTTTCCGTCCGTTAGGAAAATATAGGCGGCGAGTGACGGCGGGTGAAAGTGGCGCGTCCGCGAGGAAAAACTCACTGTGGTGCATCGGGGCCCGAGCCGGGAAACGCTAGAGAAGGGGAACGCGAGGGGGGGGGAGGGCGAGGGCAAGGGCGACGGCGATGGCGTCGGGGGTGCGAAGGGTCGCGACTACTCACACCCTAAGGGGACAGCCGACAACCCCTAGAGCACCACCGAGCAAGGCTCGCAAGCTCTCCCTTAACAACCGACGAAGCCCACCTGCGGTCGTCCCGTCGCTTGCATTTTGCACCGACGGACAAACGCCTTCGTCACGCAACGAACACGCGCTCGCACACAACTTGAAAAAATCCCGAGTTCGATTCGCAAAATTTTAAAACGATTTTCAGGCGATTTATTTAATTTGTACAAACATTATGAACACAATTCAAATTTTAATATATATTTTATAAATCTAAATATTAATTATTATATCACATTTCCAATATACTATATATGAATTAATAATGCATATTAAATATACTTAATCAGATATAAGGATGTGAGAATGCGGTGAATTAAGACAGCGATAAACCTGACGACCGCTAGGAGCTTTTGGCTTCGTGAAGTGTTCATCCGATAAAAGGCTTTTAGGTATACCACAAATCTCACCTATATCTCACGCTTGAAGTTTAAACCGCCTCGATATTTGAAGTCAAAATATATGTATATTAGAAGTCTTTCTCGGATTTCGTTGTGAAAGGTTGATTCAAATTATAAATAAAAAATAAGATATATTATAGATTTTAGTATTATTATTTTCATTTTTAATAAAACAAATATTTATTTATATTTCTAATTCCTCTTCATATATAAAAAAGTGGTTAATTACCGGAATAATTATGAGTCTTTGAAACATGCAAGATTGCGTTATTGTATTATTGTATAGCACAAGAACATGAATGAAAATATCGAAGGCGAAAGATCAAGGAAGTACGACCGTGAGCTTTCTGACACTCGTCAGTTGAACGATTACAGTTTAAACCCCCGCGATACGAAAAGGTGCAGGAGGGTGGGAGGGGTGAAAGTGAAAAGGGTCCGATGGGTGGACGCGAGAGGGCCGAGGCCTCGGTACGAAGGTTTGAGGTTGCAAGGAGGAGCGACGACGAAAAAGAGAGATGGGACCGAAGAAAAACTGAGGATGTGAACGAGATGGAGGACCGGGACGCTGTGTAGGGCCGGTTCCGGCACAAATCGATAAAACTTTCCCTTTTGACGGTACGCAACGGCGAGAGGGCGAGGTTAAGGGAGGTTTTCGACGCCACCGGCGCATGTTTATGTTGCGGATTTCACCTGCGGGGCCCTTCTCTTGGGGTACGGGGCACTAAAGCGTGTGTCCCACCGGGGCTGGTGGCGGAAGTCGTAAAACCGAGGGCGGACCCAGAACAAAGTCTCGTGGAACGCCACTGTCCCTTCCAACGAATTCCTTTAGTTGATTGAGCATATTAATTTCGCATATATTACATATTTAAATTATTAATTTTAAAAAAATCCATTGATATAAATTATTCGAATAATTTGTAATTGCTGTTGGATTTAAATTATGCTTCTGAATATTTTAAATTAAAATACAACATAATCAAATGCAATTATTAAAAAGATTAAATTTTTTTTCAGATAAAAATTGAATTTAAATAATGTAATATATTTTTTTAACTTAATATTAAATATTTTACTAACAATTAAAATTTCTATTTAATAAGAATAATAAATTCATAAGAAAGCGTATATTTATGTTAATAGAAAAAATACATATAAGTCGAATTTTATAAAATTGCAAAACATTAATAGAAAAAAAAGTTTAATGATGAAGTAGAGATTTCGGAAAATCCCGGAGGACAGTTTAGCTTGTAAGGTCAAGAGGTGCTATCACGACGAGACATAAGGTCGAGGGAAATCGGCTTTTACCGCGCGAAGGGTGAGAACACGGAAAGAGAAAAGCGGTTTTCCCTCGATGTTCCTCAATGGGTTTAACCTTTTTTTCCTTTGAACCAGATATCGCATATTTAATATGCCGGATTCTATTATTAAACTATGTTTTTCATAAAACGTGTTCAATAAGGAAAGTGGAAAATTTGCCCTGATATTTTTTTTATATTTAACACACTTATATAAAATTTTGTATAATTTAAATATTAACAATATTTTTTATAGTATACCATGTAAACGATATTTATACGATGATATTTCAAATTCAAAAGTTTTAGATATATTTTAGAATCTAAGTATATAATTTTAAAAAATGTGCAATTAAAGGATATTAATGAAAATAGTTATTAATTATTATTTATTAAATCTGAAATTCTAATGATAGTTATTTTGTGGTTAAAACAGTAAGTTAAATATAATTTTCCATTACTTTTATACGAAAATAATATAATATCAAAAAATAAATTGATTTTCTTGTTCATATTTTTATTCAAATCTATCGTATTGAAAATATGAAATCAATAACAAAATTTCTTATTATTATTTTTTTATATTAGCAACGCAATATTTATTCTCAATAAATGTTCGATTCGTAGAATATTTTATTATTACACGTTTATTATATTACATTTATTACGAACGTACTTGAAATAAATACGAATACATATTTTATTACAAACATGTACGTATATGTGTGTGTGTGTTTGAGTGTGTACGTTTGCGCGTGTGTATATATTGCTATTGGCAACTTAATCATACATCCCTTGCTGAGCAAAAGGGTCGCACAAGTGCTGACAATAATTTCTATACAGTTATTCTCAATGAAAGTACGCGATTTGTGTATATTATTTTATTTTATATTAAATTGGAAAGCGAAATTTATATATATATATATATGTATGTGTGTCTGTAAATTGATATTTATTATTATGTTATTGACGAAAAATTTATAAGTAATTTGTATTAATTTTAATATTTTATTGCGAAAAATACGTTTATGAATTTGCATATTCCTTTATATTTAATATTATTAAAAATTGCATGCAAATCGGATTTTAAAATGAAATCATTGGAAAATAATTTCATTTCTATTTTTTCTCATAAATATTTAAAAAAGTTTCATACTTTTATCTCTAATTAATAAATTATATAATTATTTTTACAATCTAACATATGCAGTAATATAATTAAGCTAAAAAAATATGTATATATTTCAGTTTTTTTAATGCATTTATAAAGAAAATTATAGTGCTCAACCGCAAATTTTTGTTAAAAATAAAAAAAGATTATGATTTTCTATTTTTATTTAAAAAAATACGATTTAGTAAAAATAGATTATAAAATTATAAATAGCTAAAAATACTGTTAGTTCATATTTTTTTTTTAAATATAGAATAAATAATATTTTTTAATCATATATTATATAAAATGTGTTACTTATTTAATCATTGCTAATATTATTATTTCTTTTTATAAAAAAATGAAATTATAGATATATTTCGAACGTTTTTATGCAATTTCATGTATATCACAGAATATTCACATAGAGCGTTACGATAATGACTTTTGCAAAAAAAAAAGAAAGAAAATTCGATTTTCCGTCGTGAAGGTTGCAGTCGATCGCTTCCGGTTACCGTTCAGGATGCAAGAGTTTCCGCAAAGGCATCCCCCGCGGATCAATAGCGTTGGCCACCCCCACCATTGCACACAGGCCCGCCCCGATGCAAATGCCGATCATGCGTGTACACGACGACCTCCCTGGACACACACACACACACACGCACACGCGCACACACACACACACACACACATTAACAAACACATACAATAAACATTCACGCATACGCACAACGAATCAACAATATAAAACTATATATAATAACTAATTTAATATACACAGATTTTTATAATAGTCATATATTCTAAATATTATAAATTAAGATGATTTTATTATTATATAACATTTCCAAGATTTTTTATATTTTCATCAAATACAATACAAATTTTTATAATCAATACACGCATAATAAGTTATTAAAAATTGGAATAAAATATTTTCAAAATCATTTATCGAGAAGATTATTATATTATATTATAAAAATGCGTTATATTATAATACTTCACCCTTTCGTTTTGTCGTTAGACACGTCCGTTCATGGGTTGCATATTACAATTATTGATTATTCTGCATTACAGCGCGTCTTTTGAAATATGATATTAAACAAAGAAAACACCCCTCGAACGTGAATTACTATCTTTTATCGGGTTTAATGAACTTAATTATTTCGTAATTAATATATAAGAAATTTTAGACATATTTCAATTTTTATTCATTGAAATTAAGTACCTTATACGTGGAAACTATGTGAATATAGCAACAGGTTATATCGTGAACAATAAATAATTAAATAATATAAAATCACATTGACAATATTGTATTTAATATAATTTTAACAAATATTAAGCAATATTATTCTGAATTTTAATTTACTATTCTTTACAGAATTTTTATAGTCTTATCAGATTTTTTGTAATATATGAATAATAAAAAAATTGCCTAAAATTCAATGTCAGATTAAAATAATCCAAAAATATTTCTATATTAGCTTTGATTATTAAAAATAGAATGAAGAGAATATTTTAATCACTTTTCTTCCGTAGTATTCATTAACAGAATATATATTTATATAACATTTATAATCATAAAAACATGAATTAAATGAAAATATGCAGAAATATTTTAAGAGGAAATATGCGTTGGCGTTAAGTTAAACAAGTTATATAGTCGTTGTCTAAAATCTATTTTTGCCTATTTGAAATATTCGTTTATAAGGGGAAAGAAAACGCACCACTTCATTTGCTTTCTTCCCCCAACTTTTTAGTCGAAAAAGTCAATGACATTTTATGAATATATTAATGGCGAATTTTAAAATATCTTCAAGACAAAATGTACTGAAAATGTCTTTGAAATATTCTTTCTCGCAATCAAAAAACGAAATCGTGACAGAGAAAAAAATATACATATTGAAAATAAAACGTTCTGATTGAAAAACGGAAAAAATAATAAAAACAAGGATTGCACACAACGTGCATTTCGTATTTTCCGCCTCCCTAATCTCCATCCCCAGACTTTTCCTTGTTTTTAGGGGGATGTATTTCGTGGAGTTTGCGTGCAGCCGAGAGTCCCCCTTTTTCGGGGAGATGGAGATGATCTTGAACGTTGTAACACTCTGGATAACCGACAAACCACCTTTCGCCATAATTTCTGAACTTTGTTCCATTTTCACACGTGGGTTTGTCAGATTTCAAGGTCGTTTTATCTTACAATAGTATATCCTTGATTTTTCGCAATATATTTAATTATCAATAATTTCGTATTCATTTTCAAGAATAAATTCATATATTTAAATTATATTTACGAGCAACAAAAAATATAAATATATAATTCTAACCTTGGAAAAAACTTAATTTGAATATACTACTCTCAATATTGTTACTAAAATCGTTAGTACTTTGATTTTATATAACTCTATGTTCAATTTTATAAACAGCGGTGCTTAATGTAGACGTTCCATTAAATTTGCTACTGTATCCTACATTATCAAATATATATAGGGGAGTCCTAAATGTGATCATTGAGTGCAATGACCCAAGCGAAAGACCAACAGTAGGGGTTTTATTATCAGTGTTGAACGATAAATTTTTGAAGATAATGAAAATTTCCACATCAACATAACTCACAGCCGTCTCCGGCGAAGTACTTCCGTTTGAAGCGAAAGGAAATAATTATAATATATGAATAATATTATACCTGAAAATTGATTGTGGAGGTCACGACTCGCATAGATTCTGCATAATTTCTGAGCACTGTATCCGTGTTGAGGCAATTTTGACGCCATTCGAAGAGTTGTTCCAATCGTGTCACGCAACGTTCGCATATCTTTTTTGGGAGAAAGTCATCTTTGGAAATCTAAAACAAATCAAATGTCAATAATTATTGAATCGCAGTATTTTTTTATTTTTTTTTTTGAAGTTCCGTGAGACGTTTTAAAATATCGACGAGAATGTTTAACATTTTTATATCTATCATTATAAAATTTGTTGTCGTTTTTTTGTTGTTAGTATTTTTGAGAAATGTTTATTGATGGTCAAAAAAATGACTTACTAGTTCTTACTTGATAATTTTTATATACACGTAAAATAAATATATTTTTATATTCTTATGTAATTATTAAAAAACGAGATCAATATAAAAAAATAAATTATATAATTTTTTTTTTTTGTAACTCGGATAAAAATAAATTTTATACATTATGGTGTGAAATAAATTAAGAAGACAATAGTTTTAATATATTTTATTAAATTAAAAATTTTAAATGACGAATTTGGCTTGTTGAAAGTGAGAAATTATAAACAGAAAAGTAAAATATATACATTACCACACCACATTAGTAATGGTCAATGACTTTGAAATCTCATTAAAGATTTTATTTCAATGTTGATAATAATTATAAAATAAATAAAATAAAAATGTATTTACAATATTTTTAAAATAAAAATTTATCTACAATATTTTTGCATTCGTAATCAAAATATATCTATCGCTGTTCCCCCCATTTTATTAGCAACGATAAACTATATTTTATGAAGGGTGTCTAATGTTGCAACATTATGTATTTCGATATTTATAAATTTTATTTAATATTATTATTCTTATATAATGATTTATAATAATTGTGTAGCAAATCTGTTTTGTATTTTTTTTAATAAATTAAGATAGTGATAACGTTTTAAAAAAAATAATTTTAAAATTTATATTTATTTTAGAATCAGTTTAAATATATATTACATGTATATTTTATATTAGGCTTTAAATTTCAGAATGAAATCGGTTTAAAAAAAAAAACACAAATTATTTCGACACAGTTATTTTGAGAGTAAAATCGGGGTCGGCGAACCCACCCCGAGTGATAGTAGAATCAGCGTAGTGTAGACGGACGAGGGTGAAAAGCGCCCCAAAAATGGGGGGTGAGTCACTCGAGTCACATGTGGCTGAGCCCTCCATCGTCAACAAAGGGGATTTCGTCATGATAACTGAACTGAACCCCACTTTCTGCTACTCCCACGCGGAAAACATTCCTTGGAATACAACCCCCTACGTTCAATGTCACGTGTCTATTTATACATGCACTAATCAATTATGCACATTACAAATATATATATATATATATATATATATATATATATATAATAGTTTTTTTAATATTTTAAAAATAATGATGAACAAACTATTATATTATAATAATATATAATTTTTAAAATAATATATCTTAAATTTTACAGAAAAATATCCAATAAGAATCATTTTACCTTGAAACTGCACTTTTTTATTGGAAATTTTTATAGCGCTTTTCATTTTTTTAATACTATTTTTGTTAAATAATTTAAATTTTAAGTAAAAAAAATTTTTTAAAATTTTTTGAACGTAAGTTGAATTTTAATAATAAATAAATATATATATATATATATATATATATATATATATTAAAATAATGGAAAATAACAATAAAAATATATTAAAAAATCCCGTTAGAATCCTGCAGGATTGTGGTTTGACGTATCAGAAATGTTCACTATTTATAGGTTACGTGACATTGGCACAAAAATAAACAGCGAGTAATTTTCTATTTAAAAATTAAAAAAAAATGTTCATATAAAATTTTCTATTAATTATTGTTTTGATAATTAATATATAATTATTATTAATAAAAAAAATAATTAGATAAAATTTGAAAAAACAAATCTATAACAAAGATCATGTGGAAAAAAAAAGAATTTTATTACATAATATGTAGAATTAATTAAATTTTAAATAGTATTGATATCAAATATGATTGCGTGTCGTTCTATAATACATTATGTATCGTATGATGAATTTTTTATATTTAATTCGAGAAATTTCTATTTGTATTTTAATATTGAAATAATGTATAAAAATAAAATTCATCGAAATTATGTTTTGTATACAAAAAATAAAAATAATTCAATTAATCATTTTAACTCGATAAATTAATATGAAGTAATCGTTATTTCAGATGGAAAAAAATAGTATTGCTCTTTCAAAATTAAAAAAAAAATATTTAATTATGGTTAGTTTATTTTAGAATATAAATTTAAATATTTCGTCGAATTTTTCAATTTTAGCTTATAAAAATCGGATCGGCTCGTTAAAAATAAATCATCGATGAAAAACTTACGACGATCGGAAGGGGGGGGGGCAAAGGGTCAAAATCGCGACCGCGGAGCGGACGGCAAAATAATAAAAAAAAAAAAATAGGAAGAAAAAAAAGACGTATTTAAAAGTCGACGGTGTCGGAAAACGGCGAGGCGGTTCGAAAAAGGGGGTCCCTCGAGTGGAGTGGAGTGGAGTCGCCGCGGGTGGCGGTCGCCGACGGTCGGTGGGGTCGACCCCGGGGAGGTTCTCACCATGGTGGGCAAGCAGGATCTGATCTTGAAGAGGATCTGCCTTTGCTCCCCGTCCTTGTCGAAGATGTGAAGCCTGGGGCCGCTCTTGAGCGAGCACAGACGGCACAGGTCGGTGAAGGCCGTGAAGTTGAGATCGTCCGGCTCTGTCATGGCGAAGCACCTGATGAGCAAGTCAAGCACGCACGAATTGTCCATGTATCGGTCGGGCACTGCGCCCCCGGCCCGCACGCGTTTGTTTACGGGTGGCGCGCGCCCCCAACGACCCGCGCATGCCCGACATATATCGACATAAGGGATGCGAACGCCCCCCACCCCACACGCTTCCAAACGCTCTTGGCCCCTTCCATTTCCATTTCCACTTCCACTTCCACTACGACGACGCCTCTGCGCCCTACGCTACGACGTGCATTCGCACCCTGACCGGGGACGAAGAGGGGAGGCGAGGGCGGGCATTTTCGCCCTTCTAACATGTCACACGTTTATTCGTCTTCGTAACGTAGACGCGTAGACTTGTCTCGTTGACCTCCAAATTTCATGCACTTCTTCAATACTTTCATCAACTCGCTTAATATTTTTTAATAATTTAAATTCATAAATAATATTATATAGATATTCTAACGAAAGACTATAAAATATATCATACTTTTTTAACTTAAATTTAATTTATAAAATAATATTAGTAAAGCAAAAACTCAATATTTAAAAAAGAATCATAAATTAAGATATGCCTATTTAATACATATGATAATAATGATTAACACATTGACTACGTGACACGCATGTATGCGTTTTTCGCAAATATGCATCAGTGCGTATTTGACCATGTGACACTTTCTACAATACTAATTTTTTTACGAATTTTTTTAATTAAAAATGCTAATTTTTTAATAAGAAGATGTACTGATACATATTCCTCGATAGCATGTGGGTACACAAAAACCGAATATATGCGTATCGCGTAGCAATGTGTTAATGAATTAAAAAAAATATAAAACGCAAATTTTTAATATTATTTTTATAATTAATACAATTTTATTAATATTTATTTTTTTTGCAATAGTCAGATTTTTTTGATGATAATTTTAATAAATTGAAAATTAAAATTTTTAAACAATTATATTTTTATCTACAATAATTAAAAAATATTTATTTTTAATGTATAAATGATAATATATTGACTATTAAAGAAAAATAAGAGAAATATTTGAACTTTTTCAATTATCGACTTTCAAGGAAAAAGATGCTTGTGTGAACATTTAATCAATAAACATATTCATCATCAACATTAAATGTATATAGACGATGATTTCTTCTTCTAGAACCTTGCGAATTTTTCGATAATAAAAATAAAAATAAATAAAAGAAAATACAACACAGGTGCTTTCGTTCACACGAAGGTTAAAATTATATGACGTCGACCGTAAAATTTTACGGCTTCTCTTTAATTAGCGCCAATGGGTGATAAAATGTTAACGATTTCACGGACTCGTCGATAAAAATAAAAATTTCAACTACCTTCAACCCCCTTTTTGAGGGTCGACACGTTCGCATGCAATATTCGAAAAGAAGAAGAACCACGACGAAGCGAATAAATATATATATATATACATATAAAAAAGCGTCTATTAGTTAAAAAAATCGTGACGGTTAACGATTATAATTCGTCGAAACGCCATTCTTATTTACACAACTGAGGAAAATTAACAAAGTTCGAGTTTTCCACTTACGAAATCCAAACGCGATCTTTTCAAATATTAAAAGATAATTTTCGACGCGGCTATTTCTAAAAAAATAATTATAATAATAGAAACGTTCATAATTTATAAAGCCTGACCTTTATAAATTATTGTGACATTTATATGTACAGTAATTTAAGTACATTTTTATCGGTTAATTTTTCAATTTCAAATGCGCGTATATAAAAGGCAGTATGATGTGTTTTTTTTTCTAGTAATTACGACGTTAAAATTAATTATTGTGATAATGATTAGTGAATAATTTTTATAGTTAAATTTCAGTCAGTTTTAAACTGAATATTGCCGAGTAATGACCGTTGTTTAAAATTAAATTAAATTAAAATCAGGTAAAAAGTGATTGGTTTAAAATTTTATTTAACAAAATATTGCTTAATATTGTAGATATTTTAGATTTCATTAATAAATTTTAAAGTTCATCATTTAAAGTATTAACATCTTTAATAATTTAGTTGATATTTTACTCATTTAATATGTGATGAATATTGGGTTCGTTTCTTAGGTTATGATTTTGTTGCATTTATAAAAGATATCTCTTCACTGGCAAAATATAATGAAATAAATTTTATATAAAAAAGTATTTTTGAATATTAAACAAACAATTGCAAATTTGTCGATGTAATAAATTAATATTTCAAAGATTTATAAATCACAAAATTATAAAAAATATCATAATTTAAGATTTATTTAATTTAATTATAAATTTAAACCAATACTATATACTTATAAAATGAATAGCAATTAAAAAAATATATAAATTTAGAAATTAAATCGAATCTTTCTGATTTTATATAGGTGTTTAGAAAATGAATCAGATCTTAATAAAAATTTATTACAGATATAATTCTAAATTGGCCAATAAATATTGTTATAATAACTTATAATATTTTTTAACTTGCACTCTTGTTGATTAAAAAAAAATATTTTCCTTCAAATATGAATTTTGTATAAAATATAAATTATTATATAATTTTTTTTAAAATATTGATCTATTTATTCAAATCAAAATAAAAAAAATGGTGTCTTGTCACAACATTAATGCGATCACATTCATTGAATTTTAATGTATTAAATTGATATTTGTAGCCCATAGTTTTACTGTGCCACTAATAAATTTCCGCTGAACTTCGATAAATATTTGATACACGTATTTTTTTGAAATGACACGTGTTACAATCAAACATTAAACACCACATATCGATCATATGTACTTTAGTTTACTTTCGATAACATATTCAAAAAAAAAAAGGTGAATATGACCGATACAAATCGCCAATAATGAACTTGTGAGTTTTTTTTTAAGAGCGCGATCACCAAGGAGACTGAAAATATTACAAACAAAAAACCGAATTTGTCGCAACTGATTTTTCAGTATTTGAACGTACATCACAAAAGCGACAACGAATCGTCGTCGAAGAAATCAATCACAAAACAAAACAAAAAAAAAACAAAAAAATATATATATAGAAAAAATGAGCAATTCACGAGCCTCTTCCGCAAGACACAGAAGTCTCGATAAAGTGGAAAAAACTTTGGCTTTGATTAAACCGGAAGCAGTCAAGCATGCGAACGAAATAGAAAATGCGATTTTAGAAAATGGATTTGATATTTTATCGGTAATAAAAGATAAAATAAGTTTTATTGAAAAAGAAAAACTTATTTTATCATATCAATGCACCGTTATAAACGGTTATTTGAAATTTGATACGATAATTTATAAAGAGTAATTCATTTTTTTTTACAGAGAAAAGAAATATGTCTGACTCCGGATGAGGTCGCCGAATTGTATGATGAACACAAAGGTCAACCGTATTTTCAAAATTTAGTAGATCATTTATCTAACAATTTGATGGTAGCTATGTGTATATCTAAAGTGAACGGTATATATGAATGGAACCGTTTGATGGGACCTTCAAAGTATAAATTTCATATATTTAAATTAATATTTTAATAACAGATTTAATTTACTTTTAATATTCTTTCAGTGTTTTGGAAGCTAGAGTATATTGGCCGAGCAGTATTCGAGCCATATACGGTATGTGTGATTATGATGAGTATATAAACAGTGAATATATTAATGGAGTACACGGAAGTCAAGACTATGCAACATCTTTGAAAGAATTAAATATCTTGTTTCCAGAACGTTAGTTAGCGTTAATATTATTTATTATATCGAGTTTTATTTTTTATAAATATTTTTATTTTTAGTGTTCGAAGAACTACCCAAAGAACCTCAGATAAATGAATATCTTCAAGTAGCGGTTAATCCTACGTTGACCGAAGGTTTAAACGAGCTATGTAAAGAAAAACCTAACGATCCGATTGTGTGGCTTGCTGATTGGCTTCTTACTCATAATCCAAACAACTATGATTTTTCTGACAATGAAAATCTTGGATTAGATACAGAAAATTATACTATAACTACACCAGAATCGATAAGAAGCTAATTTTAAATAGAATGTGTTAAGGGATATCTTTTTTTTTGTAGTTTTCCTTGCACAGTGATGAATTAGGAAATTAATGTACATATTTTTTCAAAGGTAGCAGAGATTATTAAGTGCAAAATATTGACACGATAACTATGAATATTGCAAGTTCTAGAATTAGAAATAGAATTTATTCAAAATAAACATTAATTTAATGGATTAAGAAACATAGATAACACAGTGTTTTTCTCTACGAAGATAATTTATAATGAAAGTGCACTAACTCAGACTGCAAGGGTTAGATTATTTACAATATATAGTACAAATATTAGAAAATAAAATAAAAACATTTTTTAAATTTATTTTATTTTTATTTTACAATCCAAAAAATGAGCTATAATATATTTGCTTATCACAGTTCCATACAAAATATTTCGATTGCAAATTAAAATACCAAACTGTATTTCTATATAAGTATAATTGCTTTTTATGGAAATTTAAGCAAAGAACGCTTATATATGTATTATATATATATATATATATATATATATATATATATATATATATATATATGATTATATAAATATATGAAGGTTTTATTCGCACTAAGAAAATCTAATATTTGTAATTCTGTTATATATATATATATATATATATATATATATATATATATATATATATATATATATATATATATATATATATATATATATATATATATATATATATATATATAGGTATACTATTAATAACAATAAAAAGGATAGATTAACATAAAACGAATAAAATATTCTAGAACGATTTTACAATAGAAAAAATAAAAAATATAAAAGAAATGAGAAAAAATACAAAAGACTAATTAATTATAAAGTAAAAACATGAGAGTTTTTAATTACTAAAAAATAATTTTACTTTGTGACAAAAATATTCGAACGAATTAATTTTTTGGTTTCGAACCCAACCAAACTCTTTCTTGACAGTGTTGTAATGCCTGAAAAAATAATACATTGAGAATTTTGATATTAAAAAAAAATTAATAATAAAAATATAAAACATACATTGCATTCGTTGGCCTGGGCTTCATTTTCACACCAATACGATGGACCCCAAGTACATTTTTTAGCTCCTAATTGAGGTGATCTTCTATTACGATTTCCATTTGGTTTTGAGTTGAACCAAACTCTTTCCTGACAGTGTTGCAATGCCTGAAAAAAAGCAATACATTCAAAATTTGGAAATATTTATATAAAAATAAATATAAAATTATATTCCTAATACGTACATGACATTCGTTAGCTTGATCTTCATTTGCGCACCAATACGAAGGACCCCAAGTGCATTTTTTTGCTCCCACTAATTGAGTGGTTCTTTTACCGCGTGTTTCTTTACTTTTAGGTGACATGTTAACATAAACATGATCTTGTCCACAAGCGTCTATATCACTACAAATCTTTCCTACATTCATTGATGATGCTAACGATTCGATCAATTGTTCTCCATATGTTCTCATAAGTTGAACACACTAAAATTAAATATGAATCGTTATTATGATTTTCGATAAATAATGAGATAAATTCAATAAATACAATATATTACATTGTTGAAATATTTCTTAGGAATGGCGTAGCATGTCTTTTCAATAATGTGTTCCAAATTGTGATCAACGTTAGGATTACTTAAAATTTGTTGCAAGATACCAACAACTTCTTTACATATATTGCATTCAGTGACAGAAGCTGAAATTAAAAAATAACGAATAAGATATATTTCTGAAACTGTCATTTTTTTCCTTTTGATTAGATTTTTTTCATTTGATATGACTGAAACTGTCATATCAAATATAAGTATAAAAATATTTTTAATTATACCATGAATAGATGTATTATCTTCACAGAATTTGAGCATAGTACAAACATCAGCTGGTGACAATTCTTGAGTAAGCAATGCGATAACTAAATCAGCATATTTATCCACGAATTCGTTACATTCTTTTCTCACGCTCTTTGGCAAATGATTGCATACTGAATGTACAACTTTCTTGATTTCATCCTGCAATTTAAAAATATTTTTGATTAAATTACTTAGAAACAATATAATGAACAAAATGTACGAGTTTTAACCTCTGTTGTTTTGTTCTGTAAATCTTTTTCCAATTGAGTCATAATGAATTCACAAATTACGCATTGAGGAGACGATTCAACATCTTTTTTGATGGCATCAGCATATATTAAAGGTTTTCCATTATAAGTGGAATCAGGAATAGAATTAGTAGCTAAAATAAGATAATTCATAATTAGTTAATGCGACAATGATATAGTTTATTCGCTACCATAACGATGTATATATTTATTTATATCATTGTAATTGAACGAATTTAAAAAAACGGAAAATACGAACCAATTAAATGATTTTTCTCGTGTTCAGAATTCTGTAACATGTGTTTTGGTAATAATGGCTTTTTGAAATTATTTCTATCGGCCATAAGACGTTTTTTAGAATGAAGTGTGTCAATTCTTTCAACCATGGAGGTATCGGGAATTTCATCAACACATAATTTCAAATAAACGCATATTTCTTGTGGAGTAAATTTGGCAGCGATGACTTCAATAAGTTGTTTAGAATATGTATCAACAAAATCAGTACATTCAGCTCTCAATTTAGCTGATAAATGAGAACATAAACTATCCAAAGCATTTTGAATGCTTGCCTAAAATCATTATAAAATAATTTAAAAAAAGATACAAACAGAAATATAGCATTACGAAATAAACAAGATATATACTTCAGTTGTATTTTCTTTAAGCATTGTTTCAAGTTGTTCTACAGCAAGCAAACACAATGGGCAGTTAGGTTTGCTACCACTCGCAGTAATCATTAAATTATCAATAATAACCATATCAGCATCTGCATTTTGTGGACATAAATCTAAGATTGGACACATCTAAAATAAAAACAGAATATTTATAGTAGTATTTTGATACATTTTTTTGTACTCAAATCTCTTTTGACTATTATTTATAAAAAAAAAACGCAAATTCTTCATCATATCTCATTTAAAAATAAAATTTTTAGACTAATTGTAAATATTAAATAAAAGAAAATAATAAAAAAATATATGTAAAATAAAAAATACCTGAGATGGATCAATTTCTTGAACAAATAATGCAATTATAGCATTACCATAAGCTTCAACAAATGTATTACAGTAGTCTTTACCTACTTGGGGCAGTTTTTCACAAGTATGTTCTACAGCATGTTTGATAGCTTCCTATGTAAAATAAAATAATGAAAAATATTTAAATGAAAATAAACGTTTTTACAAAAATAGATCTGCAAAAGATTTTTTTTAATAATTGATATAACTTTTATAATTCCTAGTTGTCGCCAATGATTATCATATATTACAACTTATTTAGAAATTTACCTCATTATGTGGGTCACTGATTTCTACTTGAACATAATGCAGGAATTGTTCACAGAGTGTGCAAGCCATTTTACTGTATGGTAGTTTCACAGACAATCTTTCAATAGGTAATTGGGCGCTTTCTGGTTGTAAAATTTGAACATTTGGTTGGTTCTTTTCTTGTTGTTTTGGCTAGGAAATAGTTATTACATTTTTATAAATTTTAAAGCTAATGTAATTAATATTATGATAATGTAAAATACAAAATTCAAACCTTGTAGCTGTTAGCTTCATCTTTTCCAATAAGCGGTTTTTTTGCTTTATTTAAAACTCGAACGGCGATTTCGTGATGTTCTGCAGGAATCAATGGAGCAATAGGAGCATTCTAAAATAAATTGTTTGTGTTAATTACATATTCAAACTAATAAATTTGTGTTATAAAAAATCTTACAGAAACTACTCCTTTATGACAAATGCCAGCCATGAAACAAATTGCGTTTGGATCTAATTCACTGACAAGGAAGTTATATATTACAGGATAATATTGATCAACGATGGAAATGCACTCCTTTTTAAATGATCCAGTTTGTTTACATACACCTTTAATATTAATAAAAATTAATAAAAAAAAATCTGTGAGTAATTCTGAAAATCTGTATTAACTAGAAAAGATAATACCTTCAAGAACTTGTTTAAATTCTTCTTCAGTTGTGTTGGCAATTAGAATATCACGTAAATGTACAACTAATTGTTCACATAATTCGCATGGAACATCATCTCTATAATAGATAAAAAGATTAAAAATATAATAAATAAAATATACATCATATCAATATAAAATAAATTAAATACTTTTCTTCCTCGACATCCAACCTTCCAACATTTCCCATTGGAGTAATTTCGACATCACTAGTTTTATCATTTGTTTCAGTTGCTTCCAAAGAAGATGGTTTATGTTGGTGGAATTTATAAGTACAAGTTCCTGCTAAATGACAAATGTTTTCTGGATAGAAATTGTCGATAACATGTTTATATATATCTTCAAAATTCACAAATACTGCAGTAGCACAGCTATCAGAAAAGCTTCCAAGTTTTCCACAAGTCTATAAAGATTTTTTTAGAAAATTAATTATAAAAATATGTATATGGAAAAAAATATTTTTAATATATTTTTCTTACTCTTAACATATTTTCCAAAAATCCTTCATAAGAATTAGCATCAAAAGTCTTTCTCATTTTGCCGATAACTTTGAAACAATTATCGCACATTTGTTTACCTTTTGCATTTTTTGCAACAATTTCTCTGTCTTCTTTCTATACATGTTAAAACATTAATTGAGATACAATTTAAATTATACGAGTGTGCATGTTTACATATATTAAAAAAAAATTACCAAATTATCCAATAATTGGTCAATACGCTTATTATTGCAAAGTCCAGCAACAGAACATACAACTTGAGGATTCATTTGAGAAGCCAATGTTTCAACGAGTTCTGGTATAAATTCATCTACTAATTTGATGCACTCATTTGAAATAACTTTTAAAGGAATTAATTCACACGAGCCAACAAACACAGCTTTCAAATCCTCCTAAAATACACAGAAATATTTATTAAAAAGTGAAATTTTAACAAATATGTATGGGTATATATAAAATTACTAAATATAACATACTTGCGTTTGATTGCTTTCGAGTTGATCCCTAGCCTGTTTAACCATATCCTTACAGATAGTACATACATCGTCATTATCTTCAGGCAAGATTTGCTTCTCCCATACAGCTTTAATGCAATGTGTTACAGCTTTACATCCTTTAGCATTTCTATACAACAAAAAATAAATACACTGATATTATATAAATAAAATATACATATATTTTTTTTGAAATACTAACGTAATATTTGAACACCAAAATGATGGTCCCCATGTGCATTGCTTTGATCCTAAAAGTGGCGTAGTAGCTACGAAACCTAAAAAAACATTTTTATTGATGAAAATTAAATTTTTAAGGTTTTTATCAAATATTCAATATCTTTTACAAAATACATACAATAAATAGTATTGTCAAAAATTAAACATAAATACGATGAATATTAGTTTCTATATCAAAAATAAACATTTTTATTTATCTTTTTCATATGTTTTGCAATAATAAAACGATGTATAATATATGTGTACACACATACTCGCGCGCACACATACACACGCGTGTGTGTAATACACTAATACATTCACTGCGTATAAAGTGGCAAATATTATTTGGATTTATTAAATGAAATATGTAGTTAAAAAAATAAACATCCCAAATATTATATTTATATCAAAAAAACATTTTGACTAATTAATTTATCTAAAAATTAAATTATAATAATATCTTCTGCAAGACACTCACAAGCGTCATTATAAGATTAAAAATATTAAAAATGCGAAATAAATTATTGAAATACAAATTATTTTGGAAAAAAAAATTTACTACACTGATAATTATGTCATTGCAGTTTATTGGATTCTACAATATAAATTTGTAAGGTTTCAATTTCGTTAGGAATATTTTTAAAATATATTTCTTACAAAATATTGATTTATGAAAAAAAAAACTTGATTTCGCAACGATTGATTATCAAAGGTCACAAAGTATTATTTACAATCTTGGCGTAAAAATGTTCAAATATTTATAACACGAATAAGTCAAACAAATAGTTTCGATTTAAAAATAATAAAAAATCTTTGTTTCGTTTTAAATATGCTTTTACATACTTATACAGAAATGATTCATAATGTTATTATTCATAGATTATCAAAAAGTCTACAATTTCCATTAAATGCACATTTTATTTTATATATTTATTAATACATAAAAAAAAATAACTAGCTAATGAATGTTTATAAAATTTAGCAAATTAATTCAATTTAATATTTAAAATCCTAATAAGAATCAATTTCTAGCTGTTTCATGTTGACCCATAATAAATTTTATCGTTTCAAACGAAAAAAAATATAACAAAGATATCGCGTCAAAACATTGTATCTTTTACGTTTTTATTGATGTTATTATTTTATAAAAAAAATATTTTTCAAATGAAAATATTAATGAGATTAACAACAAATAAAGAAAATAAATTATATTTACGCAATATTTCAAGAAATTTATTTTTAGAAAATACTATTGTCTAAGTAGTTTCTTTTTTTTATGAAAGAATACAAAAAAATGGTATTATATTCTGAAAACTCAAATATAAACTACAAAGTAAATTAATTCCAAAAAATATTAGACATATGAAAAAAATATTGAAAAATCTTCAAGCGTATAATTCATAATTATTTAGGATTATTCGCAATTATTAAAAATATAGTTTAAATTTACATATTTTATATACTAAACAAGATTTCGATAGTTTTCATCGATCGCAGAAGAAATCGCCGATATGCTATCGCAATTATTCGGCAAGCTTGACGTTTTGTTGAATTTTATAATTATCGGGTATTTTATAATTAACGCGAAACAAAACGAACGGAATCTATCGAATTAAATATTGAATAATTTAAGTCTACGGTAAAATTTAAAAAAAAACTATCGAAAACCGTGCAATAAAAAGCGACAAAAATACAACAACGTATCGAACTCTTACAGCTATCGCGAATCGATAACAAAGTTTACAAATTCGTTTTAATATTTGTTTCTAAGGAAAAAACACTTTTTTTCATCAATATAATGAAATTTATTTAAGTGTGAAAAGGTTTGACAGATCGAATGCTGCGATTTCGGATCTGAAAAAAAAACACTCGACAGGATAAATATTAGAATAAGAAGGCGAACGCATTGTGAAATACGATAAGAACCGTGTCAGTTATTTAATATATATCGGTTTACAAATAGTGAAATCGAAAAGCCGACTTATGCAATATGCAATAAATGACGCTATTTTGCATTATAAGAAATATATAGAATTCGAGGTTATGTTTTGTTGCACGTATACGATGCGAAAGACGTAACGCATCGTCGTCATATTTACGCAGGAGACAAAGGACAATGAAATTGCGCCGTCGCCAAAATCGAATAAAATCTCGATATATACGACGTCAACGTTGACGACGACGATAAAGAAATCTGACGAAGGCGAGACTCACCACAGAATACCGCCAAGAGCAGCGCGTACATCCACCGCGACATCGCGCACCACTGTCAACACAACCGATGTCGACAACGGCACTCACCGACTGGTGATTCTGCTTTTCTACACAGCTGATGCGTTTCTGTTGTATCGAAAACAACTCTAACACCGCTCGTTACGACCATATACTTTATCATGCGCATTTATATATTTTTCTAATTTTAATAATTCTTTCCTTATTTTCATAATCAAGAATCAAAAATAAATCTGATTTAAAATGTGAATTTTACGTTACCGATTATTAGTTATGATATGTAATTATAAATTATTAACAATGCGAATATTTCCAAAATCTATCAGATTTAAAAACTTTTACAT
The DNA here is from genome assembly GCA_024500535.1 of Leptonema lineaticorne. Lineage (NCBI taxonomy): Eukaryota > Metazoa > Arthropoda > Insecta > Trichoptera > Hydropsychidae > Leptonema > Leptonema lineaticorne. The sequence goes on along the minus strand of JANIJI010000059.1, from coordinate 5,079,358 downwards.
TTGAATTGTTTTATATAACGTAAATTATCGCAAAAAAATTAAGTAAAATCATAAAAAATTAGAGGACTATTAATTTTCCTCGTTATGCAAATGATAAACCGTAAAACCGTTATATTTAACAGTATATGTAATATCTATGCTAATTCGATTTTAACAAATTATAATAAAAGTAAATAAAAATATTTCTTTTTATTAATTTCTCTCTCTCTCTCTCTATCTATCTATCTATATATATATATATATTACTAATTAACAATTGCTTTTATTTATTTAAGCCACGTGTTAGACCAATTTGTATTAGGTTTATCAAAAGACATCAATATTTTCAGTAATAATAAATACATGGAAATTGCATTTAAAATTGACAACCCAAAAAGGTAAACAATTGAAAATTCAAAAAAATTTGTTAATCTGTAATAAAAATATAATGTTAATATATATTTTTTTCTCATTGTCATATAAATTCAATTTTTTATTAAAAAAATATAATTATTCGAAAAAATCTTTTATGTATATATTATCGTTAAAATTTTGTATGCATGGTTTTTAAAACGGTAAATCCGGTTTTCGATTATGTAATATTGTAAATTTAATTTAAAATATGAGACATGTTAAAATAGATAATAGTCATACGTCTTCATTTAAAACAAAAACAAAAATAAAGTATTTATTTTTAATAATACGATAATAAAAATAACAATAAACAAGAATACTGATAATTTCCTTTGTGCGTATATATATATATATAGTTTACATATAAATTAAATTATTTATCTTAATTTACGAGGGTATATCTTTAATCGCAGTCCATTTTTTGGTCTAAGTATAAGTTCACCGAGCAAACTTATGTCTTCGCGCCTTTCAATCGATTCGACACGATATTTTCTCAATATCGTCGACAAAACTACTTTTTCTTCCAAAATAGCAAATCTTTGACCTGAAAAGCGATTAAAATATATTTATTTTTTGCTAACATATATAAAAATTATAAAAATGTAGGTATATCACCTATGCAATTTCTAGGACCAGCGCTGAACGGAATGTATGCATAAGGATGACGTCCTCGACAATTTTCAGGAGTGAATCTATCTGGATCAAATATCTCTGGATTTGGAAAGGCTTTTGGATCCCTGTGAAGCATATAAGTTATTACCATTGCGGTGGTGCCGGCCGGAACGAGATAATCACCTGAAAATAAATGGCCGTTTGTTTATTGTGACAATGATTCAAACAACACTCATGCTTAATCATATGATTGACTCAATCCCCCATATTTTGTTTTCTTTTCATTTTTATTATCATTATCGTGCATATGTGATATTTTAGTAATCGCTTCACGATTCATTTGGTAAAATAAAAGAAATATTTTTACCTATTTGAACATCTTCTTTCAAGTATCTAGCGATCAATGGAACACTAGGAAACAACCTGAGAGCCTCTTTTATACAGCATTCTAGATATTTCATGTCGAACAATTCTTTCATCGTCGGTTTTCTATCAACATCACCGTCAAAAATATAGTCCAATTCATCGGCGACTTTCTGTTGAATCTTTTGATTGCAACCGAGCAAATATAAACACCAGCTCAATGCCGCCGATGTTGTGTCATGTCCCTAGAAAAAAATATGATTAATTAACAATCAATTTGTTTGCATAATTGAATAAAACGATCGCATATATGCTTGTTTATAACTTTTTCAAGTACGTTCTAACTTATAATAAAGTGAGGTTAATTCAGTTCATTGGTTACTAGGCGGATGGATGAACAAATATATGAAGGTTATCCAATAAATCAATGATCTTTTTTAAATTTCATTAAATGTTTATCAATTGTTGCAACAATTTTTATCACTATGTAATTGTCTGCTTTCAAAAGCATAATAGCTCAAGTATCATAAAAGGTATATATTCCTTTGATACGTATTTTCTCTATATAATACAGCTGAATTGCATATAATTATGCTATTTTAAAAAGATTTTCTATTTTTATTTTTTTCTAAAAGGCCTAGAAAAATCAGAACTACAATTTATTTAATTAGGAATTACTCTGATTTTTTAAATTTTATTGATCTATTTCAAATTGCGATTTAATAATTAAGAAATAATATTTTAATAATATATACATATTTGGATTTTATTCGAACAACTTTAAATTATCAATAATTGTATTATATTATTTTTGAAAATATATTTAAGGTTTGAATATTTAACATTTGAATATTTGATATTTAAAAATATTTAACATTTGGACTTTATTGTTTTTGGTTATATATATATATATATATATATATATATATATATATATATATATATATATATATATATATATATATAATATTAAATAAAATAAAATAACCTTGTCTCATCCTATTTTTATCATTTTTAGTCGTTATTTTTTTTAACTTTAATTATACTTAATTTGCAACAACGTGTGATTTTATCGTCGCACTTGTATCTCGTAATTGCTATTAAAATCGTGCCCTCAAACAAAGATCCGCAATAAAAACATCCTTTGTGAAGTGTTTTATTTTATAATAATAATTATTATTTTTTTGTATCTTACTTCAAACATGAAGGTGTCAACCTCTTCTCTGATATCGTCGTTGCTGAGCACCGTACCATCTTTCGAAGCTTCTATTAGCAAATCGAGAAATGCCAATTTTTTTCTACTGAAAGATTCGTCATTGTTCTCTTCGTGATTTTCGCCTTTCAGCTTTTCTCTAGCGATTTCTTCTTTTCTTTCCCTGATTACTTTGTATGAAAAATCGTGCAAAATCTTCAGGCATTTTTGATGAGCTGAATAGTCGCTAGTCATTTTGAAAATCCAATTTGACTGCATCCAGATCTTTGATTGTCTCTTCAACATGATATTGGCCATCCTAAAACAAAAAGAAATATGTGTATATGTTTTTTTTTCAGGAAATGTGTATATTGTGTGATTTTCTGTTTTGAAATTTGCATTATGATTTCAAACAATGGATAATTGTGAATGTGACGCGAATTCTTTGTCAAGTCAAGGATTTTTTTCTAATGAGGCTTCCTTCGTCATATGATAAAAGTTGAAATACTTACATAAAAATATATTCTAAAAGTTAACATTAAAAACCCCATTAAAAAAAAATTAAATCACCTAAAATTAAATTTAAATAAAATATAAAATTTCACCCCCCAAAATTCACTATTCAACTAATACTAATTAAAATTAAAACATCTCCATTTCGATTTATTAAAATAGTAATTATCCCTGAATTTAACTCTATTTTCATTTAAACTATCGATAGTAAATAATATAATATGGCGTATCATATATTTATATTTATGAATAATTTCATAATGATAAAATTAAAAATAAATTGGAATTATATTATATATTCAATTTCAATAGTTAAATTTTATCTTTGATTTTCAATAAATTTAATATATTTTTCATATTTATATAGTTTATTGACATATTTTGTTATAATATTTAAATTTTAGAAGAATTATTCATTAATCTATTGAATACTGACTGAATAAATTGAAACGAATATTTCAATATTATTTGTTTATAAAAAAAGGAAATTTTTTTAATAAAATCATCTTCAAAATTAATACTATAAAATTCTTTCATAGTATTAATTTGATAACTAATGTTATCATAATTAATGTTGTTTCGATATGCAGAAATATGAGATTTAACATATACACGTTATAGCGCATTTTCACGAAGCATCATGGAAAATGTTCATAATAATAAGAGGCATAAAAAAAAGTGATCGTCCCTGACACTAAACGAAGAGGCTACAAAACAATTTTTTTTTTGCTTTAAAGATTACCGTGAGAATGAATTCTTCAAGATGAATTTGGTTAAAATATTTTACGTGTGTTTCTTTTTTTTTTTATATAAATGTACAATTTTTATATTGTGTTGGTTGAGCCGGATTTGCACCGCATGAGTGTTTACAGGACGCAAATTATTCATGCAAAATGATCGGGTCATTTGAACGTAGTCGAGTTCAAAGACTAATTTATAAAATTCATTTTAAATTGGACTTCATTAAAACTATATTTAAAATTTTACATTTTTAAGATATGAGTAATTAAAATAATTAATTATTATCATAAATACTGTTATGATAGAAATAATACTAAACACATTGGGATGTTTAGTTAGTTTATGATTTTGGTATATTATTATATTTATAATGCATAAAGACAAATTTATACTATTAAAATTGATTATAATTAATTGACAAACACGCAGAAGATGATTGGAATATTTGGAGTAGCGTTTCTAAGAGTATTTTTGTAATAATATATAATGTCATACATTCCTTATACTAGTGATATTTAATCTTTTAAAACAATTATACACACACACACACACACACACACACACACACACACACATATATATATATATATATATATATATATATATATATTTAAATTTTAAAAGAGTTTATTAAAATTTTTACACTACTTAGATTCTTTGTGGAATTTATTGGAACTAAGAGTGTCATAGTTAATTTATTCAATCGTATGTTGAATATCATTGACTTATATTTTTTTATATTGACATTATTAGGATTAAATTAATATATTTATAATTTTTAGTTAAAAATAAAATTCTTCAGATTATATAGATTTTTATCTTGGTAATAAATTTATTAATGTAGCTATTATTTTTTTATTTATAATTTATTAAATTGTTTTGATGAATGTACTGTAAATGCTACATATTTGGTATGTTGTTTAATTTATTTATAGTCTTATCAAGTATTTAAAGGTCAACGTGATCGTTCTATCGTCATTTCTATAATTTATTTTAATGAAAAGTTAAATTTGCGTTGAATTTTTTATGATAACATTGAATTCATTTATAAGAAAATGGTAATCATAAAATTAAATGCAATTTTTAGTTTTATTGGATGATATTTTATACAGAATATAAGTGTATTTTAAACAATGACACATTCATATGTTAGAATATTGATAGAGCGAAAGAAATTACTAATTAGAACGGGTATATAATTCTTAAAAAATATAGAAGTTACAAAATACTTTATTCTAAAGATTGATAAAAAGTATTCTTTTTAAAATCAATTCAAATTATGAAAATGATTCATAGAAAAATAAATTGTAGAAAATTTAGTCTAATTTTATGATTAATATGAAATTACTCATAAAATTTTAAATTATTTTGTCATGTTGTAATGAAAATATATTTAGCGATTATAACATCGAATTTAATCGAAAAATAATTATCGATATTCATAATATATATACATCGTCAATATGTATATTTTATCACATGACATGTCTAAAGAATGATATAATTAGGAACGAATGATTCAGCAAACTTCTTTATAACAAAGGAGTTTGTAATCGAAGATACATAAAAAAATGTAAATAATCTCTCACTATGATTATAGAAAAATAGGATAAAAAGAGAATTTTATATTCCATTACGCGTTATTTATTATATTTATATAGAATATGCCAAATATTGACATCATTTATTTCCATAGTGTCGTATCATGATCGAATGAACATTTGAGTGACACCAACATGATTGCCTCTCGGGTGTGATATGTATTTGAAACAATCCATGGATGATGTGTTTCAATCAAAATAGGGGGTAATATTGCCACCCCCTCAACAATATATATATATATATATATATATATATATATATATATATATATATATATATATATATATATATATATATATATATATATATATAAATATATATATATGACTGTAAAAATATACTACTTTAATATATAGATATAGACAACATTACTAAAATGTGTAATTAAACGTAATATATTAAATTAAAAAATCAAAATTAATTTATAAATTAATATAACAGAAATTATGGGGAGACAAAGAGTAACAAACTAGCATGATTAAAAAAACAATAGTGTTTGTTTTACTAATTGATTGGAAATATCTATATGAATTATCATCAAATTTTCTGAATTATTATTTGAATAGCTAATTTGCTTTATTCGAAAATGGAAATTAAACTACTTTAATGTTGTATTTTTTTTCAATAACGTTTAAAAATTTTACCGATTATAAATGAACGAATCACGTTTCGTTTGTGTAATGAGAAAATATTATCTTTTGAATAAACGTTTCCTATATTTATAATTTCAACATGATTAATCGCATTAATAATATTTATTATTTAAAGAGATAAAATCATAACAAGTATTCATTAATTGTATCCAACTATTTTGTAAATTTGTTGAATATTTTATATGTAATAAAAATTATAATTATAAATTTAAATCATAAATTTATAATTTTAAAAATAATTATTTTAATATATTTTATTATAGTCATCTTTAGAAAAATTAAATAATTTCTTAATTTATATTATATATATTAATACAAAGATGTCTCTAATAAAATAAAAAAAGTAAAACAAATGTATTTGCTTATTTAGTTTGAAATATTTTCGAATATGTTTAAATGACAAAAATTAACAAATAAATTAGTTTATAACAAATAAAATATTAATATAATAATAAATTTAATTTATACACTTACTCATAGATGGCTTTTACATATTCAGAATCACTATTCATTTGCGCGTTCACTTTTCTTCCCATAGCAGTTTCTATAAAATACATATGAAATATTTAATATTTTTAATAATATATTTATATTAATAATTTAATTTTAATAAATATATGCACCGCAAATAATATCCAACGTACACAATGTAACGTATGGAAAAATATTAAATGAATCATTCTCAATTTCAGCTTTCATTTTATTCACCAAAATGACGCTGTGTTCGAAAAATATGTCGACAAAGTTGTCTAATATTTTAAAGTGAAATGCAGGAGTTAAAATCTGTCAAATAAAATCATAATCAATATCTTGCACTTAAACACTTCCACTAAAAGCAAAATATCAAAATACTTTTCTTCTGCTCTTCCATTTTTTTCCCGAACTTGTTAAAAGTCCTGTGCCGAGCCATGGTCTTAAATAAATATATTCTGAACTCTTATTTATATACTTTGGACTACTTAAAATTGGCTATAAAACATAATTAACAAAATTAAATTATATTTTAATATGTCAATTAAATATTTTTGATGAAACAATTATTACTTCTACTGTGGAGGCTTCAGATACGAAAATATACGGTTTTGTTCCGAGCCAGCCCTTATTTAAACCCTGTCTTCTACCCCACATGGCTCTTACGCCTGTGAGCCTTTCATACATTTCTGAAAAAAAAAATTATATTTAGAAATATATTATTATATAACACATTTATAAATATTTAGATAAATATTTAAATGTTAAATAGAATGGCAAAGTTCTAAAACTTGAAATTTAAACTAAAATTCAGAAATTTAATTTGATATACTTATATATTATATAAATATCTTGAATTGAATTTACTTCATTTTACATGCATTATTTTTTTTTATTGAATATTTCTTGTAATTATTAAGTTTAATTTTGTTTTAAATCAGCTTTTATTAAGGGATAAAATTTGTCAATTATTTTTTAATGTAAAATATATTAAAAAATAATAAATTAATAAAATTAATTTATTATTTTTTAATATATTTTACAGAAAATATTTAAATTATTTTTTTGACATTCAATATTGATATAAATATTGACGTCAACATGAAGGCTCTGTTGATAATATTGAAAATTAAATGTTTCAATGTTATAATAATTTGCACATATCGAAAAACGAGTGCAATAATAAAATAAAACGATATATGAATTATGTTAAAAATTTATTTTGATAAATATTTTTTAGCATCAAACGTAATATTTATTTTAAACTAAATTCATACTATCAATAATAATTGTTTATAGAACTATGTTGCTGAAACAATAAAATAAATGTTAAATGGATATTTTAGAAAAAAAATGTTTTTTTAACATTAAAAATCATATAATATAACCAGGTTTATTTAATTTTATATATAATAGCAATTTATTAGTGATATATAAATAATGTATAGTATTTAAAATTTTTAAATTGTATAAGTTATATGTTACAGTTAAAAGTTATGATGATACATAACATTATTTATCACAAATTAATTTTTGAAGGTTGAATGTTAAACATTAATTACTATTTAAATATGTTGAATATTTCTTGGGTCAAAAATTTATATAAGCGATCTGAATACTCAGAACAAGGCTAGTTGGTCATTGTTGCACAACAACAAGTCAATTTAGAGTGCTAAGGTCATATATATTTATAATATATTTAGTAAGAAAATTTTTAGTAATTGAAAATATACAGAAAAAAATGATAACAATTGTCACTAGAATATGGTTTAAATTTAAAATGTGTTATTTTTTAAATCGTTTTATGATAATAATATAATATAAGTGAATTTAGTTTTATATGTATAAAACGTTTATATATATATATATATATATATATATATATATATATATATATTAAAATGTTTAAATGCTTAATATCATGTTGTGCAACAGAGGAGGACGATACTTTAAAATTATGAATCAACACTATAATTATGAAAGTTTAAAATTAAAATTAGAAACCAAATTTAATAATTATTTAAGAATCGAAAGTTTGACGACAAAAAAAATGACAGAAAACGTAATATCGTATAGTTTAGGAAAAATTGGTAATTTTTCGTAATAAACGTCAAATTAGTATAATTACGTCAACAGTCCATGTTAATAATATGACGTACGGTTTTTTTTTTGTTAAATTATGCACTCGATATACTATACAAATTTTAATTTATTAAAATAATAGTAGATTAATATAATAGTCAAAAAAATGTTTTAATGTAATATTAAAAAAAAAAATCTTGAAATATTACTAAATATATGTTATTAATGTATCATAATGGATAATGTCGTAACGGTTCAAAATACAAATTTTACTTTTATTTCCTTTTATTATTATATTAACGTTTATATAGTGTATCGTAAATTAATAGTTTAGAATCATGACTGAAATAAAAAATAATACTTGTTATTTTTATTATAAATAGAAATTGGATAATTATATAATACGCGTACGCTAGAATTGGCCATATCGTAAATATTGATGGTTAAAGATGACACAATGGAAAGAATGTGAAAAGAATATTCAAATTTAAAAATTTCTATACCATGTGGAATATATATATATATATATATATATATATATATATATATATATATATATGTGTGTGTGTGTGTGTGTGTGTGTATGAATATATATATATATATATATATATATATATATATATATATATATATATTATATTTTAGAATTAAAAATATTTAATTTCAATTCATGTTAAAACCATATGATTCATATAATTTTTAAATTAAATGTTATTTCAAAGCGTAAACTTAATACTAGTTGCATGATAAACAAACTTACACTAGATTATTGCAATATATTATGAAATATTTTTTCAAATATATATTTGGAATAATTCTTCTATTGATATTAAAAAAGAATACCTCTAATAAAAAAATAATATAATAGATTAAATATGATATAAGTAGTAAGCAATGGTAACCGTCATGTTCGCAGTAGATTTCGATGCAATTTCCAATGAACGGCAAGGACGCCGGTCCAGGAATCCTTCCAATCAATTTGACAATTCGTCTCCTTTTCCAATTGTAATATAATAGAGAAATAACAACGATAAACAACGACACTGTAACCGATGGCGACCAATATGGAAAATATTTCGCGTGATAATAATAGAATTGCTTCAGCAAATACGCCATATTTATCAGTTTAAACTTGCGTTTATAATAATGAAACGAACCACTTTTCAGACATTTTTAAATTGTATTTTTTTTTTAAATATATATGTATTTATTTATTGACACAGTGGACGCGTTATATCGTCAAGACCAGCTCGATTTAACAGAAGTCAAAAGGATGAGGAGATGTATAATCGTGTTCTATACGAGGTCCGGTTCCCCTACTATGTCGGCGCTCCGCCCCCCTTCGGCGAATTTTTCGACTTTCGATATTGTTTAAACAATTTATTGATAAAAGTGAAATTTTAGAGACATCGAAACGTATCCACTTTTTATTTTATTTTTTTAAAAAAAAAACTTCTCTTCGTTCACCTACGTTCAGATCGACGCGAATCTGGTCCCATTGTGCGAAGGCATCGAGTCGTATAACGCGAAACGATTTGAGCGAATAATTGTAATGTCACCGAAAATATATATATATATATATATATATATATATATATATATATATATATATATAGAAAAAAAATCGTGAAATAGAAAATAATAATAGTTCTACTCGTATTGTAGTATTTTCACGATTTTATATTGTTGAAATAAAATAGTATATTATAATATATTTAGAACGTGATAAAAGGTTAAAAAAATATTATTTTTTCACTTTATAACGATGTGAAAAATTTTCAACAAAAAACAAAATATAAAAATTAAAAAAAAAACAAATTTATATTAATTTCAAAATTAAAATTGCAATATTATAAAATTGACAAATTGCATATATATTTTCTTTTTAAATAAAACTTAATCGTTTATCAATCGAAAAAGTTATGAAATATTTTAAATATTTTGCAAAAATGTTTGCACTCATAAATCACATTCACAATGTGAAATGTCGATACGTAAACTTGAAATCGAATCTGCATAAATTATGAAAACACATATTGTATACCGCGTCAAAAATTATGTTATGTCGAAAAAACGAAAACAGGTTCCGATTCTTTTGTGACTTCTGTTACAAATATGTAACAAAATACTATAAATTTTATATAAATAAACATAATATATACGATATTTTCGTAGTAAAATCGTATTCGTTATCGTACGTTGTATATTATGCGTTTTTTTTTTTTTTATAAAATACAAAATATATTTAGCATGTTTAAATTTGTAATTAAAAAATATTATCTTCGGATCGATAAGTTTTAATGATAGGTCGTCAAAATTAATTTTTGACTGCATCATTGATTCTATTTATTGGTAGCCTTAATTACGATCGATTCATTCGCTAGTTTGCAAAGTGATAGTCTTCCTTTCAATTTTTTTTTCGTCGAATTTCTTTATCTTCCATTTATAAAGTTTGAGTTGATGATTATTGAGCAGATATGAATTTTTTTTTATCGCATCGTTTTCATTGAATAGAGGAGGATTTCGACTTTTTACATGAAGGATCATTGTATCGCTTGTCAGGCGATCATCGATATGATTATGCTTTCAGATTTAATATATTTATGTGTTTGTAATGAAATGATACTTTCTAAAATATTTTTTATTTAAATAATGATGTATAATATAATTTTATTAAGATAAAAAATAAATATATACTGTCAGTAATTATGCATTGAAGTAATCCGATTAATCATTCTTATTAGTATTGGTGATTAGTATTGATTTTTTTGAAATATTTTTATAATCAGTTAATATATAATGTAGTATATATATTTTTAATTCTCATATTGAGTATTTTTATTTTAATTTTAAGAGTTGTGATTTTTACGAGATTAAAGCTCACGACTTTTTTTATGAGAATAAAGTAATAGAATATCAGGTTTTCTAAATTTAGTAAAATTATTTCATTCAGTAAAATAAACATCTTAAGATTAGACTTAATATTAACGATTTTAAACAAATAAAAACATAAATCAATATCAAGATTTTCAGATGTACTAAAATTGTCACATCGTTAATATTTATTTATTTTGATATAATTTAAAATAAAACTTTTTTTTTACATATTTTGCATTAAAATTATATATAAAATCAATTAGATTTAAAATATTCCGTAAATTTAAAATTTTTTAAATCATGTAAGATAATTGATTCATATATTTCGAATGAATTATATTTGATATAACACTTTAACATACCATTCAAAGCACAATTGAAGATAAATATTCTTATTTTGATAAGTCAATTACGTTTTATTACAATCTCTTTTCAATTTGACACGGTCGCTACTTGATTCTCAACGACTTATTCGACAATAAATCTTCAATTATCCTCAAACACAACATATTCATTAACGAACGGATGGTGAACAAAAAAAAAATAGTTGTAGTTTGATTTATATGATCATCTTTGTCAAATGAAAATATTACTATCATCCAAATCTCACCCATCAATAATAATAATATTTAAATATAAATAAAAATAATAATGATGTATCGATCGACCAAATTCGCTACTAATAAATCATTCGACGTTACAATTTTTTTCTATGAAATATCGATCTATTTAAATTATTTGCATATATCGTAACGACAAATGTGACATTAGAAAGCCGCATATTATTGCGAACTCGATTCAACAAATGTTTTCAATAATTTCATATTTAATATTTTATTGCATCCGTTCATATGTTGTATATATATATATATATTTATATATTATTATTCGACTTTCATGCATTCATAGTTTCGACAATTATTCAACGTGTCATCAGGTAATGACTTTCAGCGGTCACATTAGTGCATAATTGCAAATCGATTCTATGGAAATGTAATGTGAAATGTAACTGTTTTGTACAGAATATGTTTGAATTGATGCAGTTTACATGGTGATTGTTGATGCAAATCAACAGTTGAAGAATTTATTATCATCGTCGAAATTATTGTATATTATAATATAGCTAAGCACAGTATTTCAAAAATATTATTATGTTTAATATTAAAAATTAATCAATTTCATATAGATTTATTCCATATTTAAATTATATAAAATCAACATCGTTATTTATTTAATTTATTTTGTTATTTAAAAATGTCAATGTGGTTATTATTATAATTCTTTAATACTTGATATATGATATATAATTTTTTTAGAAATTTTTCAAGTATGAGAAGTTAAGAATCTGAAAATTGTGTTTTTAAATTACAGATTATTCACCAAAGATTAGGAGATAAGGAACCAGAACTGCAGGATTTTAGATAAATAACATCATCGTTTATTTTATTGTTTTTCTTTATCTCAGATTTTGCAAATTTTGTGCGTAATACTGTTTTAAAAAAAAAATTAAATGAAAAAATTTTTGCATAATTTCTTGTCTGACAGGTACATATGTAAACAAAACAGAAGAAATAGTGATTCATAAAAGGCTGGTTTATAATAGATTTTGCTTTTCATATATAAAATATATATAATATATTATAAATAAAACGCTAAAACGGTCCAACGATAAAAGTGATGTAATAATTTTTATTTGTCTAATGCTACTTTTTTTTTCGTAATCATTTATAGAATATATTTTCATGGAAAATATGTGTGAAATTTTAGTTCGATTTTAACAATTGACCCTTTAAGGGACATACATAAATATTATATGTTATATTTTTATAAAAAATATATTTTATTTTTGAGTTCAATCACCTTTTTATTGGGGACATATATATATATATATTTTTTTTTTGTAAATTATTGAAATAAAATTTTATATTTACTGTTATTATATACACGTATCCAACAACGCGAAGTTGTCTGTTCATAAATCTAACCACACCTTGAAAATTTTATTTAATCGTTTCTGATTTGAGCAAACGTTTTTTTTTCTCGGCACAATCAAATGATTTACTAATAGACAAAAAAAAAGCGATATCGATGACCTCTGGGTTATTCAACGTTGAAGAATATCGGAAAAATGTTGCAGTGACAAATTCGGATATATTTAGCGGTCAACAGCTTTCACTGTAGTTTGCTAATATTTCTAAAGCAATAGTTACAGTCTTTTCTTGTTCGTTTATAATAATAATAATATATGTATATTTACGTATATATTTATACGTTTTCTATTGAAAATATATACGTTTATATATGTCAGTGTAACGCACAATGTCAATACACTCTCGTAACGTTCTACGTGACTTTGCGATATTTCAAATATTTTTTTTTACAAATATTTACGTTAAAATCAATTTTTCAAGTTTATAACGACTGATTGTAGTTTGTTAAAAAAAAAGTTCGCTTTCACGATTTTCGATGAGTTATAAATTTGAAGATCTTTGAAAGAATTAATCGTTATATTGAATGTTGATATATGAACTTGTTGTTTGATCCTACTCTAATAATATATAATCATAAAAATTACTTTATACGAAAAATTTTAAATATTTACATAACTCATATATTTGTTGACATGAAGGCAGTCACGTATTCGAATCTACATAATATCGATTACATGTTTTTATTTTTAATACATACATATATATTTAATTAAAAATTTTCAAAATAAAACCTTCAATTTGATATCAAAATTGTGTATTTTTATTATTAAAATTTATTCTTTTGTATAATCGAGTCGTCAGCTCCACGTGTCAAAACGTAAATTTATGAATGACCGAAAATAAGTATGTGTGGTCGAAAGTTTTATATAATAGCGTTTGTTGTTCATATCTTGCAACTTCTCGATTTATATAAATCGTTATTATAAACGTTATTTTTTTTTCTACAAAAACCTGTTTTGGCTTTTTAGACTGAGAAAGAAAAATAAAAAAATCTTAAATTTTTCTTCGAAGATGTTGATCAAAAAAAAATCTAAAAATTAGCTGAGATCATTCGTAATTTTCAGTTTAATATATATATATATATATATATATATTAATAAAGCGTTGATCGTTTCATTTTTAATTTATTTTCATTTTTTTCATAATTAATGTATACATATTGACGTAATACTGCTTCTAATGCTTACTAAAGTAGATAAATTATTAAAAATTTCTCAGGAATCTAAATTAATTAAAATGATTTATTATAATTTTGTTCAACTGTAATTCAAATTAAGAAAAAGTGTCGATCAAATTTAAAATGTTTTTTAATATTTTAAAAACATATGTTATATCCATATTTAGCAAACGAATAAATTATTTAGAAATATAAATAAATGACAGATTTACTTAATCAATAATTTGATTTTCTTCTAAAAATTATATCTGGTCCGTATTTTTTTTCATATTTTTTTGCTTATTTTTTGTTACTGTTTTATTTTTGGATAGTTAGATGAATAAAATATGATAATGTAACTGATATCCTTGGATTTGAACTCGTGACCTGTTGTAATAAACTTCACAGGAAGCGTGTAGAAAGTAAAACAAAAAAAATAATCATAATACAAGCGTATTTTACTATGAGTGATCATAATATAGCTAGAGAATTTTTCACTATAATAAAAAAAATATAATAATTTTCTAAAACAGCATATAATAAAATAGTAAAGAGGCTGTAATTTGTTTAATCATTGAAATTAAATCGAAATAATTCTATAGTAAAAGCCGACCGAGTGTGTAATTTCGAAATAGGAATTACAAATAATGATTATTCATGTTTTTTTTTAACACACAGAAATAAATAATTTCTATTTTAAAAGGCTTGTAATAAGTTCAAAATGGAAAATAATAATATTTATATTTAGCAGCCGTTTTAATACGAAATTGAAAATAATTTAATATAGATTTATATTAGAAATCTAATGGGCAGATACACAAAATATGATTTTAATATTATATTTTTCTTTTTGCTAATTTAGATAAGAAAAATGGAAGAGGTATTTTAAAAATATACGTTAAGCAGAAATATCTAGATTACTAATATATATATATATATATATATATATATATATATATATATATATATATATATATATATATATATATATATATATATATATATATATATATATATATATAAATAAAGCAGGTGAGCTTTAATATTATTAAATTTGAATTTCTAGGTCAGAAATTTAATGATGCAAAATTTCTATATTTAATATTAAATAGAATGAATAATATCGGTAATCTAGTATGATTAAAATATATATTTATAATTAATAAATTTTATCTTAAATATATTTTTTATCAATTATCGTGATCATGAGGTGTAAGTTTTTTTTTATAAATTTTTAAAATTAATTATTATATATAATGTAATTAAAAAATATATATTTTACATCGATATGCCGGTTTTAAAATATTTATTTATATTTATAATATTTAAACGGTTCATCGATTTGGGCGATTTGATGTACGAGAAAGCTTTTGATGTAACCCTGTCAGTGTCGATCAATTCTTAATATATCAATTTACATTTTTAGGGATAGCAGCGTTTTGTTTGAAGCCAATTCACCGTGGAATTGAATATTATCATAATATAATAATATTGTGAACGACGACGACACGAAAGACCCTTTATTAAATAAATAAATAAATAAACGTTCATTTATTGCGAAATTTATATAATATATAATTTTTTTTATTAATAAATTGTTTTATATTTGTAACGTGTCGATTATTGACGTTGTATTGAAATATTTCAAAGTATTGAAAATATAAATTATTTTCAGATTAAAATTGAATTAGATGATACGTATAATGTATAGTTTTTTTATCGGTTCAAAAACCCTTTTTGCGCATACGGATTAAAATTTATTATTTATTGCAATTTTTAACGATTTCGCAACAATGCCAATATGTATATGAGTTTTTTTTTTGAACGTTTGATTCAATTCTGATAATATTAAAAATTATATATTAGCATAAAAATCTATGAACACGTTCGTAGATTTCTGATTTATTTTATGTGAAACGCCCACCGCAGATGTCACATGGTGCAAAAACCGCATTTTATATGCAAATCTGATAACGCACAATTTTACGCTCGTTTAATATAGTTACACACACACACACAAATAAAAGAAATAGAAAATATTTTTACATATATATATATATATATATATATATATATATATAAATAAACCTTTTTTATATGAAAATTTTAATTTAAATTGATTTTATTTCATTGATATTTTTTTTGCAACTTAAAATATATGGATATATTAATGAAAATAAAATAAATTCAGTCGATTGAACATTGATATTGTGCGTACGCAAAATTTATTAACAATAAACATAGTTTAAAATTATATAACAACTTTTTAAAATGTGGTTTTATTTTGTTTTTGCGTATGCTTTTACCGGTTTTCGCAATAAATTAACATTGATCTCTTTCTACTTTTTATAATGTTGATCGATATATATATATATATATATATATATATATATATATATATATATATTATATAAAGTGGTCAATTCGTTGTATATGTGTTATTTATTTTTTTAATGTTTTGATTCGTCGCTGTATTAAAATCATTAAAATCGACTATAAACAATACGTAGTAATAAAAATTTCATTATTTTAATTATTTAAATTTAGTATATTTTTTTTTGATTTTATAATAAAATACAAAATGACAGGTAATTGTTATTACACTTATTTTTAGTAATTGCTATATCATTATATATACTGATATATATATTTTTTAACATCGCTTTGTCTTCAGTTTAGGGTTTTGCTATTAATGCTATCTAACGAACTGTCAATCAATTTGTTCGTGAGATTTTTGTGAGATTTCAAAATATTAGACAAATTAATTTGATCTTAGTAAAAATGTTTTAACACCAATATTTTTTACAACTATGTTCTTAGATCAATGTCATGTATGAAAGTAGGAATATAAATGAGAAGTAAAATCAATTTTTTACTCTGCCCTTAAGGTTTGGCTTAATGAAGGAGAGAAAGTTCGATATACACCAGAAATGATTATGTTTGGTTTCCGATAAAAAAAAAATGTTCACATTATCTCTATGATTGATGAATATAGGCAATGAAAAATGTAAAATAATTAAAAATTCAAAAAATAGAAAAATTCAAATTGATGAAGCGGTTCCGAAAATCAGTCAATTTTACCAGTATAATATAAAATGACGAATTTAAACATGAAATTATACAAATTTTGATTTTTTTTTTAAATATAATTAGGATCGATAAGTTGCTACAATTATAGTGAGAGTACCTTTTGAATGGCATGTCAAAAGTTAAAAGTGAACAAGCATTAATCTATGTCACAGAATGAACGCGTGAATATGTTAAACTTCGGCCTAAGGCTTCGGTTTACTATAAAATCACTTTAACTAGTTAACTCTAATTTCTTATCTTGTAAACAGTTCAGTTCTTCTCTTATTTTTTTTTTTTGCTATTTTCACTTGTCAATTTGTTTGATATTTGTCAAAAATATTTATCGAAAGCGTAGTATTTATTATATAAAGTATTATTATATAAATAAATGATCAATTAAAATGTAAATTTTAGTAATATATAAAGTAATAAAAGAAATAATGATAATAAGATATAAGAAAATAATTTTTATTTCTATAATTTTAATTTAAAAACGTGATTCTTTTGGTCATAATTTTTTCATATTTTTTTAATTATTAGCTTAAATGTAATTAGAATTTAAAATAAAATACACATTATATTTTTTATTTTACAAATATAATCTTTACACGTTTTAAAATTGTTTTGAAATTATTTGATATTCACGATCGACAGGTCGTGAATATCAAATCACGGTTTCGAGTCAATTATATCGTTAGTATATCAATATTTTTTTTATAAAATACAATGATATCGATATTATTACATAAAATATTATAGAAAAAAATAAATATGGATATTTTTTACACTATAATAATGTCAGAAGGTTTGATCAATTCAAATTTAATGTTTCGATTTCAGTAAAGTATTTCAGGGTTACAACATTATTTATTTAATACACAACTATTTAAACTTTTATTCAATCTAGTATTTCTATTCGAATTGTATTTCTTAGTTTTAATAATCAGAGAAAAAATTGTATTTTATACGGTTGAAAATGTTCACTTTCGAAGTTAAAGGGCATACAAGATAAAAAAAAATCTTTGCGATATTCTATAGATATAGAATAATTGGTGATGCCAATCAAAACGATTAAATTAGAAAATTTATGATATTTAATTATTTAATCGGATGTTTTATTATAATATAATACGACGAAGACTTTAAACGCGAGAAAAATCGTGTTCCCAGTGAAAATTATAATTACTTTATGAGTTTTGACGTACGATTTTTTTCATTGATAATTTCGAAAAAAATATATATATTTCGTTGCTTATTCGATATCGTGATGGACGTGAGATAATTGAGTTTTGGCCGAAATTAATCGAATTTATTGGACATGGCCTGTCTTTTTATAAAAATTCCGATGCGATTTTTAGACAGTTATATGCTAAAACTTTTTATAATGGTAATTAACTGCATATAAATTAATTGAATTATTGCTGTATATTTTTTTTCAAATGTAAATTTATTATTATTATTGAGAATTTATATATTATAACAATATAAATATTTTTTTATAAATCTAACTGTCAATTTGTGATATATAAAACAAGGTGTTTTTTTTTTTTTTTGGAAATACCGGTTTGTTTGTTATATATACATAAAATTATCATAAATTACAGTTTCACCATTTTAACTTATTGATCGACGATTGTTCGAATAGAATTGCACATAACAAATTATTAAAATAAATATTTATGAATATCAAATGTTAACTGTGAATTTTCTAACACACTTTAATTGTGAAATCTTTTTATATAAAAAAAATGATATCGTTGAATACTAAATATATATATATATATATATATATATATATATATATATATATATATATATATATATATATTTATATAAACGAAGGACAAATAAATAAGAAGGTCAAATTTGTTTACGAGTTAATCGATTTGAGAATTAAGCTATCAAAATATATTTTTGGCAAACATGCGGATGAACAAGCGCATTACCATCGATATTTTCCATTCGCACATTTCTCCTAGATAAGCTCAAAAATAATGTCGTTAATACGCGTCGATTTTTATCGCACTAGGCTATAAATAATATATAATACATTTTTAAAACTTTCTCTTTGAATTTAACGAATTTTTTAACGATTTAATATTAATTATAATATATATATATATTTTTTTTTAAACTTAAATCGATTGATTACGATATTGATTAATTGGTGTGAATTTTGTGTTCGTTTTATTTTTTAAACAGTGCCCCGAGGAAGTGAAAGATATAAAATAATCCGATCTAGATAAATTATTGCAATTTGTTTTTATTCACATTAAAATAGTGCGAATAACAATTTTTTAAATAAATTATAAAACATTATTCATTCGAATGACTATTAACTTGGGTTGAATATTTATCACTATCTCATATTTTTCCTATTTCCGATAATGGATATAATATATGAAACCGTAATAAAATTATTCCCTTAATATGCATTGTGATGCAGATTTTCACCCCCATATGTTATGTCATCTTTAGAATACACCCCTAAAAAAAAAGCTACACGTTATATGAAATAGTATATACATTATATAATATTTTCCATGATGGAAAATATGTTTGTATTGTGCAAGAATTATGAAGCGTTCGCCTTTTTTCGACTTCCCCGAGGGATTGTCATCGCGATTTGCCACCCGCTTAGATAAGGGACAAATGTCCTTACCCTTATTGTATTTTATATTTTGGGGATTACTCGTGTAATAAATTAGTTGCGAAATGAACAACGATGATAAGATGGTCCCGGGGGACGTCAATTGACGTGCACCATATGAAAATTATTTCTGATTATTATTTTGAGTGCTTATTTATTCTGTTTTCTTTTAAAGTGATTATGTTATTATTTTTTATTAAATTATGGAAGTAATTTATAATATATGATCGGTATTTAAAATTATAAATTAGATTTTTAAACGATTCTCTCTGTGATGATTTAATGATAGAAAAGATGTTAAAGATTAATAACTTGATCTATTTATTTTTTATATTAAATACCGCTTTTTATATCAATAATTTATATAGTAATCAATCTTCTTTTTTATTAAAAACTATATGCGCTACTGTTCTAAATTATAAAATAGTGTTTTTTTTATAGAAATGAAATTAAAAATATCGTATATTCACGATCATAACAGCAGTAAACTTTTTTAATATAATCATTTTCTCACTTGAAACACTGAAATAAAGTTGTTTTAAATATATAAATTTTAATGTTTATGTAAATTATTTTTGATATTTATAAAATACGACTATATAATAAATATGTAGGCACGTGGATAATATTTTATTGTTAACTATATATTTGTAGATTTAGTTGCGAAATGACAGAAGGAAGAAAAAAAAACGTGTTTTCGACCTCAGTGAAAGTTATTAACGGCTGTTTGTAATGTTTTAAATTTTCTATCAGGTGCGTAAATTTAACGAAAACTGTCGTAAGATCGTTGTGTTCATCGAGGTGGCCTCGCATTCTTTACAGTATCGATTTTCCGGGGTCACGTCATGAGATTTTTCGCGTAGAAAGCGCCAAATCGTGAGGCACGTCGAAATATTATACATTATATATATATTATAAAAAGACACAAAAAACGTGATATAATAATAGCCATGAATGTACGTAAATCGAAAACGGGTTTATATTATTAAATTTTTCGCATGTCGAACTTGCTATCGAATTTTTATTTTTCTTCATTCGGTTCGGCTTTTAGTATTCGACAACTAATTAACTTGAGGAGATAGTGTCAAAGTTTAAAAGTGATCTGCGTCATTCTTTTTTTCTGTTGAACTGGTAAATAGTGATTGACATGAAAATTGAGGCTACTATTGAATAGTTTTTCCACCGGATGAAAGTTAAGCACTGACCAGAGGGAGAAATATAGTTTGCAAATCAATCATAATATATTACACGTTGCAAATTAGCGTCGTTAATTTTTAAATTAATGATCGTTTACAACACATTTTTTTTTATTATCACTCATATATTATACTTAGAGCAATTTGTCTTTCATTTGTATTACATTATGTCTGATATTGATACGTGCATATTTTATAATATAAATTTTGTTTATTTATATAAAAATATAATTTTATGTGTGTGTATTAGGTCATTTACCTTTCCGTGTTGACTATCGGTTATGTACACCTTGCATTATGATTTATTATCGTTGATTTACGACAGATACATTGACCATTTTTTTTAACTAACAAAGCAATAACTAGACAGTTATAATAAAAAATACAAGACTATATATATATATATATATATATATATATATATATATATATATAAGTAATTCAATGTTTGTTTATATTTTTATTATAACAGCCGTCAATATAAAGTATATATATATATATATATATATATAATTTTTTTAAATTATAATTATACACATATATAGACGAATTAAAAGTATGATAAATTAACGATTTACATCATAATTGAGTGTTTTTTTTATATTAACATTTCTTAATTGAATTTGGTTATATATGTACATATGCTTACTTCAAGTCATATAAAATTAATAAATATTTATGTGTGTGTGGGTGTGTGTGAAATATTTTGAAATGAAATTTATATATTATATTTTATAAAAATAACCATAATTTATAATACTTTATGAATTTTGAAATATTCTCATGTGAACTCTCATTTTTCGGTTTAACTAATATTGTAATGTCACGTGTTTTTTTTTTAAATAAAGAACAGCGTCTACCTTTTATTAGACGTATTTTTTTTCAAAGTTTAGAATTAATTACTAAATATATAGCTCTGTCACATGGAAGTTATGGCATATAGTTGAACTGGTTGCTATTCAACTAAAAATCGAAGGCATTTTCACATTTGACTTTAGACTATTTGTAACAATCAAAAAATCATTGTACACAAGTATCTTCTTATTCGTCGAGACTGATTTTATTTTACGCTTCTCACAATTCTCTCGTGTGTATGTAAATATGTATGTGTGCCTTTTTGTTTTTTTTTTTTTGTTCAGTGATTTGTTATATAAGTATATATAATATTAGTGTAGTACAGCCTTCGTTGTCTTGCTCGAGGTATGTTTATTTATATCGTATATGGAAATGTAGGTTGGTGTGAGCGAGGCAGTTCTATATACATATTAAATAGGATAAAAAAGTTACCGGATTCTTTTTAATAATTAGAGACGTAATTATATATATATATATATATATATATATATATATATATATATATATATATATATATATATATATATATATATATATATATATATATAATTACGTATATATATAAATAAATTGCTAAAATAAAAATACGAATAATTAAATAATAGTTTGATATTACTTTATAATTTGCCTTATAATGAATTTTTTATTATTTTTGCAAATAAGATTAAACTTATTTTAATTTTTAATTTAAGAATGATATTAATTTTATATACTTTTAAAAATTGAAACATATAAAGTTTTGAAATCATTATTTCAAAACTTTAAAATAAATTTTGGATCTAAAAATGATTTAAATTTTACAATAGATGTTTTTCAAATTGATATCTGTGTTGCGGTTTATGTTCAAGTTGCTTAATTTTACGTCTATATAATATGATATAGTCAATAATAATCTTATGCAATATATTTAGAAACTTTGTATTTAAAGAATTTCTTCCTTTTAAGAACAATGCATTTATAATTTATTTGCAAAATTTTAATGTAAATCGTATATATTTTGCTCAATATTTCTATAATATATTATAAGATGTGACGTTAACATGTACATATATAGTCTAATTTAGTATTATTTCTATATTGAAAAATTTTTAATTTAAGACCAATTTTATGGAATAAAAATTAATGCAAATTTTAATGTAGGTAGTATATATATATATATATATATATATATATATATATATATATATATATATATATATATATATATATATATATATATATATATATATGTGAAATAGTAAAATATTTAATTCCGATTTTACATATGGAAAATGTTCCGTTAACTTTATGATTATACTCAACGTGTGCATACATACATACATACATATATGTATATTTAAAGTTTCCCTTTACCCTTGTCTAATATTCGCGGCACCCCCTTCGCTTTGTTGGCTCTCAGTTTGCATACCTGGGTATGAGAAATGATTAATTAGACTATAATGAATATGTATGAGAATGATTACGGAGGCTGTTTCATTGGAGGCCGGTGCAATGAAGGGCTAATTCGAAGCGAGTGTCTTCTTCGCCCGTTTATATAAATCTACATAACATTAACGGAGCTTTAATGATCCCAATCCGAAGAGAGACTAGTCTTCAATATCGGCACATTAGCATTTTCAGACGTCACTTCGATTTCGACTTTCAGAATAATTCGTTAATTGAATTTTAATGATAATACTTCAAGATATGATATTATATTATATATATATATATATATATATATATATATATATATATATATATATATATATATATATATATATATATATATATATAGATTCGATTCGTGGATGAATGTGTTTTTTTTTTAATATATTAACCGCATTAGGGCACTCAAGGGGTTGACTGATGATGGGGTGAGTTGCAAACATGGGCAGTTTAATATAGTAAGTTTAGAGGGTTGAATGCGTTTTGAGTCCGAAACCCGACCGCGGCCCCGGCATTAACATCACAATGCCACCATATATCACGAAACGCCGGCCGTCGTTACCGGCGATGGGTTAGACAGAGGTATTCAACCTCACTAAATTAACCTAAATTGCGTTTTCTTACAAAATGTGTATATATATATATATATATATATATATATATATATATATATATATATATATATATATATATATATATATATTAATGCTAATAATGAAAGGATGATTAGATTTAGGAGGAATAATTTAATTATTGAATTATTGCCGTTTTAATATATTTTTCAGATTTATTACCATTGATATGAATTGATAATATATAATTTACCCTTTAATTATTTCATTACATTATTTAAAAAAATATAATGAAATATTTTTATCCATAAAAAACATGATAAATTTTGAAATTAATAATAATTTTCAATATAATGCAATATATATATATATATATATATATATATATATATATATATCAATAAATTTTACAAATGGTAATAATATTGCATCAAACGAATCCTAATATTAACAAACGCTGCCCGTGTTAAGCAGTCTGAATCGGACCGTAAATCATCGCTTTCCAAATATCTATCCCGAACGAAATCACGAATTCATGCCCAATTAAGTAAGTCGTGCTTTATTATGTGCTATTTGAGTGCTCCTTCTATGTTTTTCGTACGTAATTTTCTTTTAAAACACAATGAAAATATTCAATAATCATCGGTGTCAAGTGCGTGCGTTAATTTTGTAAAAATATTATTATTTATAATAATATATATTTTTTGGCACATTAAAAAAAAAACGAGTTCGTAATAAACGAACGTGTATTTTGTGAATTATTATAGTCATAAAGCACATTTCGCGAACTGGTTTACCTTCCGAGTTCATATCGCAGAATCAATTTCGTCTAGAAAGTTTTTCGATTTCGTACGTACAATAGTATCGACAAATGCTATATTTGTAGCAGAAATGTCGTTATATATAACTATTTTAATTAAAAGAAAGTATTTTATATACGATATAAATATAAAAAAATTCCATATAATTAAATTGGAAATAAAATATGCGTTTCAAAAGTATTCAAAGTGTAGTAGATTTAATATCAAAATTGTTAATGTGATCAAGCAAAATTCATTTCAATATAATTAATTGGATATGAAAAATTTTATTATATAATAAGATAATCAATTTTCTTAAGTCTTTTTTTTTAAATATACATATTTCGATTCTCATGAATTAAAGTATATTCATTTCTTATAGGTTCTTTTTTTCAATTTTGATATTTTAAACTAAAAATTAATGTACGTTATATATTTTTTAAAGTTTAATGCAATTATTATAGATCTGTTGTAGTTTAATTTCATAAACACTAATAGTAATTCAATTCGTTTCATTTACTGATATTTTGCTGTTTAAAATGTAAGAATTCAATCTTGGATTGTCATCGCACAATATTCCATAAAATGTTATAATTATATTATATCTATAAAATTAAACAAAATATTTAGATATTAATCTAAAATATGATAAAGATATGCCAAATACTTTGGAAATAGAATAATACAATCGGACGTAGAACTAGCGAAAAAAATAAATTAGGATGAATCATTAATTTTTTCAGATTAAAATCAATTCGTATTTATGCAGCCACAGGATGTGAAGATGTAGTTTTCTTTCATAAAAAATATTTTTTTTACATTTCTCTCTCTCAAACTCTCAAACAAGCATCATAGATCATTGATATAGATACATTTTATCTATATCATCGGTCGTAATAATTTATGATGTATGCAATGTACGATTACCAGACGAGATGTTTAACCATTAAGCACGTATATACAACAAAATGCGATTCATATAGACATATAGTATACGACGTCTCCTATTTGGACTATGTAAATGAAATTATCACAGTGTAGTAGAACAGGGCTTGATGCGGTGTTGAAGTAAATCCTCATTCCGTACTCATATAATAGCGAAAACCTTTTCGAATATTCGAACAGCGGATACTATTTTACATTTTATAATACATATATATATATATATATATATATATATATATATATATATATATATATATAATTAATTCGTAATTTATTTCGGTAATTAACCGATATGTCGAAACACGGTTCAAAATTTTCGATTTCGTTTTTATATTATATATACCATATATAAAGTATACGGTTCGACAATTGATCGTGATTCGGCAGATTTTTAATCGAAAGAAAAAGCTCTCGATCCATTAGAATTTTCATAGGAGAAAATTTGAGAAATGTATTAATGGGCGTACCGAATGATGGGATATTAATGTGAGTAATGAAATTTGTTGATATATAGTTTAAATAGTTAATATTATTTGAATAAATTAAAGGTAGTAGGCATATGAGATAATAAAATGATTTGTTAAGAAACATCAGATTATTGAAAATATTATGAAGTATGATATTGTATTGATGAAAGAAAATATATCAATATTTTTTTTATTCAATAAAATATGCTAATTATTATTAATATTTATAGATAAGAATTTTTATAATGCTTTCAACATATTTAAAAATTAATAAAAAATGTATAAGTAGTTTCAAAATTCCATAATATTTGAATTTGAATCATTATATATATTTATTTATTTATATACATTGTACATTTATAAATATTATCTTTGGATTTGAACTCGCAACATGTTGCCTATTAAACGATTGTACTAACAAATTAGCTATTGCAAACGTTATATGATATATCTACTTAGATCTACTATTTATTTTTGTAAGTTATGATGTTACAATACATTTTTTGATCATAGTGTTTATCAACGATGATTCGGCAATATTTGAATTCAATTCGATCATTACGTGTAAATCGAATTGAGATTTTTTTAACTTATAATATAAATGTAATAGCAAAATAGGCTATTGAAAGTGTTCTTTTTATTTATATTTATTCAAAAAGAAATTTGAATCGAATCGAATTGATATTTTTCTAATACTAATAAATAAATTTGTAATGTGCTATACGTATAAGAGGAATGTATTGGAAACAAATTTATAATATTTTTATTATTATACGGATATTGAAAAACTATTTGAATATTCCTCGAGTCAAATAAGCAATGAAAAACTTTCATCGTATCTTTTACATATCAAGATTACAATATATCATGTACAGTAAATTAGTAATTACGATACTTGTATTCATAATTATTATTTTTTTATTATTCAAATGAAATTTGTGTGTCATTCAATTCCATTTATGCGTGTTGATTTGAGTTTACACGAAAATATTCCTTTGTTATTTATCGATACGATATGTCGATAAGGACATATTTGGTAAGTGAATGTGATTTTTATCTTTGAATTTCATCGTGATAACAAGACGATAATCATAATAATAATAATGAAAGTAAAAGCCAAGAGTATTAAACATTTGTCAGTACAATGTTACTTTGATTTAACATCGCAATTTATGAAGCAATTTTTTTGCAAATTTTTCAACAGATTACCAAGAAAGTTCTGTCACCTGTGAATATTTTTTGTGTATATTTAATTTTCTAAAGATTTTTTTCTAATATAAACGATTTCTAGATATTATAAACAATATTAAAAAATTTCATATATATATATATATTTTTTTTTTTAATTATTGAAAGCGTATTTGGTATTTTAATATATATGGAAATCGCCATATATGATAATGTGTTAAATTGATACATGCAAACCGATTGATTGTGTAAATCACGATATAAATATTAAATGTATAATTAAATCGGCAATATTGAAGAAATCGAACGTGATTCGTTTTGAAATGCAATTTTTTTTTTTACACAACACAATCAAATATTTGGCAAAAATATTAAAATTTGAATAACAATAAAATCGGCGGAAAAACCGCTGTGATCGTATCTGGGGTCGGATAATAATTTTTGCTGTGGTGAAATGCGTGAAATTACCATTAGAATAGAGGAAGACCATTGTGCATTGCTTGTATGTGCGCTCCATTATCCCCATTCAACTGTTTGTTTATTCCTCTTTCTCTAGGACTGGCGTCTCGTTATGTTGTCCTCAACATTTTCCCTATATGGCGTTTGTGAAATTTTCCCATTTTCACAACTATTTAATTAAACTTAATTGAATAATATATTTTTTCAATAATTTTTTTTAAAATAATAATTTATATATTTTTTTGTTAAAAATAATTTTCATACACTCGGTAAGATGTAAAATATGATAAATATAAAAGTTGGATAAATTATGATTTAGTTTGATAATTATAAAGTTTAATTGAAAATTTTCTAATATCGCACAAGATTTTCACACATATATGTTAAATAATAAAAATAACAATTGCGATAGTTCAATTATTATTAATTTATATTGTTGATAATTTATATAAAGTACTGAAACTTTTACTATAATATATAAAAGTAAAAATAATAATAATAATAATACAACCAAGGTTCGTTATATTAGGGTCATTGTTGTATTTAACGTTAATTTATTTAGAAATGTTTCTTTCTTAACTCAGGTCAGTTACGTTATGCATGAGCAAAAAAAAAAAAAAGTGAAACCGGTGTCATTACCGAAACCGAAATGGGTTTATTTTAATTTTTAGAAAAGTGCCACCGTTTATTACGAGAAAAGTGCCACCGTTTATTACGAGAAAAAAAAAAGTTGAAAGAAGACGACTTCAAAGTTGGATACCTTTTTCCCATACGAATTAATATTTAATATGCTATGTGTGTGTGTATGTGCGTTCATTTTTTTTCGTTTTGTAATTAACGGATATTACTTTTAAAAGCAATGGGAATAATTTAAATTGCTAGTGAAATTCGATTTTTACTTAGTATATTATTATCATTGTTATAGAATGAAAATTAATATTTGAATATATTATTGTCCATATGAATTTAATATAAAGAAATTTGAAAACAATATTTATTTTTTTATTATAGTAAAAATATAAACTATCAAAATATAATTTAATTGAAAATAAATAAAATCAATGGAATAATTGTATGAAATGTATATTTAAATCGAGTTGTATGATTAGAAAACACTGAAAATGTTGACACATCTATTACAGGATCGTGCGTGTAGCGTTTGCGTTAAATAAATAACTATTTCGATAAGGGAAGTTTACCCTGTTGCAACCCTTCAATAACCTTCGCCACGTGGATAACGTCTGCAATGACACGTGACCAGGTCTGTGGTCTTTTCATACTTCAATTTTACAACGAGATGACCTTACAAGAGTAATTCTCTATCTTATATATTTTTTATACTGTTTGAACACTTCAACAATATCAATATATGTATATATATGTTACAGGTAAAATAAATAAAATATATATAATAATATTTAAAAATTAAATTATTATTATTGAATGCTCTAATTTTAATTTTTATTATATATTTTTGTATCATTAATTTATCATAGTTAAAGATGAAAAATGAAGGATGTCATTTTTATGCAAATAAATAAAAAAAAAAATGATCGATCGACGATTTTTATAACAAACTTTCATCAATTTAATAGATAATTTTTTATCGCTTCTTAGTAATAAAAATATACGATTGAAAATTTCTAATTATATGTCATTCCTACTTTAAATCTATTTTCTTGTTTCATTTTACAATTGCTCCATATTTCAATTACATATAATTGTTGGCGTAAGAGAAACTAATATATATTAATGATATACTATAAAAAATATTTTATTATCTCTATACATTTTTATAATACTTTCAATAGTAAAAACGGCGTATGAGTGCTGATCTAAATTAAATACGAGAACAATAAATAGAAAATAGAATTAATATTGCATGTGAAATATTAGCATCGATAATACGGTTCAAATTTTGATCTCGATGTTTTGATTAATTCATAGTGAAATTTAATAGTAGTTATTTTTTCATTTCGCACATTCGTTTCGATGAGTTCAAAATATAATAATTATTCAATTATTGTACTTCTTATTTTTTGCTATTCAAATCACACTTGAAAGAAATATTCGCCGTTGGCATTTGCTTTTTTTTTTGCTATTCTGATATTGTATTTGATATGTTATGCGTTTCATATTGGTTTCCCGCTGAGATTATAATTGAAATATAATTAAGCTGAATCTAAACCATTCAAAAACTTTAATGTAGATCGATGAATATAGGGTGATTCTACTTTCGGATGATTTGAAACAATTTTTATCATATAAATAAATGAAATATAATATATTTTCATTTGATTACTGATTAATTAAATTACTTTTAAGGATTCATATAAAGGACGTAATGAAATACTGATAATTAGAAAATTAGATTTTAATTTGAATTTCCATGTTATAAACATTGACTTGTGATCATTAGTTAAATATTATGAATTCACAGTTTTATAAATTTCATAAGATTTAATTTTTAACTTAATAAGAATATATTATTATTAGTTTTATTTTATTTTATTGAGTTTAAAACTAAATCATTAACTTATTATTGAAAAGAGATAGTAAATTTAATTTTATTGAAGTATACAAAAAATATTTTGAACTGAAATAATGAGTTACTAAATGAAATTTTTAAAAGCAAATAATTAATTTTGAATATAAATAAAAGAAAATTACGGTATTTTGAATATATTCAAAAATGAGAAAAAAGACCTCCAGACAATTGAAGAAGTAAAAGTAGACTGGAAAAAAGAAAATAGATAAATATTAAAACTCAAAGTTTAAAAATTTAAATCATTTTAAGTGATCGTCATTTGATTTTTTTTTAATAAGAATTAATAATACAGTTCAAAAGAATACATTTTTTTTACAATATACAATTATTACTTTTATTAACAATTTAACATACGAATATTTTGCAAACTATATACGAATTTAATGTTGATATAAGAATCGTATGATTTTTGTATATTGTAATTATTTTTTTATAAGCGAAATTCAAATTTTGATTATATATTTCGAAGTTGAACGAATTAAATTCATAAATCATTAATATATATGAATAAAAATGTACCATTTTAACAAGACCAAAAAACGAATGGAAATCCTACAAGTATAGATTATACGTTTCATCTCAATACACACTTACTTATAAATTAAAAACGATCACTACTGAAAAAAATATTAAAATCGATTTCGCCGCCCACGATACAAATATATAATACAATATCATATCATAAACTGCTTTTTTTTAAACACATCTATTTTATTTATTTTTTTTTAATAAATTTAATACACTACCGATCCGTTAAAAATACCGGTATTGTCATATCGATTCATAGACGGAGTCCGGTTCGATTTGTCCACCGTGTAACACTTTCGTCCGAAACTGTTAATAATAATACAACAACATTGACGGGTCATCAGTCAATGTACGAATCTTTTTGTGTAAAATTTTAGAAAGTCATAAGCTTTTATTTAATCCGTTGTGAATTTACCCGAGTCGAAAATGACCCGAACGTCACAGTCAATTCATTTATTAAACGAACGAATATATACTATTATATATATATATATATATATATATATATATATATATATATATATATATATATATATATATATATATATATATATATATATATATATATATATATATATATATATATATATATATATATATAAGACTAAGTGCGATGTAAATTTGCGCTCTTATTCATCGCGAATTTCTTCATAAACGTTCAATGTGCATGTTATTTATATTATTTTGCATTAAAAAATAACAATAAGCTTTCTAAATTTATAGCCGTGTAAAAAAAAATGTATAACAGTAGATTCGTTTACATTTTTATGATATGTAATTTTGAATCGTTAAAATATATATAGCACTTTGATAGATACATAATGATTTTATAAAGAAAATAATAGATCGAAAATGTGTTTTATTTATAATGAAAATTAATAATATAGAAAAAATATTTATTATTTATTAATTATATATCGCACATTCATTACAAAATCACGAAATGTAAAAATTTTACTGAAACATATATTTTTAGTGTTGAATTTAAAATAGCAATTTACGAGTTTTACAGGGCGCAATTTATAGAAATCGTTACACGAAATAAATTTTGATTGCATTGAATGCATTATAAAATAGTTGCCGTCATAAATTTTGATCTTTTGCAAAGTTTTATTGTGCGAAAACCAAAAAGAAAAATATTAAAAAAAAATGAAAAAAAAATACAACTTTTACAACATAAGAAACATAAAGATTTAATGATTGTATTTTATGGTGATTGCAAATTGTAGATTTATAGTAATAAATGTTGTGTTTTATTTTCGATTCGAACATCGTATTCGGTATTTTTGATATGTATTAATTGTTATAATTTATATCATATATAAATAATTAAATATCATATTTTTTATTATGGAAAAATAATTTTAAAAAAATATTTACATATGATTATTCTCATCAATTCGTGTCATATATATATTGTTATATGTGCATAAAATACAAGGTGAAACAACCTTAAAAATCTCACACGACACCCTCGAAATCGGAAATATTTATTTAATATTAAAAAAAATAGGGCTGGTAGTACACAGGGCTAACAAACCCGGGGTTGTAATTCAATAAACGTTCAAAGGAAATATAATATTAGCCGCTTACGCGTGACCGACACGTGTTCCGGAATAAAATTCGGATTTAACGCGCGCCCTTTTTACTCCCATTGTGTACCGAGCTTAATTGCCATAAAAGAAATCTCATTAAACGAATAACCGTTCGCCTTCGGTATGCGAATAGCATTATAAACGTTCGAACGGCAACGGTTCGGTCTCGTTTGCGGATTCATCAATCAGTTATTCTATTCAAATTCGCACTAACTATAACTCTATATTCAATTTCATATGTGAATATTATGATATATATATATATATATATATATATATATATATATATATATATATATATATATATATATATATATATACAATAGAAATGTATCATTTTTTGATACGAATATACAATGATTTACGATAAGTCTTCTACATAAGAAATATAATATAATTTGATAAGTGTATCCATAATTATAAAAGTGAATAAATATATTAGTATTAAATAAATCAGCTAATAACGATAATGTTTTTCCAGCATATGAAAGCCATCCTGACTAAAAATTAAGACCCGACTTAGATATTAGTAAAATATATAGACTACACATAAAGAAATGCTAGAAAAATAATCAATCACTTGTTAAGGAGTGAATCTACAAGAAAATGTTTAATATTGTGTTTAATTTAAATTTCCATGTCCTCGAAAGATATGTACCAAAAGTGCGATTTATTGAAGAGAAGTTATATTTTAGACAGTTATTAACGATAATATATAGTAAAATTTGTATGAAAATGTATGAAGTGAATATTATACCTGTATTAATCTCAATAAATTAATTAGTACTATTTTCAATATTAATTGATATTTATTTTTCAATAATAATTTATAAGTAAGATAGGAAAATAATCGTATTTTTATAAGATAAATTAATTTTAAGTATTTTTTTAGCATTCTTTAAATGCATAATATGCAAAGAGATTAGTGTAGTTGTAATATATTTAAAATTTACTTATAAATTACTGAGATAAGTTTTTTTTAATAAACGTATAAATCAGCAAAGTCAATTTAATGTACAATATAATTAATTTATCATTAATTTAGATCTCACTGGAAATTATCCCATCAATCATTTAACCATCAACATTGTACGTAAAGAAAAAAAGAAACGTAACGAAATTACTAAATTAAAATTTATTTGCACCGAGCTGATTTTTATAAATGATTTCTTTATATAACATGATCCGAAAGTGTTATATCCGACACAAAAACGGTGCACGTAACGTTTTTAAAAAACAATTTATTATTTATATTTATGGATCACAACGTTCAATGGTAAATTTTGAAGATCATCCTCGCGTCACGATTTTTTAACTTCGACTTTTACCGTCATGATTTTTCGAATAATGAAGACCTCAACGGTGATATATCAATAGAGCATTTGGCGAATCCAAAAAAAATAAAAAATAAAAATAAAATAAAAAAATGGGGTTGCCCAAATACTAAACTGTTAACGTGTTTAATTTTCGAACGTGAAGTACATCGTGAAAGTCATGTGTCGTTTAAACGAACGGTTAAATATAACTGGCTTTCGAGCGATTGTCATGTATAAAAAAAAAATTGACGTTTAACCAATCGATAGATAGCGTCATGTCGATATCTCACAATTTTAATGGTGTTTCGTTGTGGATGAATGGCTTTTAATTAGAATTGAATTTATTGATACGCGTTGTTATTTTTTTTTCATATATATATTAATGCAAAATGTCAGATGAAATATTCGTTGATTATTTTTTTTTCATAATAATAAAATATTTTTTATGGGCGAAATGTGCGAGCTTAAAAAACACGTTTATTTTCTAGTACATTATGAATTAAATGTAAAAAAAGAAATTTTTATTTTTTATAATATATATTAAAAAAAATGTTCATATATAAAATATTGATATTAAAATTATATGTATATATATATAATGAAAAAAAAAATCCAATTATATTGTGAATCCGAGTATGAATTTAGAACAATTTAAAAGGAATATTTCTAAATAAATCATTAAATAAATTAAAGAGAGATTTGAAGATGTTTATGATTATGAAATGAAAAAGCATCATAGAATATAGAAGAGAATGGTTAACCATTGTTAGGAAGGTCAAAGGCTACATCAGCTTTTTAAAGTCAGAGACTAGTGTTAATAAAAGAAATTAGTTGAAAATTTTTGATAAATTATAAAATTTAATATTTTCAGTATCTAATAAAAAAGACGTATTGTTTAATACACATTTTTACTAAAAAAAATATATTTTTTCACGGTTGTATGTTAAAAGTTATGTCTAAGTATATTAAAAAAAAGCGGCTCATTTGATTCTATAATATAATACTATTGAAAATATTGATTAACAGTGTTGATTCTCAAATGTTGCAAAAATATGATTTAAAAAAAATATCTTCATTTGGAATTAATAAATATACTTATTCATTATCTATTATATAAGATGATATTGTTTTTATATATAAAAATATTTTTATTAAATTAGATTAAATGGATCAGTAAACGAATTAATATATATATATAAAGATTTATAATATCAATTATTAAGTATGATTATTAAGAGTATTAGAAGAATGAACAATATTTTAAATACGTAAAATTTTATTTTAATATAATAAACAAATTAATATTTTTTAATATATATTTTAAATTGAAAACCATGACGAAATATCAAATATTCGCAATATGCAATATATGATATATTAGATATTAAAAAAAATAGTGCTAAAATTGTAATCGTGCAATATTTCATACGAATATGCAAAGATCTAAATTGTATTAGCTCGTTTATTTAGCACATTCGTGTTAATTGGTAAAGCCGGAGTTGCACGGTGCAAATTCGAAAAGTCGTTGTCCCAGCGTTTATTTATTAATTTCGGCGACCTTATTATTAGTATTATTTTATTTTACAATATGGCGAATTTTTAAGACGGTTCCGTTTTCGATATGTGTGTGCGTATATATATATATATATATTTTTTTTTTTTATTCAATAGAGCACGGCGTCAATTTTGCGGAGAAACTTTCTAAAAGGCTTAAGTGTAGTAGCATGGCCGCGTCTGGGTAAGGGTAAGATCCTAAACATAATAAAACTTAGCCGGGGTAAGCCTTTCCGGCCACGCGCCGCCCTGAGGCCACAGTGGCGTGCTCACTATTTTACCTCACTGGTAAAATTAAACTACACGTTTACGCCTCGCCTAAGTGTATTAACTAAATTTGTTTTTTTTTAAATATATTTATTTCTATTACCAATTAAATAATTTAAATTAATATATAATATTACAAAATATAATAAAATGTATTATTTTTTTTTAATATAATTAATCGCTGAATAAGAATCAATGTGTACTATAAATGTGAACGTATATAAAATGTTGTGTGTAAACAATTTTTTTTAAATTAGTTTTTTTTTATATTTTCATCATCGATTTTGACAGGTTTATGAGATCGTATAAAAAATAGATTTAAGTTTTCAATTATATCGAAAGAAATTGAAGTCGATAGTGGATAAATGCAAAATAAACATATTATTTTTTTTAAGCATATATGTACATATAAACTGGACATCATTTTGAAACAAGTTATTTTTAAATAGAAAAGTTTCAAAATAATTGATAATAATCAATTTTTTATTAAAAATATATTACATATTATATGCAATATCGATTTAAATTATCTCGCAAATAATTTATTATTGTTGCATTGTTTTAGAATACAACTAACTTTTTTTTTACAATATTAACCTTCGTATAAACAGCTTTCTCCCCTTAGGATACCATACAATATTGCATTTATTATTATTATTATAAAACGAGACTCGATATCTATCGTCAAATCTCGAAAATTGCCAAAGATGACTGAAGAATGAGTTCATAAAACGTATAAATATTATATTATTATTATTATTATATAAGATTCCGCTTAGACAAAGCACGATCAAAGTGTTTTATTTATGCGGTCAAAGAACTTAATTGAACGAAAAAAAAAACTGCTTCGCTTTCTTTGTTTTAAAGTTCATCGAAATTTATTAGAAGCCCTTGGCTTTGATTTAAATTTCAATTAGCGACCTCGAATCGTTAAACTTCTACCATTGAATATTAATCCGATTAATAAACAAAATATTACAAATATTTATAGATACATAATAAATTAATATATTATGTTTTATTATTACAATAGAACTTATTATTTTATCTAATAAATAAAAAAAATCTGTATTTAGACAAATCTCTTTTTGAAGTTTATCATATGTGTGTACTTATTTTTCATAAGATTGAGTTACTAGTTCAATTCTCAGATTAAATTAAAATTTTACAAGTTAGTTATAACTATGATTTTAATTAGTAATAGTGTTTTGATTAGTTCAATGTGGCTAACTTAGCAATTGAACTATGACAAGAATGGAGAACTTATGGCTTTAAGGACGTATCCGTTTTTTTGAACTAACATTTTTTATGCCTTAGTGTGTTATAATTTTCTATGTTTTTATAAGTTGTTTTATATATATATATATATATATATATATATATATATATAATGTTTGTTTTAAAAATATTAAAATTTCCAATCATTAGTCATTTTACAAAGTGAGTTTTTTTTTAGAAATCAATATGAAGTGTCTAAATATTTTCGATATCTCGTTTGCTGATTTTACATATTTTTTTTATTTAAAGCAACCTCTATAAAAGATCGTTAAGGTTCAAAAAAGGTATCCTACTTGGATTAGTAAATATTTTTTTTGACACAAATTTGAATATGGATAATGAAATATCAGGTAATAAAAAATGAATCATATATATTTAAAATATAATGTATTTGTAATTTTATGAATTAAATATGTATTTTTTTTTTTTGCAGGAATACACGATAGTTTTTGTACGCCAGTGTGTTTTAACAGTACCTGTCGGGTCCTCGACTGTAGAGTCTCCTACGGTCTAAATTGCTGCACCGGATTACGCTGGGATTTGCTTTCCGGGATACTTTATGCTTAGTGGCGACCGGCTCCGGGGACAACCCTTGTGTTCCTTGGACGGGACCGCGACCCCTCCCCCCCACGAGGGTGTGGGGGCCACATCTACACTTTTGGTGGAGCCCCTACGCCCTCTCAAGAATATGGGGCTGCGCTAAACGCGAAATACGAGCGCTAGTCGGCCTCCGCCCCCTAATTAAACCTGCACACAGCATTAGATACGAAACACACTCCATATTGTATTATTGCAGGTGATTTTGGCAATTTTATCCTGTGAAACTATGGCGGTTAAAATCGCATATATATATATATATATATATATATATATATATATATATATATATACATATTTTTTTTTAGATAAGTGTGTTTGTATATTGGTTTAGATTTATTTATGAGCGTTTAATACGCCTGATTTTAGGCGTTTGTATTATATAACGGTGATTCGAAATTGGTTAATGTGGATTGTTATTATATTTATATGAAGATTAAACAATTATTTTAATATAAATCAAAATATACATATAGATATTTTGTTACAATATTATTTATAAACAACTTTCTAATGCTGAAATTTAATCGGATAGAAAATATTATATATAGCAATATAAAATTCATTTATTTTTCATTATACAATATGATGTATGGATTTAATTACATGCATTATGATTTTAGATTAAAATGCACATCAAATAATCAATATTTTTAAACCTTGTTCTGGTATTTATTATTTCAATTATAGTTTTTTTTTTTTTTGATAAAAGTTATCAATACAAGCGATGACAGTTTGATATAATTATTTTTGATGTTGATTGGATTTTTAAATTTATTTTATTGATAGCTTGTATTCATTTTCAATTATTTGTTATAATGTATTAATTTAAACAAATATAAATATTGTTCACATCAAAGAGAGGTATATTTAATTAATAAAACAATAAAAAAGTAATTAAATAAGTAATATTTATAAACGGTATTTTTTAATAGTATTCCTGTTGGATAAATGTGTAATATTTAAGAGAATATTTATCGTTAAGGATATTTGTTTTTGTGCCATCATTATCATCGATAAATATTTGTGGTATATTTATAATTTCTTAGAAATTTGTATATTTCTTTAAATATGTAAATGTTGTTCAAAAAATTTGTATAGTAAATATCATAAAGCAACGTTAGAGTGTATCTGATATATATAAAATAGAATTGACATTAAAACAGATAAGAAATATATATACATTTCAAAATTAAAAAAATATCATTTAAATACAAAAACAAAATTGATTAATTTGAAAAGGATTAAACACAACACGTACTCGTATAGCACTGTCAAAATGAAATAAAAAATATTTACTTTCTTTGGTAGATTTCCAGCGTCGAATTTCACTGAAAATTATTCAATAATTTAAGTCGGGAAAGAGCGTTGTATGAAAAAAAAATTAATGACAACATCGTCAATGATAAAATAATAATAATGATAAAACGATAAAAAGATAGTCTTATTTTGGCTTGTGCCTTTCTACGTCGGTGTAAGATTCTATGAGAGCGCACAAAAAGCTTTTTATTAATAATTTAAGGCGAAAAACAAAGAGGCAGTCTTAATTGTTTGATACCTTTTTAAGGCTACAATGTTTTCCGAAGCTTAAGTCTTTATTTAATGGAGTATATATATATATATATATATATATATATATATACGAACAATATATATACGTAAACGACTACGTAACGCTTCTACGACTGCTACGCAACGTTTATAATAGTACTGTCTACAACGAACCAAAGTGTTATAATGTCGGATCTGACAATAAATATATTGAAAATATCGATTTTTTTTCCGCTTCATAAAGTATATATAATACAAGATGTTTAAAAAATAGATAAATGGAAAAAGTATCTTAAAAATTTATAAATATACTTTGAGAATCCAGGTTTCTATTTTCAAAATTTCATTGTTGATTTATATCTTTGAGTTGATATTTCAAAGAATATTTTAATAATATAAAATATAATTAGTTGAATTTAGAAAAGTGATTAATTAATTAATAGAAAACGGTTACAAAGAAAAATGACTTAAAAAATGAAATTGCGTAGAAATCGCGGTAAAAAAAAATAAAATAAATTACAACGTAATTAATTTTCAACAAAACGTATTTTTCAAAATAAAAACGTTAAAAAGCTTAGTTAAATGGATTATCTTGATTTGTTAGAACGAAAAATAATCATGTCAAGAAGTGTTCGTATAAAATAGAAATCGAAAAATTATTATTATTAAATGTCATTAAAATAGTTAATGAGTTAAATAGTTATCAATCGATAAATGAATTTCATAATTATGTATTAGGTTATTTACTGAAATTAACATTTTAAATAAAATTATTATTGGAATCGATTTTAACATAAAAAGCTATTCACATATATATTGTTTTTAATTACATATTTGAATTAAAAAAAAATGATTATGAAATTGAAAATAGATTAAAATCATATAGAAAAGGAAATGTAATAAAGAATATACGTGACTTTGTTAACGAACCGTAATGCGAAAATTTCGCTTTCGTTTTCGTCTACCGTAAGATCGCCGCTCTAAATAGGGACTAAAAGCTTTTCATTATTATGAGAGAAGAAGAATAAGGAGCTTTGAGCTTTTGTTGTTCCCATTCACCTATCTAGTCCTGGAGGCTCTGCGGAGCGCTTCTCGAGTCGCTCGCAGAGCTTCGAGATTTATTCAAATCCATTCGCAAAGATTCTCTCGATAGCTCCACATAATCATATTTCGCCTTGTTTTCCAGACAAACAGACACACGTACACGCATACACTTTCTTTCTATTTTACGACGATGACGTAGATGTAAGTCCTCGCTATTTTCTATATATAATACATCTACGAATATTTTGTTATATATTCTTAGGGCACGGCCTGATCTAAGAAACGTAATTATCGAAACAGGGACGGAAACGAAACCAGTCACGATCATATTTATGTTTATGTCTTAAAAAAAAAAGTTAACTATGAGCATATATATATTTTTATGAATATGCGGAATCGTGTCTTCGAATTATAGCATTCGGATGTCGTTAAAAAAATCTTGTAATTTTTGATTTCGTAAGATACATATATTTTTTGCGGATATGTGTCAAAGTTTTCGAAAATATGTACGTGCGATTTTTTTAGTTTCACGGTTCGCTAATAGTAAAAAAATTGATATTTCGTTATTTGTGATATAAAAATCGTTAATTGAGCTAAAAATATATTATCATTCAAACGTGCATATTATATTGTATTTTTTTATGTTATTATAGCTATTTATAATTCACATTTATAAATTGAAATGTTAATATATAAAAAAAAATGTGAATGGTTTAAGAGAGGAAAAAGAAATTACTTAATTTAAAAAAGTATATAAATATTACATTAAAAACATTTTTTTATCAAATTTTATCAATTTTTTATTAGTGCCATTTAAAAAAAATGTTTAAAAATTTTACTTAACAAATGTAAAATTTTTGGAGACGATTCTAAT
Organism: Leptonema lineaticorne; assembly: GCA_024500535.1. Classification (NCBI taxonomy): domain Eukaryota; kingdom Metazoa; phylum Arthropoda; class Insecta; order Trichoptera; family Hydropsychidae; genus Leptonema; species Leptonema lineaticorne. Next base: position 5,037,931 of record JANIJI010000059.1, on the reverse strand, counting down.
TAATAAAAGTATTTAAGGGCCATTTATTTACATTTAATACATCACCGGTTAAAAAATATATATTTATATATATATATATATATATATATATATATATAATATTAAATAAATTGCGATCATAATAAACAAAATGAAGTCGATTGCGTTGTATTATTTATTCGGTATTTATATGTATAATAAAACGATTATTTTTCGATAAATCGATTTCTACGTATAATCCAATAAAAAAAATATATTTTTAAATGAGCAAAAAAATAAGAGAATAAGCATTAATTTAGTGTTTCCTTTCATCTAACAGGTGAAAGTTTATAAACTTTGTTAAATGGCGTTTTAATAAATCGAAGAATTTACGGTGCCATCTGTGTTCGATGGCGTGCACTAATTTTTACTATCGTCTAAAATGGTTTGTTTATAGATTATTTATATGTTTAAAAACTATTTTTAAATTTTAAAATATTATTTAATAATTATATTAAAATCAAAATGAAATAATATATATCAATTAAATATTTTGATGGATAATGATTATTTATTTATATTTCATTTCGCTATTTTGGTGACAAATAAGAGAATTATTAATTTTTAATTAAATATAGTATGATGTAACTTTTGTACATACACAAAAGTATATATATATATATATGTTGACACATTTGACATTGAGGTCGGCTTCGGCATTGCCTAAAGTAAATACCGTATAACATGCGTAAAAGACATTGTTGCGTGATCAAATATACTCAAATATTTTACTTGCGAGACGCACACACCCATTCAATCGCGTATCGAAATATGCATATAGTTGTTAATAATAAAAATAAAATTATAAAAATAATAATTGCCACACTCGAAACGCGTTCCTTTCGCACACTGCGAACATAATTGAATTAAAAAAAAAAAAGTACGATTTGCGGAATTTCGCCAAAGCGTCGACAGCAAACCACCACTGTGGAAAAGCTATCCATGAATATGAACGAAGATTAGCATCGCTTTGGAAATAAATCTCGGCTCTTTGTTTGGACTGTTGGAGCCTTTGTGTTGTCGCCGTGGTCCGTTTGTTCGGGAGGATGCGAGGTCGGTGGGAATCGGGAGACGGGGATAGGAGGACCAAGGACCACCGCCTCTTGGATGAGTGCAAAACGCTTCGTTGCCTCTGCACATCCCCTAACTCAGTCCCTTCGTTTCGGCGGCAGACACCTCATACTCTGGATGAGGGTGGTCGTGAAGGAGGCGGCCGGGTGCGGGACAACGGTATGGGTCCGTTCACATCTTCATTATTTCATCTTAATTAACGAGATTAAGCTGCGCCTCCTTAATAAAGAGCAATTAGTCAATGTCATGTTTTAAAATACAATAAGGGAAAGTTTAATAACATCAATTTTTGTCACGTCTTTCCCTTTCTTGGTCTCTCTTGTGTTTTTTTTTTATTATTATTAATCTTTTATTTTAGGGTCTTTTTTGATTGCGTCGAAAATATTTTGCAAGCTGTTTGAATTGATGATTTTTGATTTAGAAATTATAAAAATTGATTACAAATATATATATTTTGATTTTTTATTTTACAAAAAAAATTATTCATATTTTAGTGAAAATTTTATAAAATATGAATTTTAAATTATTCAAAAAAAAAAAAAAATAATAATTCGAAGATAATTCGAAAATAATTTTAATTTTATTAAAATTATTTTAATAATAATTCGAAAATAATTTTAATTTTATTGATAATTTTAAAAAATATTTTTTAAATATTCAAAAAAAAATATTATAATTATTACAAGTCGATTGTTTAGCGTATAAAAACACTATCCTTGTTCCTGTTTCGGAATATATATAAAAGATTTAACGTCGCCATATGCCTTATTCAAATAAGGGATAAACGTAATGCATTTTATTAAACGATCATCTTTTTCCTACCCCCTCATATATAATATAATATGTATGCATGTACTTTTTCGATGCATTTCAGACATGGTGTGACCAAGTGCTTGTGCAATTCCATCTACGACATCTAAAATAACATATAAATATAGGGTTGAAATATATAATGGGATCACCACAAACAGACAATTGTTTTATTTTTTATATTCGTACAAGATAATGGTTTTAAATCCATGTTATATAATTTCTTTTAAAAATTGTAATATATCAAATTTTTCAATAGATTACGCGTATTGATATTTTATGATTTTCATTGTTTTTTAATTCTGTATACGAAAATATGCATTTCAAAATATATGTATATAATTAATTCTAAGATAAAGATTAAACTTATATGTATATTATTTTAAATGTTTACATTGTACTATCCTTATATTAAAGATAATAAAATTGTTTAACATTTTAAGACATTATATAAACTAGTTAATATTTAAAAAACATACAACGGTATTTTAGTATTATTTTCATATTATGAATTATGTAAATATTCAAGTCAAGTAATATTTATGAATTTTCTTACAATATCGCATTATAGACTAATGTATTGCGCATTTTATATAACGCGTTCAATGTTGTGAAAAAAAAAACACACTCACACACACAAGACACTTCAAAACAGTTTTTTAAGGATTTTCCAAAATTAAAAATAAGTAAAAATTTCACTAGTATAACTGATTTAATCTAATCATTTTAATCCATAGACTGATTGATTAGGTCGGTCGAGGTTATCGTTATCAGTTCGGCTCGTTTGTAGTATTTAATGTGTCGAAGGTAACATTTTGCAACTTTTTTTTAATTCGACGGATTACATAGACAACTACCGATTTTAATCGCAAAATTTCCACCACATCAGAGATCGTCGAAGAAAATACGAAAAAAAATATATACATATACCTATATAATAATATGATAATCTTCTAATTTAAATAGGATATAGTAACGTATACGTGTAATATATCGTATTTATGGAGTTACCCCGTGCAGCTCAAACTCCTAATATTATTATAAAGATTACATAATTGCAAACGCCATTACCCGGAGACAGGGGTGGCCAACTTGGGGTAGTACACTGTCCTGGTGTCACTCGACGCAATGAGGGTGAGACAGTCCTTTGTGTGTGATGCTGCTGTAAATAGTGGCACCGTGATGTAATATCAAAATTTTTGGGACACATTTGAAATTTTGCTATTAAAAATATATATAAATTTGATTTTAAACATTAAAATGGAAGATTATATTATATGATTATAACCAATATCTGCTATATAATATGATGATTTGAAGATCTTAGAAAAGATTATTGTAATTGATGATGAAAATCGCCTTCATTTTTAATATTGTTTTTTTTTATAAAAAATATATAATTAATTTTCTATTAAAATTGGTTTTGATTTCAAATAATTGAGGATTTAGTATATAATATAAAAATGTATAAACTTTATAAAAAATACATGTATAAGGCGGATTATATTAAGTCAATGGAAGTAAAATATTATTTAAGGTATTTTCATTTCAAAATTTATAATTTTTATTATTGTTGAATTATGTTGTCCCTAGTATTGCTCCAGCCCTTTTATTCTCATCTCACCCCTGCCTCTCGGTAGCATAATGCGATATTTATGCCTCGATCATCATATGCGACCCGTCATGCTAAATTTGACCCAACCCCCTCAGAACCAAGAATTGCCTTGAATGAAACGAGGGTGATCAACTGTTTTACAACAAAACGTATATGCCGACGTGAAATTGAACAAGTGTCTCGATTGTCATATATTATGAAAAAAAAAGACATTGTTTTCATATTAAAATCATAACAGCATCTTATATACGATAATAATTTAAATCTTAGTCTTCAATGTGATCATACGTTGTTTAAATAAAAATAAATGTATTTTTTGTATATTTAGACGTGTTAAAAATTTTTATATAAAGTAAAATGTTATATTATATTATACAATAGTACAAAAGACACGTGCGTTCATTCCCCGAGAAATCTAATTCTAAAGGCACTGCTAAAATGCGGTTTGCTTCAGTGGTTGATTAATAAATCATACATTGAAATGCAAATATATACATTTCGTATGGTATATATACAAAACAATATGCATATGTACACACATATATCCTTTTCAGTGCGAAATTTCCCGCTGGGTTATTGTTCATTTTGCGTTCATTAATAAATAAACGTCGGCTACGTGCAATTATTATTTTTATTATTATTATAGTCATATTGTGATGCAAGTGCAATGTGTATATAAATATATATATATATATATATATATATATATATATATATATATATATATATATATATATATTTACGCGCAAAAATCACTTGTCATATTTTTTTTCATACCGTCGATGGAATCTGTCATTATTCAGCGGATGAAAGGAAAAAAAAATGAAAATGAAAGAATAATAATAATAATAATAAAATAAAAAAATACGTCGGTAAAAAAAATCAATCAATCAAAAACGTCTAAAAACTGACTGATATCAAAGTGTACGATGCGTCAAAGCATATTATTGTCTGATCAATTCCTTTATTTATACGTATACAAATATGTTTATTAAATATTTGTGTTTTATTTTTTTTTTCTTAAATGAAAAAAAATGTCGAAATAATAACGCGTATTTTGCATATTTATTCTGCCGAAATTGCGCATTATAATCAAATGCGGAAAATTTTTATTTCTTTCGCATTTTTTTTTCATTCTTTATTTTTATATGTTACGCGTCAACCTTGCCATTATCAGTTTTTGCTGCAGTGTGATTTTTCTATTTTGAAATCGTGTATTTAAATTTTATTACATAAAAAGGTATTATTTGACCACGTAATGCCTCGTAGAGCGTTTAAGTCTTATTTCTACACTAGAGTATTATGAGTTTAGTGAGCGAAGGATTAATTATGACATTTTTCACTAACCTGTGAACGACGTGTGTATGTGTTAATTTCGTTTTATGAGCGCCTCTCAAACTTTTCGTTTTATTATCGCAGATAACGTGTGAAATAATTCACTTTTAAATTTGACTTTTTGTCGTATTTCGTCATTTTATTACTGCCGGTGATAGTTCATTGTTATTTTATGATTATAAAAAAAATATATGTGCATTTGTATAAAATGATATATTAAAGCATTTTATTGCATATATAAATAATATTATTTAAATTATTAATAATTGTTATAGTGTAAATTTTTTTTAATATGCTATTGAATTTTACTAAAAATTCAATAGCACATTTATAGCTAAATCGTGAAAGTGAAGTTATATTAAATTTAATAAGTTCAAGATTTTAGCAAATAATTGTCATCATTTAAATATAATAGTTATTCCGTTTTAGAGTTGTTTTGAAAATATAGATTTAAATTAAAATAAATATAACTTCTTAATTTTATAATAATTTAAATATTATTATAAAATTATTTATAAGTCAACTTTTTATTAACAGCTAATAAAACAATAATATATTAGGAAAAAAAACAAGAATGTGGTATATTTCTAAAAAAAAATAATATAATAATTGATTAATCTAATTTCAAAATTTATCAGTTCAATAATAATAAATCTAAAATTTATAATGCAACGTTTTTCCTACTTAATAATTTTATCTTTATGACTTCTTATTACGAAATATTTATGTCGTATAAATATAAAATTTATAAATAATTTATATAATCGACAAATCGAAGTATATTTGGGGAGTCTTCAAAGAAAGATTGTATTTTTTTTTAGTGCCGCTCGTCGGGCAAAGACGCATTTACCTGAAATTTGAAAATGTAAATATGTTAAAAAAAATATACATACGAAGACAGATAGAAAAAAAAACATATTTATATACATATATAGACGCGTATATTTATATATGTAGATAAAAATATATTCGTACAGGCGGCGGTAGACCAGCCAAACAACAGGTTGTAAATCAATCCAGCGATTAGATGAGGATCACTGAAGCTCTTTCATGACGCAGGAGCGTTTCCGAATGCCAGGACTTTGAATATTGTTTGTTTATAGACGTCATTTCGAAAAATCGATTTCTTACCACGTCTTATCAAAGACATATATATATATATATATATATATATATATATATATATATATATATATATGAGTGTGTGTATTAAATCTTGGCGGTATATATTTTAAAAATGTCTATATAAATTATAAGCAGTATTATTATATTGAAAGCTATAATAGTATTATATAAGTTGATATATTTGATAATTTAAACTGTTATAATATTAAGTCATATATGTGTAAAATAATTCAGATCAGAAATTTAATAAATTAATTTATGAAAATCAATACGTGTTTAATATTATAAAATTTAAGATGTATTTTTTTTTTAAATTAATAATATTAAAAAAGAAATATTTTTCACCTTAATTACAATATCTAATAAACTGAGGAAATATTTTTTACTTTTATAATATTTTGAGTAACAATTTTAACATAATTTTTATATATTTAAATGAATATATAATAAATTAGTTAAATTGTATAACATATAATACTGTGATAAATACAGAGAATTAAGTCAAACTTAATTTTTAATCATTTTAATTAAATTAATATATTATTAATACTATATTTTAATTGCTTTGAATTATTAATAATTTATATCATAGATTAAATATTTTTATATAGTATTAATGAGTTATATTTTTAATATAATATAATTTCTATTAAATTATGATAATCTCAGATTATTATACTGGAGTGTATAAATTATTTTTTATGGTTTATTGAAAAATATAATAATAATTTTGTACAAAACTATTTTGCTAATTTATTTTGTTTTATAATTGAAAATATGATTTATGATTATTTGTTTCTCAGTGATTCGATTACAATTAATGTTTATATATTATTTTTCTTTAAGAAAGTTGTAAATATACGTAAGAATTGTAAATGTTCAGCAATAAAATTATAATGTTAAATGCAAGTTATAAAATTTTACTATCTTATTTAAGCAGAAGAAATAAGGTAGATTTAATTAATGAATTGAAACATACTTTCATTTTTCGTCATATTTATTGCACATTAATTTATCTTATACACAATAAAATATTTCATACAGCTTTTAAAATATATAAATATATTATTTTTTAGTATATTCATAAAAAAATATCAATTATATTGTCTTATTATTTTATTATTATTATAATGTAATAGATTTTCACTTAAAAAAAAGGGAAAAAAGCATATTAAAATTATTATATTTTAAAAGTATTATACCAAATATTTTTTTAATAGAAAATTATTTTAATAATTAGAATTTTACTATTCTTATGTTAATTTTAAATATAGCGCTCATGTTTAAAATATAATAATTAATTTATTTTCTTCATTATAATTTTTAATAAATTATTAGTTAAATAAATACTTTTTTTCTATTTGTTATTTTTGTTTGTAATATATATATATATATATATATATATATATATATATATATATATATATATATATATATATATATATATATATATATATATTGAATCAATAGTATGAAAGACTATAAGCACTATTATACTTATGAAAAAAATCAAATTTATGACAAATTAACACTGTAAAGACAATTATAAAATTAATGTTAATTTTTATATTCACAAATTTAATTAAAAAAATATATTTTTCGAATATTATATAAATATTAAATATTTATTTTGTAATTAATTAATTATTTACACAAACAAAATTTTTGATGTTTGACACACATACACACACACACATATAAACATGCACACATACACAGCGGAGAAGAGAGAGTGCGGCGTCGCGTATTTTTCAGTATTTCATGAAAACGCACGTCGGCACAGTGTATCGGCGTCGATTCGCGATCAATTACGCAATTTTTCAAAAAAAAAAAAACAAAACAAAAAACAAAAACGTTACAATATGCCAAAATGTCGAGAGCGTTGAAGGGGTGCGTCGTCAGGGATGAAAATAGTCCGACGGCTGAAAGAAAAAAGGTGTATTGTGTGTTGTTCGGACGCCATGTTGCGGGCGTAGGTCGATTCTCATTGGCCGACGGCGACACGCCCACAACACATATGCACCGTTCAAAAAAGGATCTCCCGCTCTTTTTTTTTTAACCTATTTTTAAATTTACGTTTTCATTTTTTATTTATTTATTTTTTTATTATTATTATTATTTTCTTCGTCGCTTTTTTTTTGATGTCATTATTAGAACGGATTAGAATTGGTTTCGAATTCGAATTTTATTCATTGAAATGATTTCAATTTTTATTAATGAATATTAATTTTTTTTTTCAAATAAAATATTTAAAATTAAAATAATATATATTAATAAAATAAACAAAACGAATATAGATAATTTGTAAATAAAAACATATGAATTATCATTTTTAAATAATATATATATGTATATATAAATTAAGATTAAAAAAAATAGTTTCGAAATAAAAACCTTAATCTAAAACTTTATTAAATATATTTAATTAAAATATATTTATCCTACATTACATAGAATTAACAATATTTACAAGAATACTAAATTTAATAAATAATAAAACAAATATGTAACATTTTCTATATTTTACATTATATTAACAGAAAAATAAACAATGAACTAATCGTTATATCTTTTATGATAATAAATAAATAATATAATATAATTCGAAACAACAAGTAGTTTTACAGAATAAATATTTTTCATTGCTTTAATAAATCATAATAATTATAAAAGCGCATATATATTATCGTGTATACATATGATATGCGGATAAAATAAGATTGTGTGTTTTAAGGCTTTCGTTGTCAACGTTGAATTTATATGAAAATGCATTTGAACAACGACAGCAGTTTTCATAACAAAACAGGTGCGTTGTCACGGGCGTCGTTGAAGATGATCGATCGACTTGTCTAATTTGGCTTTTTTTTTCAGCACTAATAAACGCCAATATAAATGAATGTATTAAAGTATAAAGAGAAAATTAATAATATGCGATGAATGTGTATTTTTATTAATACTATTCATTTATGTGTTGAATTCGTATTTTGTTCAATATTCAATTTAATGAAAATAATATATATATATATATATATATATATATATATATATATATATATATATATATATATATATTATACTTTCAAGAGAGCATAATATGAAAATGGTTCACGTGTAGAGACTGCATTCTTCTGAAAAACTTACTGTATTATATACACATAATGTTCATAAAAATCGTAATAATGTTTTCATTGCGAACATTTCTAAGTGTTTTTCAATTTTATGGTTTTTATTTTTTTTTCTTTGTTAATGTTTGTCACATAATTTTTAACATTAAAAAAATATGTGATCTTATATGGATAATGTCATAAAATTTCATAATAGATTTATAAAATTTATTATATTTAATATGAATAAAATTTGGTATAATAAGTTATAATTTAGTTTAATAAAACAAATTTAAAATTAATTTTGATTATATTTTCAATGTAATGAATATACGATTATAGATTGTTTTGTTTTAAATATTATAATATGTATCTTTAAAATTGACGTTAAGATAATTCAATTATAGATATTTGTTTTCAGATACATAGTATAGTATTGAAAAAAATATATATATTTCTATACTTCATATTTAATTTAAATGTGATATATTGGAAAAAAATAAATATTTTATTATATTAAAAAGATGTATCAAAGTATGGTCGACGAAAAGAGGAAATTTATTTTAATATTTTAAATTATTTTTAATATATAAAATAAGTAATATAATATAAAAAATAATTATATATTTTTTAAATGTTGTATTTTTATAAGAATTGAAAAAAAAAATATTTTTATAATAAAAAATAGGGGTCGCACGCGGATGCACATGCGACTTTTCGATCCGACTTTTCAATCGGCCAGAAGAAGAAGAGAGAACGATCGTTCACCGCGTGCGACCAGTACCAACTTTCACTGCTGAAAAAGTGCACTTATCACCGAACAAAATGGGCGGAGTTAAAGGGCGACGCCGACTATCTGTATTCGTCCCTTTCTATCACATTACCGATGTACGTAAAGCGAGTAAGACGGCGAACGTTTATCGATGCGCGCGCTCACGAAACGTCGTATAGATAAACGTCGTATTTTTCGTCTCGCTTCGCCTTCGAAGCGTTTAGCGCGTCGGAACGAAACGGAAAGTTCAGGGGTCGGGTGTGTCGGTTCGCGAGCCTCGCCCGGATGATATATAGAGTGGAGGAGTTAGCGTTAAAGCTCGGCGGGAAGTGGTCGAGATTAGAGCGGCTGGCGGCCAAACTCGCCGTCGTAAGCTCACATAAGACTTTTTTAATACTTTTATATGGGATTTTGCACGGGAAAATCCCGTACGACGACCGTCACATCGCCACCAAATCATACATATAAACTGCCGAGCCACGTTACGCGACAAATACGCTATTTATTATTATTTACGCACGTGTGATAATTTTTCAAAAATTTTTCATCACTATACGAATTTTATTATATTAAATATATATATATATATATACATATATATATATTTTAATATCAATATCGCGTTTTATTTATTTATAATGTGTCGTATTTATTAATTTGTGACATCGGCGTGCACCATTCGAAACGATCACGTGTTTTGTGTGAAGCAAAAAAAATATATAGATATATATATATATATATATATATATATATATATATATATATATATATATATATATATACACAATATATAAAAGAGGAGAAAAGCGCGTGCGCGCATTCACTGTGCATTTTTGTGAAAAATTCAAGTAAGTGTATCACATAAATTACATTATTATTTTAAAAATTAACATTTCACAACGTGTACGTGTGAGTGTGTGTGTGTGTGTGTGTGTGTATTCGTTCGTTTTGTGTGTGTAATTTTAGGCCTATATATAAATGATAAAGTCGGCCGTGATAAGAACAGGTGACGAACGTTTACATGTGTATTTTTTTTCTATAATTTTTTTAATTTTAATTTTTCGATTCGTAACGCGAATGCGCAGCGTCTCGTTTTACGTTTTGTAAATACTGACGTAGTTTTGTTTTCTTTTATTCCCTCTTTTTTTTTTGGTTTAAGAAAACAACGAAAAAAGAGAGTGCGCTTTTATTGTTCTTTCGTGTTTGATTTTTAGTTACAATGCAAATAACCGCAATGTAAACCGTAATTAACGTCGGACGAACGTCGGCCAAAGTCGCTGCTGTGGCGGTGATAATCGTGTTTTTTAGACGGTATTTATTTTTAAAAATTGTCAAATAATTACAATTATAAACAGTCATAAAATTATATATAAAATCTAGAGTTATTCTCGTTATTTTATTGTAACCATAAAAGAAATTAAAATAAAATAGGATTTTAATTTCGAATTCTAGTTATTCTATATTAAAATTAAAATGTTAAATTTATACTACTAAACTCTGGTAAAAATAAGTTATATATTTTCAAAATTACAATATCAACATTTTAATTGAATAATATAATATCAAACTACATGAACATGGAGTTCATCTTTATCCATTAATTATCTGTAAGTATATAAAAATTGCACAACAAAAAATATATTGTGTAATAATGTGAAAAAAAAAACGATAATTTGTTTTGTAAAATAAATCATTTGATTTATCGATGAGTAAAATTAATGTGTTAATTTTATGACGATTAAATGTACAGTTAATATTGGTATGTGTTACAATAAAAATGAAGTTAATTTCCATACGGTCGGTTTTCGTCGTAATTCACACATCTGAACCGAATAACCTCATCGTTATCCGATTTGATCCTATAGAGATTTAAGGATTTAGAGGACTCATCTAACAAGTTGACTTATCCAAAATGCTAGTGACCACACTCAGAATAATGCGTAAGATTATATTATGGTTTCATTATGGTTTCAAATATAAACTAACGCTCTATAAATTTTAATCTTGGCATCCATTTAACATTTATATATATATATGTTTTATTTATGTTTATGTTCCGATAGGATTTTGTATTATGCTTTTACTATTTCTTTTAATTTTTAATATTGAAAAATTCGTTCTGAAATATTTCAATATATTTTTAATACGCGAATGTCTGATTTTAATACAATAAATTGTTCTATCAATTAATTACAATCAATGAAAATGAATATTTTGATATTTACAACTAGGTTATATACAGATATTTCTATTTAATAATTGCACAATACTGTGTCTTAAGAAATTAATTTGAAAAATAAATTTATTTCTCTTTTTTAATAAATTATTAGTATAAAATAAATTCATGAATATTTTAATGTTATTAATCATTTAATATTTTTTAAACATTCAATCTTAATTATAGCAAGAAATTCAAGTAAAATTATATAATACTTGTAATATGTATTTAGTACGTGTAATAAATATAAAAATCGATTTTAACATATTTTTATTTTTTTTATATTGTATAAAAAGATATAAAACGATATTAATGAAATAAAACAGTATTAAATTTTAAATGTTAAAGAAAAATTGTGATAATTTTGATTTTTTTGTGAAATTTTTGTTACTTCCTTATAACCGGCCGACGCTCCCGATTTCCAACGTTATTATTCTTTCTTTATAACATTTCAAAAGGTTAATATAAATATAATATTTATTTTTAGGTCTTATTATTTTCGTAGAATAAAGATAAAATCATATATGAAATTTATTGTTTTTGAACATTTTCATTAAATTAATTATTAATAATATCGTTTGAAATAACATAATAAAATTTTATTTTAGTATGCTAACGTTCATAATATATATTAAATTAATAAAAAATATACAAATTTAAAATAAAATAAGTATATGAATTGGATTTAAATATTATATAGATATTTTAAATTTATGCGTTTATTTTGAGAATATTAATAATCTATGGACTTCAAAATAGTTTGTTGTAAGATTTTCAAATAGTATTGTACATTTTTAATCATTTCTTTTAATAAAATTTTAATGCAATTGATATTATAAAATAATTAATTAAACACGTCGAATATTAATCATTGTATATTGATAAAAAAAATATTTTTATTTTATAAAAAAATATATATAATTAAAGATTTTTAGGATACTTTAAAAATATTTATATTATAATTTTTTTTCAACGGTGATTTTTTTTTATTTTGATATATTTTTATGCGTCGATATGTACGCTTTTTTATATGTAACTATTTATTGGTAGTCTGTCTCGTTTGGTTTATTGTAAAAACTGTTCACGTCGCTTGTTCTCAACAAAGTATCTTTTCTCTTCTCCCGCGAGGAAATCGCGTATTGATCTGCCGTTGCCCATTCTCTTGTTACACACTCTTTCAATAGATACACGCTAAACGTGCACACTAACGTTTTCATCCCTTAAAAAAAATATTTTTTCTTCTTTTTTTTCTCCATCTTTTCCTTTCGTGTGTGTGTGTGTGTGTGTGTGTGTGCGCGCGCGCGTGTGTATGTGTGTGTTGTTTTTTTTTCTGCCCGTTTCTCTTTCTTCGCTTATTTTTTTTTCTATTTCGCGAAAGTGAAAAATAAAACACACGCTCTACCGGAAAAGCGCCGGTGAAAAACGAAAGAAAAGAATAATAATGAAAAAAAAAGAAAATGCAAAACTTTCGCCGGAGCGATCGCGATACGTGAAACGAGTCGTTTTCGACGCGTAAATTAACCGATTAATCATCGGTTATTGTTGTTTTTTTTTGTAATATTATTTAATATTTTATATCGACAATATCTTTTAACAAATTCATTATTGCGATATGATTCTAAATTTAAGTGCAAGTTATTATTTATTAATCATTAAAAATATATTTTTGTCAAAGAATTTATTACATTAACTAAATATATATTATTCTTTATTCCAGAATATTTGTCCTAAAATTAAATGGTTATTTTTTTAGTAAACAAATAAATCATAACATTTATTATGACGATTTAAAAATATATGATCCGAACATGTAATTATTATTTTATTATTAAATTAATTCGTTTGATGTTAATATATTCTATTGCGTCATATAAAATAATAAATAATGTCAAAGTATATATTTTCATCAGTAATAAAGTTGTTAGTTTAAATGTTTATACTAAAAAAAAAAAAATAAAACCGTTTAGTCAAAGAGTACCAAATTTAAAAAAATATATTTCGCATGATATATAAAATCGTTTTATTTTTATTTTTTTATATATCAATATATTTTTGAGTTTATAAAATTTTTAATTTGACCGAATATAAATAATTTATTCGTATCAAATTAAAAAGTATTAAATGGAAAAGATTTTCATTAATAAAAATTATAATAAATTATAGTAATCTTTTGAGAATTTACTGCAATATTTATAGTAAATTAGTTCAAGTTATATATTATTGAATGGTTGATATATGAGCTGTTTATAATATGATAATTCAAATCAATATAAAGAAATTATTATTTATATCTATTGAAAATCTATTGAAGATTAATAATATATATTTATTATTTATATAATTAATTTAAAATATAAGTATAATATTGATTGAAAAAATATTGTGCGAGACATGAAATAAATATAAGAAAATTTTTATAATTTTTATTATGGTTCAGTTATTTTTTTTTAATATATGTATATAAATATATATTTATTTAAATCTACAGGCAGAAGAGGTGCGAGGGGAGGGTTTGGTTGTGCGTTACAAATCGTATCGGCCAGACGGCTGGCCGCCAGCTTAAAAGTTTTAAGCGCCAAACGCGCCCCTTAAAACGTAAAGCTTCTCGGTTTACGCGCCGATGAACAAACCCCATTTACGTTTTATACTATTACTGTTTTTGCCTTTTCTTATTCGATGTCAATGTACTTGAAAACATCGTAGCAACCTTGAATATTATCCACTTTTTTTCCATCATATTTTATATATATATATATATATATATATATATATATATATATATATATATATATATATATATTATTTTACAATTTATGATTTGTCATTTATTCATATTTTAATAATTTTCCGTCGTCATGTTCCGTCGCATATCGTAAAAAAAATAAAAATTCAAATTTTCTAATATATAATTGGAGTATTCTAATGATGCGTTAAAATATTTTCATTTAACGTTTGATATGTAAATCGTATCTTCTGATAATATATAATTATGTTAATCATTTTTTTTGTTACGATTTATTGTAAAATAATTACAATTTGATTAATTTATGTCTGAAAAATATTTATACCAAACGTTGTCTGTTATATGATTTATTCAATAATTAAAATTTTTTTTAAATAAGATTTTAAACTCTATATAAATTATAAATATTTATATTTATTTTAACTTTAAATTAAAACACTTATTAGAATTATATATTTTTTATATATATGTATATATAATGAATCTCAAGTAGTGTATATTTTTAAT
Organism: Leptonema lineaticorne; assembly: GCA_024500535.1. NCBI lineage: Eukaryota > Metazoa > Arthropoda > Insecta > Trichoptera > Hydropsychidae > Leptonema > Leptonema lineaticorne. The sequence goes on along the minus strand of JANIJI010000059.1, from coordinate 5,022,613 downwards.
ATTATTATAATAAATTTAATATAGATAAATTAATATAAATCAAAATATGAATATAAATAATATATTAGTGAATGTTTTTTATTGTTATTATTATATAATGTAGAAATATAATTTTCAGTAAATGATTTAAGTACAATTTTTATGTTTATTATTTAGAACACACCTAACATACACAAAAACACGCGTAGTTGTAGGCTATAGAGATAAGCGTTCATTATCTAACTTCATACTGTAATCAGTTATATGACTCGAGTAATTTTATTTAACCGTAAGCAACAAAATTATACATTCTCTTTTATGAAGATTGAGTTGAATTAGAAAGAGAGAGAGATAGAGAGTTTACAGCCTTAAAAAAATAATTATTTTTAAGACTACGGCAAGATATTAAATAATTTTAATTTAATGATGATATAGGATGAAATAATAAACTTGAGTTTAATTTTTGTTTTCAGATTGAACACGGCGACAGTGAGAGCGTGACACGTTCAGTGACAGTATGCGAGTGTTATAAATCAAGTAAAAGTGCGTATAAATACACGCAGATATATCATTAAACTAGTTATTGTATTATAATTGACTATTGATATAAATTAAAGGGAAGAAATTTAAGAAGTGAGTATATATATATATAAATAAATAAAGATACAAGAAAAGAACGAGTAAAGATGGCGGTGTGCTTGCGTTAGATGTGCGTGAGCGTGAGTGTGACGTGTGCGTGAGTGAGTAAAATTCGTCACGATTCATCTCCGCCTGTACAAGGACGTGTTCGGGAGTGGCATGGAGCCACTAGGCGAGGCCTCAGGCGGCGGCCTCTGCCTGCATGACCTTGTTGCGCAGGAGCCGCATGCGCATGCGCATGCTCACGCCGCTCATCATGCCACTCATCACGCGACTCACGCACATCACCTGCACGATCCTGTCGCGGCTGCAGCAGTTTCCGTCAGCTCGGCGATCACCACGGGACTGATGGGTGCACCGGCGCTTGCCGATCATGTGTTGCCGCATCATGAACCGATCGAGAGGTTAAAACGTGGTGAGTGCCGTTTCATACGACGCCCGTCGACCGCCGTCACGCTATGTCACGTGACAGCGGTGATAGGCGCTGTTTGCTTTTTTTGTTTTAGTTTTTAGTTCTGAATCGATTTTTGAATGATTTCCCGTAAGTTGCACCGATTTTTTCTCACGTCACGCTATATCACGTGATAAGGATCATTTTCATTTTATAATGCTAATTTATGTCATATTTAATATATTGATCATTTTAGTTTTTATTAGTTCCTAATTTTAATTTAAATATTTTTATTTCACTTTGATTCTGTATTTTATGTATAATATTAGATTTAATAAATATGAAACGTCAAACGCTTCGCATATTTTCCCCGTCAAATACTACTTTATTTTTACAATTCATTTCTAAATAATTTACCGAACTTAAAATATGCATTTTTGACATGTTAAAATGATATATTTTCATGTAAAATGTTTCAGAATTTACGATTCAATTTTATTTAGATTTTGACAGATGACTCCTTAAAAGGTTTTTTTTTGCTAGTACTGATTTTATACTGCAAACAATACTTTTCGCTACCATAATTTCAATTATTTTGTTACATCAACATTTAAATTAATTAGGATTTATATAAATAATAATGATACAAATTTTTGGCATTCATGAAATTCGAAAATCAAAGTATTTTTTTTTTGAATATGTTTGATATTTTTTATATAATATATACATTATAAATTCCTAGTCTAAATAAATTTATTTTGCTTGAAATTTTCAGATAATTTTATGTAAGTGTTAATATATTTTTACAGATTTTAAATGATTTGAATGTAAATAAATTGGACCGGAATCGTAATTGCGAACATATTAGTAAATAACAATAAAATAGACACACAATATTTATATATATATATATACATACATATAAAAAAACAGTTAATCGACACACTTAAAAACGTTAGCCAAGAAATTAAATATGTTTATTTATTGCGCCATTTGCCGAAATATCCGAATCGTATTAATTTATCATTTGACGGTGAAACTTTTTAACGAAATTTAAATTATAATGATAAATCTGTTTGGGGAAAAGTTAGCAACGCACCTAAAACGTTCGCTTATTATTATTTATATATACTTAAACGTGTATCGTTCGCTCATACATTTCACCACCTACATATATTATTTTGAATTTACATATTTATTTTATCATATTGCCGTTTAATGCGTGTTTTATATATTTTATTTTAAAAGAGAAATGTTGATTATATATATGCCCCCCCCCCAATTTAAAATTCTTTATGTAATATGCAAGATATATGTATCTAGTATATCTTGTGACTATCGCAAATATCGAATATGTTCACCTTTTGCTGTACAGATAACATAGTTGTGTTGTCAGTAATGCAACTGATTATTTTTTTTTTGTTTTTAACAATTTTTAATTTTTGAAATTTTAAGGAAATTCATATATAAAAATGCGTATTTTTATTATGGAATATATCAAAGAAAATTATATATACCATATATACCAAAACTCCAATAAATATCCATATAGAATTGGAATAAAAATGAAAATAATTGTAAAATTTATATTAAGGTAGTTTTCAAAAAAATATAATAATCAAAAATCCACTTTATTTAGATAATATGATTTCCTTGTAATATTATTGATTATCGTTTTTTATTTTGAGTTTAAAAATTTTATTACCCTTGATAATATGATAAATCATATTTTATTAAATTGAACGAATAAATTTTTATTTTATTTTTTACAATTTTTGAACACTAGATATTTTGCACATTTTTTTTTAACTTTGTAAATTGATGAAAATTGTTTCTTTCATATGTTTTTAATTAAAAAGAATGACATTTGAAACATATATTACTCAAATTATTTTTTAATATGTCACATTAAAAATATTAGATATATTTATAAATAATTAAATTTAATACGAAATAAGTAAATTAATTTTTAGTTTTCACAATTTATATTATTCATTCAATTTTAAAATTATCAAAAATATTACAAAAAAAAAACAACCAAAAAACATACTGCATGACATCTTTATCATATTCTCAGTATTCTATTATCAATATTTATAAATTACATTTTTTCTCGATTATTGATAAAAAAGCGCATCTTTTCAATATTTTTCCATAAAAATATTTTTAGATATCCTTCTCAGAAAATTTAGTTTGTCATACACATTTTGAACATAAAAAAATATATTTATCATAAAAAAGATATAAATCAACCAAAATTTATCTATGTAACATATTTTTATTTTTAATATTATTGAGCAATACGATATTCAAATCGCTAATAATATTCTTACTTTATATAATTAATTCATTATATTTTTATCAATATTAATATATGAAGCAGAATATATTTTATAATAAAATTTATATACTATATAACTATTTTTTTATTATGAATATTGAATATATTAATTTAGAATTAACGAAGATTGGGGGTATTGATGAAAAAAAAAATAGTTCATTGAAATTTCATAGCGATCGTTGAGAATATATTATATAATAATAATATATGGCGTATTCATACGGTTAATCGAGCGTGTAGGTGTTGTTTTTCAAACTGTGGGTCGCGCAGGGCATTTTGAATTAAAGTGTGGGGGGTGTTCGTGTTCAACCCTCGCTTGTACAAAGTAAAACGGCGTAGGGTACAATGCATAATAAATACGTGCACACTATCGCACACACTAAAATGATACAAATTACCCTTATACGCACACCTAGGGTTAATCATGTATGAAACCTTATGCGTATTTGTTTGTATTTATTTAACGTTTACACACGTATGCATTTTTATTTATATACATAATATATATATATATATATATATATATATATATATATATATATATATATATATATATGTAATGTTTGTATGTATATATAGTTGAGTATTTATAATGTACATTTTAACGTTGGTTTAATTTATGCGTTTTACGTGTTTCGAATACGTCGTATAAAATGCATTTTTGGATTTTATTTTGCTAAATTAAGTAAGTGCAAAATATAAATTTGCCGTAAATTAATATATATATATATATATATATATATATATATTAATTATTTATAAAAATTTAAATATATTATATATTAATATATTTAAATTTTTGTTTCGCATTAAAATTATATAAAAATATTATTGTGCTCTTTATTTAATATGAAAATGAAAAAAATATATATATAATTATTTCTTAAACAAATTATAATTCAGAATATTTATATTATTGTAAATTACACGTAAAATTTATTTTAAAACTGATAATATTATTTTTTGAAATTAAAAAATAACAAAAATATTAAAATAATCTTTTGTATATAATATAATACATAGAATATTTTTAATAACTATGTGAAAAATTCTCATGTAGAAAAAAATACACGTTATTAAAATAGAAATTTCTTTTTAAAAATATATATATTCAGATTTTATTTACTTTCATAGATATTATAAGCACAAATATAATAATCATATGTCAAGTCAGATTAGATTGAGCTAAGAAAGGATTATAAGAATTTAAAATAATTTATGTATTTTTTTCCTTAGAATCATATAAATTTCTTTAATATCACTGCAAATAAATTTTCATAATAATATTTAAACGGAATCTAAATGAAATATTTTGTATTATAATATAAAGAAAAAGATGAATATAATTATTATTACATACATGATCAATATAATTATAAGCGATTACTGTAATAGAATAGTTATTATTAATTTATTCGATTTATATATGCGCTTGGGGTTACATTGCAAAATAACTTTTCAACCCCCCAGAGGCTCACTTTGTCATTGAACTATGTTTAGGGATGCAATTAGTTGTGGCGGCGTTCATCATTTGTATGCAGTTACTGTAAAATCGAATAGGGGATGTGCGTTTTGGTCTAAAAAAAAAGCAAACTTTTTTATACACACCTGATACTCATTTTTTATATATGCAAAAAATAGAATTATATAAAAATGTACGATTCTTTTTATAATATATTTTTATGGGTTTACCTATTTTTTAAAGTGAATAAAAATAAAAATATAATATATTCGTAGGCGGAGTTGAATTTAAATATTTTTTTATAGTAAATATTATATACTTTAAAAAAATATTTTTTTATTGAATTAAAAATAATATTTTTTTTACATATTTATTTCCATTATAAAAAGAGTATTCGTATTCAATTTCTTTTTTAGACGAATCAGGGGGGGTGCCTTAGGTGTTAGTTTGTAATCCATCACGTTTAAAAAAAATGGGGGAGTTTAATATGTCGGTTTGAATGAATAAAGCTAATGTGATTGTTGCACTTTTTTTTTCTCTATTTGTCCCGAACAACCCTTATATTCGAATTATAGAAGGACGCGCGCTTTGTTATTATTGCCTTAATATGCATACTGATATGGCAATAAAAGACTAATTGATTTCAAAAGACGATTACATCATTAGTATATAATAATGCGCGTAAGGGGTGAAAAGGGTTGAAAATACATATATCAATTTAGCACATTTGTGACTATTTCAATGGAAATTATAAAATTTTATAATATAGATATTATATATTTATATAAATTATTCACTTCAATTATGATCTATTAATATTTTTTAATTCCATATTATATATACTTAAAAATGATGAACATATATAATATTAATATAAATATAATTACTTTATCTAAAATCGCATGTATTTTATTTATGTATTATGTAAAAACATAAAATGATGATAATAAAATCTGAAAAACTGCTATTTTCCAGTTTCAGACACGTTATCGATTATCCAGTACTGTCTGGGGATTATAATTGTATTTCCTTATTAAAATTGAAAAAGTTAATTAAATTATCTTATATATTCCCTATTGAGCATATCGTTACATCTCAATATTAAATCGGATTATACAGATAGCGATATTGATTCGGCATATATTTCATAAATTACTTGATCGAGTCCATAATTTCGTTGACAAAATTTAAGCGATATGCTTTCTCAAATTTTAAAATATTTATTTATTTTTGATATTTTTTTTTATATTTAATGTATTATTTTGGATTGTAAACATATATTTGAAACTTCAATAAAAATTAATTGTTTTATATATATAAATAATTATAATAGTATTAAAAAGAATTTTTTTTTCTATATATGTACTACTTGATAAATCTGTAAAATAATTTAAAAAAAGAATAAGATATTTTAAGTTAATATTCGAAACATTTTAAAAAAATAATTTTTAATTTATATTATGCTCTTTCTATATATTTTTATTATATCAATTATTTAGTTCAGCGGTTTTTAATTTATTATAATAACAAAACACTTATTAGTTTTTTTTTGAAAATAATTGTATTTTTATATATAACATAAGAAATATGAATTATGAAAATTTAAATCCAAATGGAAATTTTAATCGAAATATTCTTTTAAAGTTCAAAATATTGGCGTTCTGTATAAAACTGCCTAAAAACCTCTGTTGTAGTTATTTTTGTACATCATGAATTATGTACTATATTATATTAATATTTAATAAGTTATATTTTATGATTAAAGATGAGAAATATCATAATTATCAATTTTTAATACAATATACTTAAGATATTTTTATATAAGTCGATGAAACAAATAATAAATACTCTGTGTATTAAAAATATTATCAAAAAATATTTTTGATAATATTTTAAAGCAGAAAAGCAGCCGTATAATCAATATAATATGTATTAAAATCTAATAAAAATATCTTGTTATATTTTTTTTTTGTGAATGTACGTGTAAAATTTCCGATTTTGAAGCTCCGACACCGTTTAATTATGTCTGGTTGATATTTTTCCGATTTCTTTTGTAGATTTCATTGAATTTATATAAATCTGGTCTCATAATCTCTATCCTCAACCCAATTATTCGCAGCGCACTTGAGGCTAAGGCCGGGGATCAGAACTAAGCCTCCGTTAACGATTTGTCTGAGCCTCTTTTGGTGTTTGCCATAATGTTCTACCTGCAAGCCATTGAATTTAATAGAAAAAAAAAGATACATACACACATTTTTTCCTCGATTCAATTCGATCCCGAATCTAACCAATTTTCAGCAAGACTACACACGCTTACTGTAATATTAATAAAATTCGACGAAACGTCTACCATTATATTCTTTTGAAAACGATCTTTCACAATATGAAATATCATAACGTGTCGATTCTGTTATTATTATATCATATTAATACAGTTGACATCGATTTTTTGTTTCGATAACGGATCGTTTTCAAAAATGAAAAACCGCCGCTTTTTGTTATCGCCTTTATAGGAACACGAAAAAGACAATAATATATTTACAGTTGTCAGATTTGATATTTCGAAACCGGGGAGTTCGGCTTAACGGGCGGGATGTTTGCTTTACGGACATTTTGCCTAAATTTATTACGATCACGCCTCTCAATAATATAATATAATAACTAGGGGGGGCCTCATATATATACCATATATATATATATAGTATTTTTTTTATATAGCGTCATCAAATATGCCGCCCATTTACACGGTATCCATATCTTAGTTTTTTTTTGTATATGTAACACATTTGGTGTTTTTATATTATTTTTAATAGTATAATGAATGCAAGCCACATGTCGCACGATGTAGATTGAACTGCATAATGCAGTTTATTTTATTTGATTTATTTTATATCATATATTACGTGAATGAAACATGTTTCGAATTTCAATTATATGATATTTTTTGAATATTTATTTTAATTTAATGTAATAAAAAAATTTGATTAAGTAAAAATATAGTTTATAAATTTATACGATGTAAAAATGTTCTTTATTTTTATATTGTATAAAATTTATGTATCAATCTTTAATTTTGTGATTTATTGAAAATGTTGTTAAAATTTTCTCGAGTCATCGTATCGTCGTTTATATTTTCCGTCAATGATCTAATAAAATCGATTTCTTTCGATCAGTATAAATGTTTATTGTCATTTTGACTTATTCGGATTAGACGACCAGTTTTCACCCTTCATTTTATGTATATGTGTAATCGTTGTACATATATGCTGATATATTGATGAGGAGCACATCTGTCACTGAATTTTTCCAATTAATTTGATCTGTCACTGTCGTACCATGTACGAAATTCACCCCACACCTTTAACCCTTTCAATCTGTTCAAATGTTATAAATATTTGTTGTTTGCCAAACGTCTCTGATGAATTTATTTTCGTTATATGTATATAATAATATTATATTTAATTAAAAAAAAAATTTTTTTTGAACGATTACTTTTATTCGTGTGAAATATTCAAAAATTTATATTTATAACTGTCTATATTTGAAAGTAACTTTATATGAATTAATTGTTTGTTTAAGGCACAATGACAATGACCAACGTTGTGATGGTAATGATTTATGAAATATATATATAATATATATATTTTTTTTATTCACCACGCCCGATACTGTCCCATTGTGAAAGGACAAAAATTTTGTCACACCCTTCTGTTGTTGAATTGCAACTTTCTTTTATGTAACGTCCGCAAATAAATGATAAATATTTGTAAATAATACAATGGCGTTTTGCGCTTTCATTGTCCGACGAACCGATATTTATACAAAAATATTCGTCGGTGGGGGGAGAGACGGAATTATTCAACATTAATTTTTATCGTACGATATTATTTATATATAATGATTTATCAATGATAATATATACGCGTTTTTTTTTCTTTATTTTTTTTTTCGTAACAAACACCTTCGTAAAATAAAAGTGACTTGCCGAGATATAATTTTGGTCTAAATACACTTCTGAGGGACATTTCGGTCGTAATATAATAATAGGTGGTGCGATCTGGTTGTTAAGGGTAGATGCACGGTCAAATAATATCACATAAGCCTTGGTCCCTTGAGAAACTCGGAGCTTAAAAACACGAGGGTAATTCCATTGTGGTATGTTTCACTGCTTTTCCCTACCCCTCAGAAAATACACTATTGAAAAAGTCTGAAAAATAATATCAATTTTAATAATAAAAAAAAGAAGGTCTCATATAGACGAATGGAAGATGTGCAATATTTTGGTAATTTTTATTATCGTCAACGCAATAAAGTATGTATTTATATGTGTGTATGTATGTAGTGGCATAATAGAGCTACAGACTTTTTCTTGTTTACGATTTGAAATAAAAGAGTACATATGGGACCAATTCCATTCCCCTTTTTCCTCAGATAATTTGCAAGGTTAAATTTGTTGTGGTCAACCCCTTCTTCTATTATCCGGTAGAAAATGGATTGTTGTGGTGTTTTTCATTTGATTTTATTATTATGACCTTTTAACATATCTCTTGAGGTTTTCATTCTCATTTAACAAAATCTAATATTTTATATTTTAATGTAATACGTTATATCAAATATGATATTACGTTTTTCATACAATGATTTCATTTTATAAATAATAACTATTCGTATTTCATAAATATATATATTTATTTTTTATATTATTACACTTTACAAACATTCGGAATATGTTCAAATTTATATGAATGATACATCTAGTAATAAAAATAAAAATTGTAATAAAATTAATATTTTAAGTATTCTGTATGATGAATTATTTTTCCAGTTACAAGTAGTTGATTTTTTTAATATAATTTAATAACTTAATATATTCATTTTCCAAATATTATTATTATCGAATGATAGTATATATAGGTAGTTGTTTTTTTTAGTATAATAAAAAAATAAATTTAGAAACTGACATACATTTATTAAGTTATATTGGATATTATTTCGATAGTTTAAATTGAAGAAAAATTATTGAAACATATTTTTTTAAAATTTACTATATATAATATATGATTGAATTTATTGAAAATAGTCAAAGCATACGTATATTTACATATACAATATTATATAACGATTTTTTTTTCATTCGTCTAAAATCGTCGTTTACGAATTGACATTGTAAAATATAAAATATAAGCGCACGTAGAGTACATACAAACATTCTTCAAAAAGGGCATAAAACACAGTGCTGATAAATGACTTCCGAAAATCCTAAAGGAAGTTGAGGCTTAGGTGGGATTTAGAGACGAAAACCTCGCGAAGCTTCTTCGATCTGTAGTCTTGGTTTTGTACGTTTTCTCCCTTTCCGTATATTTTAGTCGTATTTCATATCATGGATGATTTTTTTTTATTTCGGCGCGCGTTCGTTTTCCTTTTTGTTTTTTTTTTGTTTATTTCATCATTTTTTTTTCAGCAACAGTTTCGCGACGGTTTTCAGCGAATCGCGCATTCGACACATTGCGGTCTCGGTTCGAGTCTTAAATTATTACGCGTTTTTTGATTTACGGCGTTACTCTTGAGATCAACAGTGTAAATTTGATATAAATCTCGTGTAAATAATTACATTTGAATCACTTTCGCTTAGGTCTGCAATGCGGTTCATTATTATGTATATATATATATATATATATATATATATATATATATATATATTTTAATTGTTTTTGTCTTCACGTGATAAAATGATTCATTAATATATATATATATATATATATATGTATATGTATATGTATATGTATATGTATATGTATATGTATATGTATATATTGTTCACTGTTTTCGAAATTTCTGAAAATTTTATATATAATATATATTTTTTTTGCTTCTGCGATGTTATGAGGTAATAAAAATAATCTGGGTCTAAAGCGATCATTCGTGTGAAAGATGTGTATAATAATATTTTAATACGCGGAATTAGCAATATTAACGCACTTAATTCGAGAATAATTATTTTTAATCTGAGTTAATAATTATGATTTATTTTGAATCTCTAATATTGTTATAGCTTTCAACTTAATTTATAATATTTTTTGTTAGTTTTGTATATATTATATGTATATATCTTGTAGGAATCAATGTTGTATATATATAGTTTTAAATATTTCAATTTATAATATTTTATAATATTAAAATAGTTGCATTTAGGAATCGCAGTGGAATTTAGCACGTCACAAAGCAAACACAATTCTCTTTCTAAAGATAACATATTGTGTTATATATATTATCGTGTGCATATGTTCATTCGTCACTGTTATAAAGATTGATCTACACTGAGGTGAATTGTTTAATTTTATGTAGAATATTTTCATGAACATTAATTTTACTAATGCAACGTTAAAAACATCATAAATTCAGATCATTTGATAAAATCGAAAAGTATGTATAATATATTAATTGAATAATTTTCATATTAAATATATAAAATATGTATAGAAATAAATTTAATGATTACGACTTATCATTACAGCATATCATTGATTGCATTGTATATTATAACAATTTTAATATTTTATCTAAACGTATTTCAATTTTTATGCACGTTTAAAATTTAAAAAAAAATGTCTACGGCCGATTAGTCTTCGTATCGAATTATAAATCGTTTGTGATTCGTCATAAATATTAACAATTAACCTTTCAGACGCATTCTAACATACACGTATGTATCATAATAAAAAAAAAGGAGCTCATCGCCCACAATTATTACGTACGCTTTTTTTTTTTAAATACACGTCGCACATCATAAGAGACGTTTTCACAGCAAGTATATCGGGCATTGTCAACATTGCTCTCATCTCATGACAGCCCGTGTGAACAAGTGCTCGTGGGATGCCCTCGACTCGGGAATTTTTAATGTTCCGGAAATAATTAATGGTTTCTAACGGTGATGGTGGTGGGGAGGGAGGGGGGGGCTATTGAATTAGTGATATACATAGTAAAACGTACATAAAGAACATTGCAGAACCTTACGTTTTACCACCTCAATTTATGTCACTACCTTCATGATGTATTTCCTACGCATATATGTTACCGAATACTTACGGCCCACGCGCCCAATGTATCTTCCATATACTTCTTAACGTTTACAATCATACATCTTTGTAAAGCCACGTATATATCTGCACCTATGTATTCGTGTTCTATTCATCATATTTTTACGCTTTTGTGAATTCTCATTCATAACATATTTTCCCCGTCTATTGAGGCGCTCTTATATATATATATATATATATATATATATATATATATATATATATATATATATACATACAGGGTTGAAAGTAAGTCGCATGTACTGTGAATGAGATGCATTGCCGGCAGGGTCGTTTCCCCAGCTTTATTACAACATATATACCTATATATATTGTATAAGGTGTTCGGTTTTTTTTCCTCTCGTACGTTTTATGCGTGTGTCTATATAGCCTTATATTATTCACGGTGACAAATTTTCAATTGCTATTAGCCGTATTGATGAAAATTAATGGTTGATGGGAAAGGCGGGTGAGTCTCGCACGAAAGACAAATTGTCGTTGTCGCATGTGTTTTCGCGCACGTTACTCGAATAATGACCGATTTAATTTTATTAATAAAAAAAAATTGATATATTTTAAACGATTATAAATTATTTTTGATTATCTATTATTAATACATTTTATACATATCAAAATTTATTTTATAAATTTGTGACATAACGTTTCCATATATATTTTCATTACAGGTTAAATATACAATATTTAATACTGCACAAGCATTGACCCTTTATATTTATCACTAACATTGTTTGATCAAAATGTAAGTTTTTTTTTTATTACAGCGCGCAATCGTAAATGTGAACAAATTAATATTTGCATTTCAGTTTCTCGATCGTAAATAGCGATAAAATGTTTGCTGAAAGCGTCTGAGTTTAATTGTTATATTGATTTATTATAATATTATTGTTTTATACACATTATAATTATTATACATCTGAGGTGTTATAAATTGATTGCATTTATTTTATTAAAATTTATAATATTTTTCCATTAGTTTAAAATTCATAATAAATTATATTTATTTATTTCAATTAACAGTTATTATATAATATATATTAAAACGGATTTATGAGTGGTAAACTATATATATATTTTTATATATATAACAAACAATTAAAAAAAACTCAAGAGCACTTCATTATAACAACGTTATTATATATATATATATATATATATATATATATATATATATATATATATATATAACATCACTGCTCAATGTCAAGATCATATTTCAACAAAATAAAACCGTACTGGAAATTACACATTTCCGTTTTCTGCTTTCAGAAATATATTGATAATACGGTTAAGGATGAATAGATATGAAATGTTATTTTTTTTTTCATATTATTAATTTAGACGAAGCAATCGGTCAAAGGCGTGTGTTTCTGTTTTGAAAAAAAAAAGAGAACTCGTGTTCTTGGTGACGTTCAAAGTTGTCATACGTCTACATTTTTGTTTGCAAGTGATAAGAGACGTGTAATTTACAACTCAACGCGACTCTTCGGTTATATTTTAGATATATATTTTTTTTCTATATTATTTTTTATTCATTGTTATAATATTGTTTTAAAGATACGGCGGCGGACAGTATGACGAAATAATAATAATAATAATAATAATAAAATACTTAAAAATCGAATTAAATAAAATAATTTTGCATCGATTACAGTATAAATGAATTAGTGATAATATAATTCTTTAATTTATAACATTAATTTTATGTTATAAAAGTGATGATTAAATTATTTAATTTATTCTCAATCTTTATATTGTATGATATATTGAAAATTTTTCATGTTTAAAACATAGTTTTTTCTTTAAATTTTAACATAAGATCAACTTTAATTAATATATATTTTATGTTATAATAATTGTTTAATAAACCACAACTGATATTTTTAAATTATAAATTTCTATTTTAAATTATAAAAAGGACAGAATTATTAGACGATATAATTAATTAAAAAAATATTTTTATATAGAATTTTAAAGTAATTGTTGTTATATTATCGATATATGATTTTAAAATCATGAAAATAGTGTTATATAAGTATAATTTTTTACGTTTTTAAGATTATTTAACGAATGTATATAAGGCTTTGAAAATATTTAACCTCGACATACCCTTTTTCTCCCTTCACTGCTACATATATGTATCCGTATGAATAATTCATTGTTTTCATTTCTTTCTCTTCTTCAAAATTAAATATACGCGTGTATACGCAACTTTATATATATTACAATATAATATAAATATATGAATTATTTATTTTGGGTTAAGGATTTCAACTAGGCGCCACCATTTTTTTCGCGTCTTCACGCGTCCTTTTTAAATAAACAACGCAAATACATCTTTTTATTGTCCGCGCTGATATTATCTCTTCCACGAAGAGGGAGCTGAAAAAAAGGGGTGAAAAATGAAAAAAAAAAAAATAAAAATAAAATAAAAACGCCGACCTGAACAGTCTCGTTTTACGTCGTAAACGGTGGATTCCGTCGCGCATATTATCTATAGCGCGATAAACGTTTTAATAATATCCAATATTAAGAAGAGTCCACAGTAAGTGTTTAAAATTAGTAATGCATTATGCGAATCGTTTCTCATTTGAATAATGTTATGTAAATTTTTATGAAGAATATTATAAATATAAATTATCATTATTACCATATTATTGTCGACGTACAATTTTGACGTAATATTAATTATTATGATATATTTATATAAAAAGTCACGTGTTTATTATATATTGCATGTATATAATAAAAATATAATGGGCACTAATTTGTCAAAATTAATGTTATCTTAACACTTGAAATTGAAACTATTAATTTGAAAAAATATCATCTTTATTACGTACTAAATAATATTTAATTATTATATAATTAAATATTTTTTATTTTATAATTTTTTATTGATATTGAATCCTGGTACATGAAATGCATTTTTAAATTTGACTTCAAAAATAAATTTTTGATTATAAAAATAATTATTTTTTTTTAATAAAATAGGATTAAAGGAATATTTAGCGAAAGCGCAAATAGAATAGGGTTGGTAATAGAAAGAAGAGTGAGTGGTTTACAAAAGTGTTAATAACACGTGCCCTTCTATGCGAGAACAAACAAATCCCGAACGAAATAAAAAATAACCCGTTTTATATCCACCGATACGATTTTTAAAATGCATTTAAAAATACCCCCTCCCCCCCGAATAAAACTATCGATATCGATATTTTCGTTAACTGACGTTTTTTTATTTGCGAATCGATCGAATTGAGTCTCGAAAGTTTTCGAGCGCGTAAAGTTAACCGGCAGCCGGTTAAGCCGATTTCGACTGTTAGTCTTCCGGCGGTGCCACTGCATTATCTTCACCGCAAACGGCGAGTTATTGCAGACGATACTTCAATATCTAAGAGCGACAGCTTTGTAGAAATTCGAAGTGGCTCATTTTCGTATATTTCGAAATGAAAATTAATCATTTCATTGTGAACGTTTACCTTTTACCTTTTTTTTATACCGTTTTTCTTTTTATTTTAATGAAAAAGAATGTAATTTGAAATAAATTTAACGTTTTAATTATTAGTTATTTCGTTTTAGTGTTAAATCATATTGAAGTTATATTAATTTTGTGATGATATATATAGTAAAGTTAACTTTTTGTAATAAAATTCATAATAATTACATATGAATAAATATTTTTATGATATAATATATTTTTTTATAAACTACAATATATAAAATAAAATTCAAAGACTAATTAAATGAATCACAATTAATTTAATTATATTTAGTACTCTTGTTTCTGATTTAAAATTTAATTAGCATCTTCACTCATTACGATAATATTTATCAGTATTTTATAAATATTTAAATTAAAATTTAATTATTTATAATCAATATCTTGGATAAGAAAGCTCTTATTTTAGCATAGTATATAGTATAAATTTGAAAGTAATTTTCTAATAATAGGAATATCTATAACTAATTATTGGAAGTTTTTTTTTATAGAAAGTAGATTTTGCTAATATTTATATGAATATCAATCAATCGATATTTGTATATAAATGTTATTAGATTTATTACCGTATTGCAAAGTTTTAATTCGCAATCGACATAAAACATTGATATAAAATTAATTCGATTATATACGCAAAAAAAGCACACACACACACACATATATATAAACAAATAATAATATATTCGGATATCAAGTTAATGAATAGTATGTTTATTAGTGTCACGGAGTTTTATGGGGAAAATTCTTGACATTACTCCAAAAGACGAGCTATTAACGACGGTGCGGTGTAATAAATCTATTTATGTTGTTAATGAAAATCCTTCGTTCGAATGAAAAAAACATGCGGAAATTGTTAAAGGTTATTAAACCGTTTCTTTTCTATATTTTTTTTTTGTATTTATTTTTCCTATGCGACGCTCAAATTCGTTTCATTGTTTACATTTTATTGCTTTACGGTGTTGGACCGTGAAATCAGATTTTTTCGACTGTCGACCGTAAATTATTCGGTTAAATTTGACGGCAGTTAACACGGTAACACAGTAATTAATAGTTGCGCTTTTAATAATAACTATAGTTAAATACGACAGCTATATCATTATCATAGTACGAGTATGCTTATAACATGTAATATATATATATATATATATATATATATATATATATATATATATATTGAAAATGTAACATAATGTTAAATTATTTAGTTAAGAGTAATATTTATAATTTATAAGCATTATTCAAGGAACAAATGAACTATTATTTAGTAACTCAAAAATTATTTTATTTAATTATTTCAATATATAATATAATTTTATAGATATCTATATGTTGATTATTTAAATTTTTATTTAACAATTGAAGTTCTAATAATATATATTATAATATCATTTTATATAGAAAATGTACTAATTGTATCAGTTTTTATACTTTCAAAAAAATTTTTTTTTTCATATAGTAATCGTTCTTCAGACACAAACACACACACACACACACACACACACACATATATATATATATATATATATATATAAATAGACATGTATATAATTGGACATATTTTTCAGCATTCAGTTTTCGAGTGAGCTCGTAGTTCATAATAAAGGGCGTGATATACACGAAAGTGGTTTCGACGCGCACCAAGAACTGGCTCTTCGGACAAAAATTAATATATACGATACGGTCTCTCCTTTCACGGTGCGAGGTTTTCGCCTTCTTCTTCAGCATCAGCACTGTAGGTGTGCCCGTTCTTATATATACATACGTATATATATATATATATATATATATATATATATACATATACATGTGTATATGTTCGTTTATAGGTGGTTCGAGCCAACAGATATACTCGTGTTTGGCTTAATATATTTATGACCCCAGGTCCTGCGGACTTATCTGTCCTCTCTCAAAATGCTTCGTGTTTATACTCAGGTTAAATTCTACTTTGGTCGAGTGTGCTCCACTCTTCCAATGTGCCATACGCCTTGTACGTTGCTGAACAAACTGTCTATGCGGTCACAGTGACTTATAGTTCGAATAAGTTTCGGTTCAACTCACGCTACTAAATAATGCAACTAAATTTTATTGAAAATTTCGTCTATTCAGCGATTAAATATATAATATATTGAAATAATTTAAAATAAAATGATGAATAATACTTTTTCTACAAATTGTTTCATTTAGTCATACAAAATAATCCCATAGATCATCGGTTTGCTCGTCTAACACAATTTAGACTAATTTCACGTACGTAGCACATTCTATCCATCATCTTTTATTCTTAGAAATTGGTTAAAAAGTGCGCCCACGTGGCGATGTCGCCTGTTTGTCTAACTTCGCCGGTCTTTCCAGATTCTATCCGTAAACGATACTTGACATAAATCAACTGTCAGGTAGGAAGAAATTCGACACCGGGTCGACAGAAAATAATTTCGCGGTGACGGGTTTTTCTTCTTTTCTTTGATCCATATTATATATACTTTATATATATATATATATATAAATAAAGAAAAAGATTGTAGGTCTGAGCTTTCGTATTCCGCAGATGTATTCCCTTACACGTTTTTTAATTCCGTTTCGAAAGAAAAAAATAACACTTAATTTATTGCTCGATAGATTTTCACGGGTTATTTCATTTGCATTCATCTGAAAAAATAGTCTGAGCTCCTGTTTTTCTTTCGATGTTTGTCTTATGGCGCTACGCTTGATCTTTCGTATTTATTTTGTCTTTGACCCTTATATCATATTTGACATATGATGTATAATATTATTATTATATTACAATGAATATTTCAATAACGATTTTATTATATATTATAATTAAAATATCAATTAATATAATAATGTCTACGAAGATTTCTTGATATATCGATTTTTTTATATTTAGGATTATTTTCGAAACACGTGAAAAGGCGACGTAAAGTTGAACGTTTCTGACGACGGTAAGCCGTAAAAAGTTCAAATTCGAATGACAAACAAACGTCGGGAAGACATCTATATTTTTAAAGCGGTTCGGAATGTCAAATTGCCGCGGATAAAACGGTGCAAGTTGAATTTTTCCGATGAATGCGATAAATTCCGGTCTAACATAACAAAGGGCATTCAAATTAATCACGCGTCTCCCTTCAAGAAAAACGCACAAATATATATACACACACACACACACACACAAACATATATATATATATATATATATATATATATATATATATATATATATAAATCGCAGCGCTAAAAATCTAATACGATTCTGGATACGTAAAAATCTCGATGTCGATAAATTAACGTTGACTAGATCAATTATCGTGGAAAAAAGGCAAGCTTAATACCGTCGACCGCAAAATGTGATTTTGGGATTTTTCGTTTAGAAAAATAAAAATGGGAATTTATTGTGATCGTTGTGATTTTCTTGATGTGCTTTTTATTTTATTTTAAGATTAGTTTTTACTGGCGTTTAAACGATTTTATGCGAACGCCCGTGTGATTATAATTTCGAATTGTTGAATTTTTATTGTTTGTACTGCATTCGATACAAATTACTATAATATATATAATAAGAGTTTTAAAACGATTTACACACACACACACACATAACATGTATTTAATGATTATTAATTAAAACAATATATAAAATACTACGAATTTAAAAAAATATATTGAATTTATAATGGAATCGAAAAGAATATTTTTTTTCAAAGAATTTGATAAAAACAGAGATAATATAAATAAATGTTAAAGTAGAATCTTTATATAATTTTTAAATAATTTATTATCTTTATATATGTATTTATCATATTTTATTCCTCTTTATATTATGAAAGTTTTTCTTATTTATCTACAGTTGTATGAAACCATATTTTTTCTTCGATTTATTTCCAATAATGTATCGATATATTAATCTGAAAATATGTGTTAGTTTTCAAACAATCATTAAATTATATTATAAACACAGTAAAAATTTGATAAATATAATATATTTCTCTTCAAATTTATAATATTATATGTCTTATATATGTTTTGATTCGATATTTTCGCCCGTTTTACAGTCTCATATATATATATATATATATATATATATATATATATATATATATATATATATATATATATATATATATATATATATAAATCGTATCGAAAGTGATATAAAATTTATTTTGATACTTTATTCTGATGGCTGACATTGACAATATGGGAGTTCTTCAACGTCTCTATTTCTGTGTTTTTTTTACGACGAAAGTCGATTCCAGTAGGAGTAAAAATTTGTAACGTTCTCGTCCAACACATTTGGTCGTTAAATTATGGCTTTTGCGGCTCGTCGAATTTCCAAGATGTTTTTAATTATATTTAATTTAATTTAATATATTAATATTTTCATCAATATTAACTATCGTAATATTGTAATTTATTATATCGGTACAAAATTATTTTTAATATATCAATAAACAATGATTTGAATTATATTGATATCAATATTTATACATTTAAAAAATAATAATTATTATTTGAAAATAATATAAAATAAATATTTCAATATTGATAAATGTATTTATATGATTTTTACAAAATATACAAAATACAAAAAATAAATTGTAAATTAGTATTCTTTCTACAAATTCATGTTTATATATTTCAAATTTTATTACATATCTATTGATATCGTTTATTCATTAATGATTTATTATGATTAATGATATTAAATCTTTAAAAAATTATAAAACAATATATGAATTTTATAAATAAAATATAGGAATTTAGAGATGAAGTGTATATATATATATATATATAAACAACAAAAAAAATTAAAATTGATTATTTTCACAAATTATATAAAAAATATTTTTATACATATTAATATCGTATTTGATATTAAAAATATTGCACGACATTTGAAAATGTACCATCCGTTAAAATTATTCCACATTAGGAATGTTTAGTTAATTATGATTTTTATGTATGCAATTTTGAATTTTTTTCAGTTATTTCAGATGACGACTAATTCATTAGTCATGTCGTTTCATGAAAAAATTAAAAAAATGCTGTTTTACGTGCATTCGAGCCACATATTATAATATTAATGGGTCGTGTGACAGGCGTTAAACGACTTGCCTGACTCCCCGAATAGCGTACGACTCTAATTTGTTAACAAGTGTGCGGAACACTTCATTATATCGGTGGACACCTTGTATTTTTCGGTAATTGTCGATTGTAAATAAACAAAAAAGAAAAATCTAATAAAATATATTCTAAAACGTTTACGCGATCATTATATCCACGTTTCGGTAATTGTTATAACGCGACGCTAAAAAGCAATAAAAACTGTCGTAACTTTTCAAACGGGGGAACGGTTTAAATTTATTATTGTTAATATTTTGTATCAAATTCGGTTCGTTTTATATTGAGAATTTCGTTGTAAAAAAAAAAAGAATACTTTATTTTTATTTTAAATTATGTCAATTAATCTATCATTAAAAAATATTTACATCTTTTATAATATCATTTTTTTTCTAATCGGAATCGAAGCGTTAATTTTATATAATTTTAAAAATCCGTCACAAATAAACAATATTCAATTATATCTTATACGAAATTAATATAGATTAATATTAATCCGAATATTGTTTTAATCCCATTTTTTCGAAGCATTCCGAGAAGATACAAAAAAAAAAAAAAATTAACGTCGCAATAATACCGGTCGTTAGTTTGAAACGCTTTATTTTTGGCAGCAAGGATTAAAAACGTCGCCGAAGACGTTGTGTTCAGTTGTCAAAAATTTGCTGGAAATCTATCATATTTGTGGATACGGGACAGCTTATCGTGAATTTTCCACGAAGGGATGTTTCGCATCCGATACGCGTATAAATTCAAATAACCTTTGACACACTGCATGCAAAACGCATTCGAATGTGCCATACGAACCCCCATAAATCATCTGGCGGGTTATAAAATCCCTTCTTATTTTGGAACAGCCCCGACGTTTTTCGATTCTGTCTTCGGTTTCGTTTGCATTTACCTACCGATTTTTGTCTTGTGTGAATGTACTGAAAAAGACCGCAAGTTTCCAAAGCTTGCGGTCTCGACAATTAATTCCCGACACGGTGAAGACGTCCCGTTTTCTCCTTAATCCCTCCGTATGACACCTCAAAAACTATTTAAATGTCAGATTTATGCTCTTGTCTCGAAACAGCTGCCGTTTATTCATTGCTATAGTGATTTTTGTCTTTCATATTTATTTATATAAATAGATCTACGAACTGTTTTCGATCAGCAACTAAACCGACTAATTTCGTTCTCTTTTTACAATAAACGAAATTATTAAATTTTGTCCAATATGTATATCTGTATAATATGATTTATTAGATGATCAGAATAATTATATTTACAATTTTAATATACTTTATTGAAAATTAATTATAGATTTTATGTTACAAATCTGCGCATATAATTTCTCCTCTTATTTATGATGGTAAAATGAGATTAAAATTCATTTTATAATACATTAATTTTATTAAAATATTTTATTTTAAAATCTGATTGATTTTTTTTGAATGAAAATATTTTGCAGTTATATTTAAAATTTATTACATGACTTGAGACGTCAACTTGGTAAATATGTACAGTTTTCATATATTATCATAAATAAATTGTAAGGTTTCCACTAAAATATTTTAGAAATATACGCATTCGACTATTTTGATATTTTTTCTTCTTAAAAAATATACATAAATCTGTCGTCACACGTACATATATATATAAAAAAAAAACATTTATTTGGACAACATTATAAAGTTTACATTGTAAATTAAGAAAATACAACGTTCAACATTTATTTATTCGAAATGAACAAATTTGGTAAAATAAAATGAAATCCGATTTCGTCGAAATCGTAAAAAGTCAACGTACGACTTTTGACTGGTTTGTCAGTGAAAATTGCCACTTTGTTACATCGGACCGTTTGTTTCCGACGAAAATAATATGTGTACTTGCATCTGTTGTTATCAAAACAAACTCTCGCATACAAAAGGATTTAAGGATCATCATAAATACGAGGCAATTATCTTTAAAGATATCGTTTGTGCACTCCGTTTCGTTGTCCATTCATGTGTTCACATATATATTTATTCGCTTTTTCATGTATATATATATATATATATATATATATATATATATATATATATATATATATATATATATATATATATATATATATATATAATATGCCTTCATAAAATATTATATCGTTTTAAATATGTGATATTTATATGTATATTTAAAATGTTTATTTTTATTTTATTTTATATGTAAACATATGGGAACAATTTTACTATTCATAGATAGAATAATATGGAATATATTTCATCTTATATTTTTATTTCATATTTTAAAATTTATAATTATAACTTTTATTCAATTTTCAACTATAAATTATATTTTTGTCTAATATTTTTTTTTAAAGTCTTGCCTATTTTAATTTTTAATTATATGTTATATATTATTATATAATTTTGTAATATGTTTGGGTGAGTCGGTTTCGCAGCCCTGCAATGAAGTTGTGTTTTGTGTTCAGTGTGGGCGGAGACGAGTGACTTCAGGGAAGGGGCGCACAGTTCGTTGACGGGGGGCGCAGCCCTAGAACCGGCGGCAGCTTCACCACACCCCCATCACCTCGCCTACCCCCCTGCGCGCACACGACCCCGAGATCGCAAGGGTACAGATGATGGTAAAGTATTCTCAAATTTCTTTTATTTACTTCCATATATAACACTCACGTATATATAATATTGTTGTAATTTAATTTTAATACAAAATAACACATATTTTTAAATCGGTCACGAATCGTTGTTAGAACGTCATCACAATTAAATATATATATATATATATATAAACTTATTTTAGTTTTCATCGTCATATTAATAAATATATGTCGGTGAGACATAACGAAAATTTATTCGATTTTAATACCGATAACATATTGTTGACACGAAATTTAGAACAGAGCTCACAAATTGCAAATTCTCGACAAATAAGTATGATTTAGCGTGACATCACTGTATTAAAATAAAATTTAATATAGTTCAACGTCAAATAGGTAAATCCTCTCAAACATATATACAAATATTTATTCTATAAATATACGATCGGTCCCGTATTAACCGGTCTCTGTTTAGATTAGTTAAATTCGAAATTGCATACGAATCAATGCGCATATATATATATATATATATATATATATATATATATATATATATATATATATATATATATATACATCGATTGTAAATTGTTGAATTCGTTATATTTTTAATTAAAAATGTAAAATTTATAATTGGTTAAAATTGTTATTTTTTAAATTAAAGTCGAAATCGGCGATATAAATGAAAAATATTGCCAAAAAATATTTTCCAATAAATTCACATATTTTAAAAATATAAATAAAAATGTTGTTTAAATTATATTATATTTAAATACGAATTATATATTTAAAAAAAATAGTATGATATATAACAAATCAATTTTATAAATAAAAATATGAAATAAAATTATAAAACCGATATATTTTAAGTAAAAACAAAATAGAAAACAATAACTTTCATTTCAATAATGGAAGAGATCTACGAATATTTTAGTTATTTTAAATCGATAAATAAAATATTTATATTTTGAATAGTTTCAAAATTTAATATGATAACAACATTTTCTATATTCTTGCATATAAATTTATAATGCTATCGTTATAAACAGTATCGCTAATAAGCGTTTCTCTCATCATAATTCACATTAATCCGGCTTCCGGTCGTAATTAAGTTGATTTTTAATATAACCATAATTTAAACGCAAAGCTATATCACGTCTAAATATATAATGAATATACAATACATATATATTTATATAAGTTTTGTTTAGAAACAATCGGTTTAACATGCGGTGAGTTCGCGAATCGTCCGTAATCTTGTTGGCATAACGCTAACTGCGAGTCCGCGGTCCATCAGATTTATTTGAATGGACCGGCGATCAAAGCGGCCGACGAGCTGATGTTCCCGCAGGATTATCGGGATAATATCCGTACCTGTGCTTCTCAAAGTGTCGCCAATTTGTACGCGTTACCGGCGGAAAAAAAATCGACGCATTTTTCTCGTTTTCCGATTTCGATCTTTCTTTTGAAAACTACTATATATATATATATATATATATATATATATATATATATATATATATATATATATATATATATATATATGTGTGTGTGTGTGTGTGTGAATTTACGAATATAAGATATCAATTAAATTTTATTTAATATGTATTTTAATTTAAGGCGAATATTCTAATATTAATTTAAAATTTATAAGATGAGACAATATTTGACATCCTTCAATAAATAATATTATCTAAAAAAATAATATAAACTTGATAAATAATCGTATATAATATAATATTGAATCAATGCTGATATATAAAAATTTGAATTAATTATTATATAATATAAAAGAGGTTAATTATATTTATATTTAGAGTTTCATATTTAATTTTATTGTGTTGTTTGAAACGATTATTTGTTAAAGTTCAATCGAAACATATACTTTGATGTGACATTTAAGTCCTATAAATTTATATTGTCCTCATATTATAGAACAGTTTGAATATCGAGCGACGTGAAAAGATATTAGACGCCTTTATGGAATCACCGGACGGACAAATAGCGAAGCCAAAGACCAGATTAGTGTTCGAAAAGCTGCCGGACTACTATGCGGACTTGTTCGAGCTTAATACTAGCTTATGCGATTTCATACGTAAAATAAATTATACGAATATTAGTTTTTCTAATGTCGTTCAAATTCGTACATCAAAAGGCGGCGTTATGTTGCGTTCTCGAGCTCCGGTCACTTTATGAGCGAACATATTTCGGTCTTTTGCAAGATTGCATCATTATTTTCAGATGTTTGATAATAAATATATAATGTTATAGTATATATATATATATATTTTTAAATATATAATAAAATATATTTAATATGAAATGCGGGGAATAAAATGCCGCGTACCGTCTGTGCGCGAAGTCGGCTCGATTATTTTAAAACTGTCTGTCTGGTCGCTAATCTCTTTCTCGTCTGAAGAGCCAGAGAACTGTAACCCTGGACTGCTGAAACTTATGGGTCGTCTGAAAGAAAAAAAAATACACACACACACACACATAAAAGAATTTCTAAAGTTTGCTTGTTGTTTAGTAAAAACGAAACGAGACGAATAACAATCATCGAATGCATGTCGAATTCGATAAATATAACCTGTTTTAAAATGTCGATTTTGAAGATTTATATATAGTATATTTATTTTTAGTGAAAATATATTAAAAATAGTGATATAATTAAAAAAATATTTTTTTTTATCTAGTGATATATATTTTTAACCATAGATTTTTCGATTTAATTCATTATGATAATATAATACACTTTTTGCTATTTAATTTATTTTAAATTTTTAATAAATTCATTAGTTAACCTGTTTATGAACAGATATTTTTGTTCATTATAAAATAAAATATTTCATTTAAAATTAATTAATAAATAAATATTTAAAGGTAGGTATAAAACATTTATTATAAAATCTAAATCATACATTATAAAAAAATAACGATTTCAATGCAAGCGTCTTAATTAAGATATTTTGATAAAAATCAATATTTGTTAATGAGTATTTGATTTTTATTGTAATTTAATAAAAAAAATATCCTATCTGCGTATTTAATCTCTAATATATATAAATTGATCACAGGTGTTGCTTTTGTAATATAGATTAATTAATAAATAATACTGATATTTAATATATATCTCCAATATGAACATTCAATTGAGATGTAAATCTATATATTTTTTTTAACAATTTTATTATAAACATATAAACGTTTGAAAATATTATATATGAAAATATGTTTCATATACGCTCGTTATAATGTATATCGCATAAATATATATATATATATATATATATATATATATATATATATTTACATATATATGTATAGATATATACGACACAGACGGAAAAGTTTCGTAAAACAAAAAGAAAAGTGATCGGGAGGATGTTCAGTCGAAGTTTATGAATGGTAAAATTTTCAGTGAGGCTTTCCGTCTGGGAAAAATATCTCGTTACGGTTCACAGTAACCGAACTTACCGAACCAAACTCAGGTGGTCGCAAGACTTTCCACGATATCGGCCGAAACCGCCGACTTTTTCCACTGTTTTTCCCCCGCACGCCTCCCCCCTTCGCCCTCTATCGACGTTCGACGGGGTTCTCTTTTTCTATTTTTTCTTTCTTTCTTTCTTTTTTTTTCGATATTATTTTCGTTCGCTTTTCTTGTCTTTGCCGCGGCAACGGCGGCGAGCGGGTGGGGACGGGGAGGAAAGAGGAAAGGAAAAACTTTCGAAACGTTCGACTATGGAAATTTAAAATGTGTCAAAGTATCGTGCGGCGCGTTGCTGCCAAACCGCCAACGATATCGTTTTGTGATGTTCAACATTTTAGATGTACTTTTTGTTTTAGATGGATATGAAAATACTTATATATATATATATATATATAAATTGAATATCGTATTTGAAAATATAAAAATTTATTTAAAAAGCACGTTCTTATATTGAATTTTTGACGATTAAATATGCTGCGTATTGTTGGTTGATTATATTTATATTTTAAATAATATATAAAAATATTGTCATTTTAATGTATTCATCGTTTTCCTTATAAATATCATTATTTATTACTAGTATACCATATTAGACAATATTTGTTTATAAAACAAATAATTTAAAATTTTCTTATATATACATATAAAGAAAATATATTGAAAAATAATGAAAATTTATAAAGTAATATATATTCTTTTTTTTAATTTAAATAAAACCTTTTTATGATTCATAAAAATATACAATTTTATAGTATTTATTGAACTGATATATTTTTTTAAATTTATATTTAATTTTGATTGAAAACCACAATATAATATAATAAAAAAAATATTTTAATAAATTCAATATATAATGATAAACGAATTTCAATTAAAATTTTAATATTTCTGTATATTAATGGGATGTTGTTAATATTTTTAATAAAACATATAAAACGATAGAATTAATACCGGTTAAAGTATCCAAAGTTTTTGACAACATATACTAATATTTACAATATTGAAAATCTAATAATGGTTATAACTGAAGTTAGAGAAACTTACCGCCGAAATCGCCGATAAAATACATAACTATATATATATATATATATATATATATATATATATATATATATATATATATATATATATACATATTTATATATCGCCGTTGGAGAAACTCTGGTTAGAATGCCGGTAAAGTTGCAATGAACATCTATATTGCAAACGGGGAAAACTTCTCCTGCAGGAGGACGCTTTTGTGATGCGATTAAAAAAGCGTTTTTCTTTCGTTGTTGTTTTTTTCTTCTCTTTTCGCTTTTCCCGATACATGTCGCATTTTAGAATTTCATTTACGCCGTCAGTATTAATAATAATATTGCGTCGCGTCGTAATCGATAATGTACGTAATACAAAACGGCAATAAATATGTCAAAATTGTGCTCTTTTTAATCTGAGCGGGTTTTTTTTTTCACTGTGCGATAATAAAAAAATCTTCTCGTGTCACATTCTGAGATAATCGACGGAATCTGCGCTAATTTATCATTTATTTTTATATAATAAATTCATTTCTTTTCGTTAAATTTTTATTATACATATTTGTAATTTATTAATGAAATAAAATTATGCTTGCAGGATATACTTAAAAATATTAAATTATATTTTTAAAATATTGATCAAATAATAGTTATCAATCATTATTTTTAACTCTTAACATATTGATTTAATAACTCTATCTAATAATAAATTAACAAATATAATTATTACAACACTAAAATACATATATGAATAATATTTAAGTGCTAAACATTAAACAATTCCAATTTCAAAATTTATTAGATAACATTTTTAATATTATATATATTTTTTATAATATCGTTTAATGATTTCAAAATTATATAAATAGATTTATCAATAAATTACGATAAAAATTTAAAGCAAAAAATATATAGAACTTATATATATATATATATATATATATATATATATATATATATATATATATATATACATTTCGATAGTGAACTAAAAATATAAACATTATATAATCGACGCGTTTGTACAACGTAAAAATCAACGGAACCATTTTAATAGCACATTTCACATATAATATTATATATATATATATATATATATATATATATATATATATATATATATATATATATATATACTTTATCGAAAAATATCGGCAGCTATTTTTTATTCAATCGGCATTATGTGTATGTGTGTTATTTATTTATTTATTTTATTTTATATTATTTTTTATTTTATTCTATTTTATTTTATTTTTATTTTTTTTGGTGGAAGATAATATACGTGGAAGGTGTGAGCGATTGGCCAAGTTGTGTGAGCGATAAGGCTTTTTGAAGCTCACCGGCTTCGAACTGAACGTCACCCATCCATCAAATGGCGATGACACCTTTGCGATTGTACCAATGCCGCCCATGCTCATATCTGACTCCATATCATCAGACTACTGTCAACCGAATACCGTTTTCTATCCTATTTATCACGCCTTTGTAAATTACTCCATATAATCCTATCGCGATTCTAAATTTTTTCACTTTTTTTCCCCTCCCCCCTATATCCATTTATTTTATTCTATTTTTTTTTCTTATGAAAATTCTAAGTTTGAATGAAGTATATGCGATAATCGAATCGATTGTTGAATTCAACAATATGGAATATTTAGTACATAATTATATAGATTCAAACCACTAATTTTGATTTTTCCTCAGTAGATTTAAAACGAATAAAATATTTATAATAATAATTTAGTACATTTCTGAGATTATTTTTTATATAAATAATAAGGCAATATATTATAAAAGCAATTTTAATTAATTTTAATAATTGATGAAATAATTTATATAGTTAAAATGGGTACTTTTATACGTTTCTATTATGGAAATCTATAAAAACGTAATTTTGTACTAATTTATATTGATAAATGGACCCACTAAATTCTAGCAGTATATATGTCAATTTTATCGCATATATAATAATTATAACAGTTAATCTATATTCAACTGTATGAAATTTATCATACTATCGAAGAATTATTTATGATAGAAGAATTTATGCATTAATATGATTTTTATCAATATATAAATAATTCAGAAATTATTACTCCAGAATCTAGATATCAGACAGCTTGAATTATATTTATGCATATTAGAATGAATAATTTTATGCAGATTTTTTTTTATTTAATAAATTTATATTATAAAGATACAAAATTGAATATAAGAGTTTGAAAATATGTGAAATTAATATATTATCAGATAATTTGATGCAGTTTTTCGTTTTTCGATTATAATCTTATCAAAATTGTGAGCAAATGTGGCAACGTATATTTTTATAATATTTCGCCACGAAAAAAAAACACAGTCTATTTATTACGTGAAAAAAACCGGTTAATATGCTTTTTCCTAAATTAAAGAGATAAGCCGTGGTTATATGAAGTAAAAAAAAACCTGAAGGGTCATATTTCATCGTATATGTACGAAATTGCACGTGAAAATCGCGGGGGTTGATTAATAATATATTATATATGGAATTTTTCATTTTTTTTTCACTTTGAAATGTCGGAATATATTTCACTAATTTACATAATTAAATATATAATTATTAATATATTATATATTTAATGTAATTCGATTTTTTTTGTCAATTTTGTAATATTAAATATTTGATGGCATCTCATAAATCATTAAATTATGAATATCAAATATTCACCTCGAATTTTATTAACGTCGATAATATAATAATAATTCAAACAGTTTTTGGATGATGAGAACGCAGCTTTATCTGAACAGAAAAAAATGGCATTTTTTTTGACATTTATTTGTATGCAGTCGCGAAAAAAAAATCGATAAGAGACAAAATTGTGAATGATTTTTTTTTATTGGTCGACATCGATTAAATTCTCGAATCACTGAAACCAATGAAAATCGCCATGGCTTATCGTTGCCGTTTAAAAAGGGCGTTATTTTGATTACACCTGCCTCTTAGGCGGCAACGTGGACATTAAAGTGTTAATAAAAAAAAAATCGTACGATATTAATGCGCCTTATCAGCGAATTTGTACTATTTCAAATAAACATTATCGATGCACTCGAAATGTACCAAAATGAACGACGCCGTATTCGAAAACGAAATAAAAAAAAATGGTGAAAATCACTGATATTCCAACTGTTGGAAAAATATTGCTATTAAATTATAATACTATATGACGTCTTTTAATATTTCTTATTTTTTAAACGATTGAAAGTGATTAGTTTTTTTTATTTAAAATTCATTATATTATAAATATATTAAAATATAGATTTCAAAATTTTTAAATTTACCGTTTTTTTTAAATCAATAAATATTTTTTATCTAATTCTAGAGAATTATTTTATTTAGTTAGCAAACATTGAAGTTGAAAATTCGAAATTTTCGAAGTAAGCTATAAAAATTAAATATTTATTAATATAAAATGTGTTATTTATTATTTTAAAAATATTAAATTATCGATCTATTTGTTTTAATCAATAAAAGAAAATTTTTAATAAATGAACGTTTATTATATTAATAAACGAATTTGAACGTTTTTTTTTTAAATTTGTAATAAAACAATATTTTTTTTATTATATTTTGTTAATATATAAAACAATTGAATAATATAATATTTATGAACTGAATATTTGATTTTATTTTTCAGGTAATCGATCGTTAAATACGGAAACGACAATAAAAACCGAATCGACAACTCCCGGTTTGGGGGGCGACGACGGTTTAGAAGACGAGAAAAACGGTAAAAAGAACAAAAGACAAAGAAGACAAAGGACACATTTCACATCACAACAGCTTCAAGAGTTAGAAGCCACCTTCGCTAGAAATAGGTATCCGGATATGTCAACTCGGGAAGAAATAGCCATGTGGACAAATCTCACGGAAGCTAGAGTTAGGGTAAGTTCAGAATTTTTTTTATTATTTTCTATTAAATTATTTCATTATAATTAATGATAAAAAAATATTGCATTTTATTTTTGTTTACATATTTTTCTCTTATCAACTATATTTTTATATTTTAATCCTATATAATAGCGTCAAATAATGTACTTTTATACATGGTTTGAAAGTTTCAATGCTAATTTCGTCACAATTGATTCCGTAGTTTTATGTCTAATCTATGAGATTTTGTTAAAAGATTTTATATGAAAAGAATATTGACATATTTTTTATAACAATACGATTTTTTTTTTTATAATATTTTAAATTCATATTTAATTCTTATAATGTGAGAGTTGGTGTTTTTATATTATATAGTGATCTTCAATTGCATATTTGATATATTTTTTGATTAAAATTTTGGATTTATTATTAAATATATGTAATAAAATTATTAAGATTTAATTTATGTATTTTAATGATATAAATTTATATTTTAATGATATAATTCAACGATATTTTAAATTATATAAAATAAAAGTTACGTTTCATAAATTTATCGTGAATACAAAAACCGCAGTTGCTTATACAGAATTAGAGGAATACATTTCATGATTCAAAATTAAAAAAAAAAATATTGAATAAATTAATTTCAGTAAGTGATTTTGAAGAATATAATTTAGAAATATTTTTTCGATTTTGCCTCTTCTAAAAGGTTTTTCAATTTAGATTCATATTCAGCTATGACATTTATAATTTGCCTTTTAAAAAGGAGACTTCTTTCCATAAATGTTTTTTATGGCGGAAATCTCTTTTTTAACAGGATGCAAAGTTAATATTTTCTTTAAGTCGGTATTTAAGTGGTAACACTTTTTTTTCACAACTAAAATGTTTTCTATCCCTTTTGGATTAAGAAGTGTTATTTAAAGAAAAATTTTATTACGAATGAAATAATAGCAGAGTTTTTAATGTGTTGCATTTTTTGGTGTTAAAATATATTCTTAGTAAATATGTGAATAGAAAAGTAAACGAATTACAATTATGAAGTCGCGTTGATTCAAAAGATATTTATGAAATTATTGCTTGAAAATTAAAGATATTTATAATGTAAAATTAAAATCACTTTGTCTTTTGTAAATTGCATTAATATCTATTGAAATCGAGAAGCAATTTAGAATTTTATCATGTTTTATAAATACGTTTTTTTAATACATTAAACATGATATTTTAATAAAAAAAAAAGTAAAATAAAATGAATCATACTCGTGATTCATTCGAAACACATCAATTTATATTAATCGACTGCAAAAAAATGAAAATATTATAAAAATTAAAGAAAAACAAAACGAACACGTGCACACACACTTATATCGAAGGTCTAATTTTGAAAAATCGCATAATTTATCGAAGCGTGCGCTCTCTCGGTTTTCTTTGCATATTTAAATTTGGACCGACTTAACTCTAATGCCGATCTTAATCCACCCGGTTTTCGAAGTATCAAGTGAGATGAACGCCGCGAAAACATAACAAACTCGAAAACGAGACGAAAATATCCGGGAAAAAAATCAAGAGAGACCGAGATAGATAGGCAATGGAGTAAAAAACGCGCGAAAATAAACAGAAAAAAATACATAAATATAAAAAGAAAAA
This sequence comes from Leptonema lineaticorne, assembly GCA_024500535.1. Lineage (NCBI taxonomy): Eukaryota > Metazoa > Arthropoda > Insecta > Trichoptera > Hydropsychidae > Leptonema > Leptonema lineaticorne. Next base: position 4,989,458 of record JANIJI010000059.1, on the reverse strand, counting down.
CTAGCGAACGAAATGGATTTTAAAAATGCAAAAATAAAATAAATATATATGTATTTATGCGAAGAAAATGTATTCAACACTTCTTATGTGTGTATCGATTATTATTAACTTTGCGACGAAGAATCGTCCGTCTCTCGTCGTTAATATATCATACTCGATGGTAAAGACGTTGAAATATTTTCAATGTAAATAAAGCGTATTTTCCGGCGAACGCTTAAAAAAAAGAAAAAGATTCCACGGTTTAATCCTTGAGTAATGCGCATTGAATTTATATATATATATATATATATATATATATATATATATATATATATATATATATATATGGTATATATATATATATATATATATATATATATATATGGTATATATATATATATATATATATATATATATATATATATATATATATATGGTATATATATATATGGTATATATATATATATATATATATATATAAACCGCATATATTTCACGTCGGTTATGATCCGTATTTATTATTTAAAAAATTGAACGTTTTCAGCACAAAACTATACGGTGTTGAAAATAAACACGAATAAATTTATTAAATCTTATTATCATCAATAATAATTGTTTTATAAAAATTAGCCCAGATTTTTTTAATTATTTGTATTTTTTGTTTAGAAATAAATTTTTTAATTAAAAAAGTATCGTGAAAATTCAATTATATATCAAGTTATTTCAAAAAATATAATAATAAATTGAATCGAGTCTTTGAAAGAAAATATTTTTATCTTTATAAAATGTTGATTTTTCATTAATCTCTGAAATATTTCATCTAATTTTGATTTACGATTTAAAAAGTTTTTTTTACATTATGATTTAATTATTTTATATTTTTTTATTTATTTAATAATATCAATATAAAGTAATTTAACTTTATTTATGGTGTAAGATAATAATATAGATTTGCGATATTCAAAAGAGTTTTTCATGTTCTTTTGAAATGAATCTGGAACAGACGTTATTATTTTTAACACACTACAAAGACCTACTGAAAAAATCAATTATTTTATTATATGTAGTTAAAATATAATACAAATTTCAATAATTATTTTTAGAAAACAGTGCTTTGATAATAAAATGTGATGTTTCGTTGCTTTCCACGAAATTGAGCATCGTAAACGTATTAAAAATGCGATCTATATTTATACGGGGATTATTCAAAATTTCTAATACGTACTCGTTATAGGGGTAAATTTAGATGCAAAGTGAATATTGTTTAGACAGTTTTGTTGCGATGAAACAAACGTCAATTATGAAAATCTATCGCCATCGGGATTAGACACGCGCGTACCATGAAAATAAACGCATCCATTTAACTGACATTACTGCAACAATGTAAATCAATTATTAATATTATTATAATTTATAAAAAAAAATATAAACTGTCGATTGTTTCAATTTTTATTTACAATTAAATTATTCTATATTTTATTTTCATATTATAAAATCGTTATGTATTTCCTTCCAACTAAAGACAAGACGTTTTCGGATTGATATCGCGATTCGAAACATCGATGGTTCATAATAAAGTAAATCGATCCTATCACAATGATGAGACACACAATAAAGCTGGGCAAAATCGATCGTGATATTTTATTTATGGCATCTGCTATGCCGCAGTTGGCACTTGACAGCCTAATACATCCCGCTTCAGTGCTCTGACTGACAGCACATTACACTTTGTGTAGCACCACATTTCCTACTACACGTATATATAATATTATATTTTATACTATATATCTATAGAAAATTATTACACATATACATATGAAACACAAAGATATTCATTCTCCTATATACCATATATATGAATCTAAAATAATAACGATGTGTTCTAGTGAAAAGGTGACTGATGAAAAATTTAATTTCACAAGTTGATATTGGTGATCATTCAATTACGTTATTATATGTGATAAAATTTGGCATTTAAATGTATATTCGACTAAAGGTCGAATGCATATCGGAATTTTAAACTTTTACTAAAAAGTAAATTTATTAAAATAATTATTTCTTATATTTAATAATTTTTTTTTTTTGTTTAAACAATTTAAGTGAATATAATATTTTTTATTTGATATATTATACAATAGTTCAAAATTTTCACAATAATGGTAATGTAAAGATTAAATATTATTATTTAAACAAAATCATTAAAATCGATTAATACAAGATATATTTTTCAAAATCAGTTCAGTTCATAGTTGTTAATAAAAAATTGACGTAAATTAATTTATGAAGCTGTTATTGTCTATTTTTGAATTAAATTCTATTATATAAGGTATTAAAATAATTTCCTTTTCCTGACTTTAAATTATTAGATTTAAAACGCCATCGATAAAGTTGAAAAATTTCATTGTTCAAAGCAATCCGATTATATTTATATGTTAAAGCATCAAAAATCCCACCGATCCATCATTTGATACCAACTTGTCATATTGTAGGAAAAGTTACTTTAAAATTTCATCTTATAAAACAAAATTTCCAATTAAGAATATTGCAATGAATGGTATTATAGAGATTAATACCGGTTTATTTTTTATGTAACGTATTTTTTTTTGTAATTGTTGACATGTTATAAATAATAATAGATATCATCTATTTTATTCAAATTATTTATAAAGATAGTGTTTTGTGATGATATGTTGAAAATAATTTTGATTATGCTAATTTCGATATATTATTGTACAAATAATCAGAATAAATAAAAAGTTGTTGATGAATAGTAAGTAATTTATTATAAAAAAAATATTTTGTTTTAAAGTTGTAGAATTTTTCATAATGAGACTAAATAAGACATTTTTTAAAAATTTGATTCAATTTGAATCCCGATTTTAAAGACTTGAGTTTAATATATTGTATAGGCAGTTCTCGAGTCAAATCGACATACGACCATTCGCGCTTATGACAAAATATTTTTTTTAATAATCAAAAAAATCTAGAAAATTTAGTATATATTTATAAAAATATTCAAAAATAAACTTATCACACATATTTAACGTTTCATTGTTAAAATAATTTGACAGATAAAAAAGTCGAATTCTACATATAAAATAAATATTTAAATTGATCGATAAAAGGTCAAATTTAAATATATCGCCCTAAAATCACAGAGAAAGCGCAAAAATTTTAAATATATTCAGCAATTTTTCGTTTTTGAGGCGAACATGCGGAATGCATCTTTTAATGCGCGCGTCATCGACAACAACGTTACGCGAACGTTCGATCGGCCCGTTTTTCGCCTACGAATATCGGTAATACGACGGCAATATATATACATATATATATATATATATATATATATATATATATATATATATATATATATATATGTATGTATGTATGTATAGAGAGAATCGCCGGTTTTATCGTTCGGTTTCGGTATACCGGTTTTGGCCTCTCACTCATCGCACGCGCTGCAAAGTTAATCCTTTCATGATTAAGACTATAAATCTGGCCAGGATTACCGTTTTGGGGGTCGAATGCACGCTTGCATATTAATGCATTTTGTACACCCCGTTCGTTACTCGCTACTAGCCTCGTATATGCTAGGTTTTTGTCATATATATATATATATATATATATATATATATATATATATATATCATATATTGTACCGTTATACGAATAACGTATAGTCATACGCGTTAATGTATAGAATTTTTGCGTGTATACTATTGAATATCTATTTTGTATTCCGAATGTAAATATTGATAGTTAATGGTCGATTTTGAATTGGAAAATGTTTTATTTAAAATCGAATTTTAATCGCACGATTTTTTGTTAATTTTTTTTATAAATTTATCTTAATTTATAAATGTAAAAATATACTGCGTTAACTACATAGTTATTTATATAAATATTCGTGACAATGATATTTAACAATTTAATTCCAAAACTACGTCGATAAATTACATTCATCAGTTAACGTCTGATTTAAATTAATCGACAAATTAAAATCTTTCGATTTTTGCTACTTTTATTTATAAAATATATTTAATCGATTTTTGATTCAAATTTTCAAGAATCGTTTTCATTTTTATTTTCATCCAAAAATAATATATTTAAAATATAAGAATTATTATATAATATATTGAGTTCATTATATGAATATTTTTTTAAAAATATAAAATTTGTTAAATTAAGAATAAAGTAAATATTTTTAGTGAAAATTTTTAAATGTTAATATATTTTAGAGAATTATTGAATATATATAATATTAACGTTAATATAAAAAATTGTATTTATTACATCCACAATTTACCTGTCCGTTACGAGGGTTGCGGTTCGGTTTAAATTTTATGTTGTCACCGTTGGATATATTATATAGTTCGGTAGTGACTATCGGCGAATTTTCCGCGAGTTTTTCCCGACGGTTTCACGTCGTTTTTCCGCGATGAAAAGCGGATGCACGTGCGAACATACACATATACTTACACACACAGATACGCCACGATGACTCGATGAAAATTTACGAAAAAAATATCCCAGGAAAAAATCCCGGACAGCAGTAAAAAAAAATTTTTTTTTTTCGGTAGCAGTAACCGAACGAAAGCGCGTTAATTCCTGCAAACATTTTTTGTAACGTCGATGATTGATACGCTTCAGTGACGTTGTTTTTTTTAAATATTCACTATTTTTATTGTATATTCGTGACTATCAATCTATATGTGTTGACTATGTTTTGCATAAATTGTTGGGTTTCATCAAAATTTGCGTATTATCTATCATCAATGTTGTGATGCGTATTTCGAAATATTACAAAATATTATTTCATATATATTACTGAATTAAATATTATTATATATCTTTCACATTTAAGAAATATGTTTATAATTAAAAAGATCTCTTTTTTATTAGAAAAAAATATGATATTTTATTTGTGATAATAGTCTTTTTTGTAAACAATGTTAAGGAAACTAAAAAAAAATATAAATATTTTTTCACTGTTTTTGTGTTTTTTATTAATCATATATTAAAATATGTTTCAAAATGAAGATTCAAGCTATCTGTTTAAAAAATATGCATAAAATATAAATGAATATAATAATTCAAAAAAAAATATGATTTTTAAACAGCAATTTAATTATCGAGGTTAAAACAATTTGTAATAATGTTTAAAAATCGTTTAAATTGCACAACAAAATTATAGATTTGTTAATTATAACTATAAAATCATTACATTTCTTGATACGAAATTAGAACACGATTATTTATATAACACATTCAAAAAATATCATTTCTTTTTAACTTGCATATTTATTTCAAATATAGCGGTTAATTTTGATTATTGAATTTATATATATATATATATATATATATATATATATATATATATATATATATATAATAGATTTTTCTCAAGTTTCAATTTATTTTAATTAACCCGTCATATATTCAATAAATATGTTAGAAAGTACAAAATTACTGCTATTTAAGTTATCAATATATTAAAAATCCATAAAATTTATTACGCAATATTAAAAAAAATAATTAATTGCATCGATTCTAAATATAAATGAAAAATTTGCGACATTCTCAATGGTGGCCATATGTTCGCTCGAATATATTTATATATATATATATATATATATATATATATATATATATTTATATTTATTGATAATATGCGCAAAGTTATATTGCACAATAAAACTAGGCCGTAAAAACAATGACTATCGATGAAACAACAAGAGCAGATAAAAGTGCGGGCAATAAAGATTATATATCAGAGAACCGAGAATTGTGATTGTCTACAATACGTGTTTGACAAACACCGTTTTATTGCTCAGTGCGACAGATAAAATAAAAAAAAGAACAATTTTTGAAATTAACAATTTTATTCAGGTCAAAATAATAATAATATATTAAATCATTTCATTTATTAAATTCATACATTTATAGAAATGTTCTGAAATATCAATAATTCATTAATTAATTTATTTTATATATATTTTAGATATTTATATTACATTTAATCGATTTAAATTGAAAAAAAAATGCAGTTATCTAAAATCTTGCATATATTGCAGTTATATCATATATCGCTTAAATGTTGTAAATACGATGATAGCAAATTATTAAAACATCATACTTATTTATAGTTTAATAATATATTAAGCTTGATATCTCGAATATATTCATAATCTGTCATAAATGAAAGTAATATTATCCGTAAATCAGATTTATATATTATATTATATATAGCAATAATTTCAATTGAAAGAATGAAAAATATTATCATTTAATTCTAAAATAACAGGAATGCTTTATAGTATTACAATAATGATTTTATCTGCGTTAAAACAAATTAAATAATTTTTAATCTTAAAAAAATACAATAAAAATCATGGCTCATGTAATACAATATAATTGAGGACTATTTGTAATTAAGTTTTTTCAAATAAAAAGAATTGAATATTATTTAATTTATTTTTATGATCTATTTAATCATTTTATTAATAATAAATATTTTGTTAATTCGAGAATTTTAAAATAGATGAAAATCGTTCACTATTGTAATATTTGCAATTAAATTAAACAGCTAAATCTTCTTAAGAACGAAGAATAACATATAAATTAAATCATATTAATCGATGTAATCGAACTTAAATTTCTATTATACATACATTCGTAACAACATCAATCGGAGATTTTAAAACGATAACACAAAGATTTAGATCAAAAAATTAAAACTAAAAAAAAAAAAACACTAATCTTTACTTGTCTTTTAATATCGTTCCATATTAGTATTTCGTACATAATCTTGTACGGCTTCTAATTTTTAATTTAATTTTTTTTTTTGTTTTACTCAGATGAGAACAAATAATCGCCGCAATAACGATAACAATAAAACACCCAACTTACGAGATAACGAAAACAAACGCATCGCCGAAACAGTGATATTTTCAATTGAATCCAAAAATAAAAACAAAAAAAAACGGGAGATTATAACTAAAGTAAAGGGATCACCGCATATTAACGTTAATCCTTCACGGCTTCTCACTTTATATTGCTGCAAATAACGTGTCATTTAATTATTTATGGTGATGGATAAGCGCACAAAAATTAATTACTGTAACGAACCGAAAATACTCTAATTTATATATATATATATATATATATATATATATATATATATATATATATATATATATATATATATATATACAGCGATATAGCGAAATGAAATACAAAATATGCAATTACACATTTTATATTAATCATTTATTGGCGTATTTGCAATTTTGGTCGAATGTTTAATTAGTTTCGTATGCGATTTGTATTTTAATTATGTTATTTTTTCGCGTAATATATAAATAAATAGTTTTTTGTTACATTTGAATATCTCTTTCTCATATTGTTACATTTGAATATCTCTTTCTCATATATCATATATATAGTTATCTATTAATTTTGATTGATCGAATTGAAGAAAAGTTGTTTTTTAAATAGATTTGAAAGTATAAAATATATATTATACTTTAAAGATACAGGTTTCATTTATTATTTTCAAAGCTGCTTTATATAATATATATTATTAAATTTTTTACAATTAATCACTATGAGATTTTAAATATTTTTCGTAGTAAATAAAATGTCATTATTAATGACATCATAAATATATTTCGAAAATATGTAATAATTAGATATTGTTTTGTAAATTGTATTGAATTATAAATTTTGTTATCTTCGATGAAATATTTATCATTCATAATATATGAGATAGATTAAATTATTTATGAGTTTCCGATGCCTGAAATTTTGTTTAATCAATTATTCATATGAAATATCTCATGTTTCACTACAAAGTTCTTTAATTTTCAATTAAAATCATCGAATATAATATTCTACTTCTTTTTTTTTAATATTATTATGAAAGTGCAAATTCTACTTGAAACATTTTTAACATTTATATAATTTAAAGTCGAAGGTCACATACATCTTTATCAATATTTTTTATCAAATATGTCGATGTTAAAGATTATGAAATTTAACACACTTGTAAACATCGTTGACGTAATCTTTTCGTTAAATTTACGACTTGATCTTTTATAAAAGCGTCGTTGAGTAACAGCGGGCTAAGACCGCGGATTAACACTTGACTACCGCTGTTCAATTTCGCGTTCGCTTTTTTATTACGATTTCGACAAAAATAGTGACGATAAAGATAATGATAGTGATAGAAAAAAATAAATATGAAACTATCTACTATTTGTAGAAGATAATCGGAATCGATCAAGTAGCGGGCCGCCAATTTTTCTTTTAATAGGCTATTCGAACAACTTAATTTCAATAAAATTAAATTAAATCGTTTTTTTCTCCCTTCAATATAAAGCGTTATTTTTCATTATTAATTGTCGTTATTCAATATCAAGACGTCTAATAAATTTTAACTTGTAATAAATATTATCTCTCTCTCATCGATGAGTTTTAAATATAAAAATTAATCATGGTTTATATATTAATTACAACTCTCTTATTTTATTTTATTTATAATCAATGAATTGCATTAATTTTAAATAAACATATTTAAATACGTTAAAAAAGTTGCATAATATGCTGTTGTAATATTTTCACTGTGTTTTGTTATTTTGAAATATTACATCACCTTAAAATGGAGAAAATTGACAAAATTTTGATTTTTTAATATCTAGATTATTCGTATTTTTTTCTCATATTATAGATAAACTAAACGATATCCATGTTGAATAAATATGTTTCTGAACAGGAACAAACCGACAATACAAATGCGAACAGTTTGTGTATTCAAAGCGATAAGTAACCATGTAATTTTTGAACCTTTTTTTCACTATTATTGTCATACATGTTTTACACATGTTAATAAACTTCGTTACGGAACAAATATTTTCTTTTCAATATATTTACATTAAATGAAAAAGTAAAAAATTGTCGACGTGGACATTTTTGAATCTTGATGTATTATAATTATAAAAATTATTTTCATATATTTTTTGTACAAAAAATATCAATTTATTTATATATATTATATATATATATATATATATATATATATATATATATATATATATATATATATATATATGAAATCAATATTTTTATATATATAATATCGAGTAGTAAACATAACTGACGGCTTTCGGTCATTGATGTCAATGATATCATCCTTGTGTAAATTGCCGAATTCGAAAAATAGCCTCAATAATGTCGCATTGTGTTCGTTCGTTCATATTTATTGGTAAATGTCGGCATTAATAACATTACAGATGAATTGATAACGTCGTTTTTGAATTGTTATTACAACGTAACGCTCGTAAATTATTCGTAATGTAACCGATTAATCGGAATGTGCAATAATTACAAGTGGCTCATACTGAATATTTTTATTTGCGCTCGAAATAAGTATACGATGTTGATTTATTTTTACTAATATATGTATATTATAAGTGGACCTTGTATGCGAATTTGCACACGGGTCCACTGTGTTTGTTAGGTCATTAGAAGTGTCTTAATTTACCGGCGAAAAATATGATATATCGCGTTAATAGTCGTACCTTAAGAGGCTAGATATTAAAATTGAAAGAAATCAAAGTAAAATTATATCGTAAATGCTAAAATATTTTACATGAAATCATATAGTAATAAATTAAATTTTGATATAGCGAAGATGTATTTTTTTAATTGTAAAGATCATTAAAAATATTAAATTGTAAAAATAAAGTAGTGTTTGGCGAAAAAAAATGCTACATCACCACATACTACCTACCGACGTTAGTATTTTATTTATATGGTATATGCTAATAATAATACATCATATCATAAATTGATATTTTGAATATTGAATAAATTTTTGATTGTCAAATTGATGTAATTACGTGTGATTGTGTGCGAAAGCCAACGTATATTTATATACGTGTACGCTAAAATTCATATTACATACACATGCAGGGATGTGACACAAAGGGTACGCGAGCCAATAAAGCCGGACAGGGTCGCCACACACCGCGACTTCGCAGCGGGGTGCTTTTTAATAACCACACATCACTATCACCACCACCACAGTTGTCGGATACGAATGAGGGTGTTTTTGTTATTGTCCACACATTCCTACGAATGGAAGCAACATATATATTGGATATATATATATATATATATATAACTTTAGTGAAAATTTTTCTCTACGAATCATATAGTGTAATATCTAAAATATTTAAAAATTAAAAATATAAATTTTAAACAAATTTATAAATTTCAATTCATTAAAGTATGTATTATGGAGTAGATGTATTATTATATTTATCAAGGTTAAAAAAATATTGTTTTTTATTTGGAAATATTCATAGAAAAGGCCCATAAAAAAACAATAATGTATAACGGGGGTGTCTAAAGTGGCGACTGCGGTCTACTAGTCGTCCGTAAGATTGTTGCCACTTTCTTATTATTATTTTTTTAAAGTTTGTTTCTCAATATGAGTTCGCCGTCTGTAATTTGAGAGCGAAGATGCCCGCGATGGCCAAAAGCTTGGACATTCCTGATATATGAGAATATGACACGGTTTGAAATCAATGTTTTACAGCAATAATTGATTTAAAATATATTTAACTAACGTTTTTTTCTTAAAAAAAAAACTATAATATTTTTTTATTCTATAATATTTATTTGCTTAAATTATTCTCGCGTTAAACGCCCATCGTGTAATCTTGGACGGCTGCGCAATAAAAGAATTCGATTCGGACGAACGGGGGTTATTACGACCCCCTTTAGCAATTTTATTTCGACGTCGTCGATGCGAATAAACACTGTTTTAATGCCTCAATCTATATAGTGTCGGGAGGGTTGCTCGAATAGAGTGGCAGTTCGTTATATCTCATTGTGATGTTTGCCTTATATTTTATACAATTTTTTTTTCCACTTCATCGTGAACCGACATTTTTTTATATAATGGATCAAAACGATCGAAGACGTCTGATAAATAAAAAAAATATTTATTAAATTTAATATTAAAAAAATATATATTTAATTATATTGTATTTACTCTGATATTGTTATAAAAAATATATATAAAATCGAATTATTCATGGAATATTTTGTATTTTCCGTTTGTTTTTCATTATTGTCGACCACTCCCTTAACGCTCGTTCATTAAATAAGAGTGTAATTCGAATTTAACAACCGTAATACTATACGATATATGAGAGTTGTTAGATAAATGACCAGTTCACACAGTTGCAACGTGTGAACACTGTCATAGTAATCCAATTAGATATGGAAGTACACACGACAGACACGCGTACCGGACATTGTTTGTTAGGGAATGATATATTTGTAATATGTAAAAAAAAACCTTACATGAATATCTCAATTTCACAATAAAAATAAAATGTTGATTTCGAATTATATTCGTTTTCGTTTATGGTTTCTTGTTAAAAAAATTCATATTTTAGACTATTTTATTTAATTTATATTTGTATATTTATTTTCCATATATTTTTTTAAATTTTGATAGTCGTAATGTTTATATGATTAATTTTTATTGATTATTAAATTTTATTTAAAATATTAGAAATAATATTTTATCTATTTATATACTATATAAAATAAATTGATTTTTATCTATTTCTAAACATTGAATAGCATAATTATAAAATCGAAAATTATGTTCAAAATTGACACAATTTAAATACAAAAATTCAACAATATTTTATTATGAATGAATTTTGAACGGACTATTGATTAATTTTTAATTTTTCTATATAAAAACAAACTTTAAAATTATATTATATTAAATGATGTACAAGCAAATCGTCCATTTCATAATCGAAATTAATTACGCAATATAATATCATAGATCATCGACAAAACAAAACAGCTTAAATACAAACACACATATAACATTATATATTATATTATATATATATATATATATATATATATATATATATATATACATATATATTATTCGATGCATACGAATGCAACCGCATAAATAAATACCAGCCCCATAACGAAATATTCGGCTTCGGTCAGTCAGAAGGGGGGGGGGGCAGGGAGCAGTAATAAACGGACGTTAAATTCGGTGAAAACGCCGGGGGGGTCCTTCATGTTGCCAATTTTGCTATCAAAATTAAGTGTTATTGCCTAGATATATACGGCGTTTGCATCCACCGTGGTCTAGCGTGACGCACACACAAATATATATATATATATATATATATAACGACATATTTACACAAAATTACCATTATTGTCCAATAAATGTGCGACATTATGCGGTTTCGTGTAAATCCCGAGCATCCACCGAAAGGACAACGGAGTTTCGTATTTATTGTGCGATGTTTATGCGAGCCGCGTGTACGCAATTTTACGGTTCGTTTCCTATTTATATTATATTAATACGTTTATAATAATCTGATTTCTTTTTTTTTTTGATTTATCGAAAAATATTGATTTTGTGGCATTGGTAAATTGTTCTGAGATAATTTTTAAAGTTGATAGAAAATTGTGGAACATTTTCTAAGAATGGTAGTATTTTTTATATTTTATTTTTGGCTGAAATGTTATTAAATCCCATAAAAATATTTAGAGATAGCAGAAGATCAATTGTGTGTTGAACACGTGAATTAACATTATATTAATGAAGACAGTAATGAAAGCTTAGTCGGTATTATAGCAATTTATTGCGTGTTATTATTGAATTGACTGATTTTTACAGGGGTTATATAAATTAAGGAGTTTTTATGAATATGCTATTTACGGATTTGTGAATGTAAAATTTTCAAATAAAGTTAAAAATGTATAATATTTAAAGATTTTTAATATCAGATAATTGTTTTTAAACGTATTTTTGGTTATACACTACAAATTTATTGGTAGAATCATTTAAATTTCTGTATAAGAGTGATCAAAACGAGATTAAGAATGAGCAATTTTAAACATTTAAGAAAAGGGAAAGCAAACGAGTAAGGGTAGTTGATATTTTAATTTATCTACAATTGAACGAGGCACACGACTCACAAAGCATAATACGGAGAAACATTTATTAAGTATGATATCTACCCCTACGAACAGGGAACAACGCGTGTAGATTTGTTCCGTATCGGCTTCAGTAACTTCTGAGACCGAAGGGTGGGCATCTCAGAAGTGAGAGGGTAGTATTTGAGCCCTCAACGGGTACAAGAGGGAGAACCTTATCTCGAGACAATGGCATAGTCGAAGTATAGGGTGGGTCGTAGGTACCGTATCTCTGAACCATGCCAGTAGTGTGGGGAAGTCAAAGTATATGAGAATGTCGGGACCAATCACGGGGGTCGTTTATCTTCATTCCGACGCCGCAATTAGACGGGTCGTTGGCTGCAGCAACCCCTAGGACAGAACTACCACCAGAAGGGGGTTGGGTCTGACGATTTCGATGTATCGCTGCAATATTTCCTCGGTGAGGAGAGTTCGTGTATGGTTTTTTTTTCAGTCCGATCTTTGTTTTATTTTGGAGGGGCATAAGTCACAGTATCGGCCTTCGATCGTGACGTTCGAATTTGTTCTGTGTCGACGAATGCAGAATCGCTTATCGACAAATTAGATAAGTGGATGCAATTTTTCTTCTTATAATGCCATAGTATTTTGTTTTGTTGAGCGTATAAGATAACCAGGGTTGTGATATAACCATATTTTTTTACCAATTATCACAATTTACCCTTTTGTAAACTGATATTTAAATTTATTAATAGTAATATTAAATTATGTTTGTTACAGGTATGGTTCAAAAATCGCAGAGCAAAGTGGAGAAAGCGTGAAAGAAATGCAATGAATGCGGCAGCCGCTGCCGCTGCAGACTTTAAAAATGGTTTTGGAACCCAATTTAATGGTTTGATGCAACCATTCCCAGATACAGATTCAATATATTCATCTTATTCGTATAATAATTGGGCAGCGAAAGTGCCAAGTCCATTGGGTACAAAATCATTTCCGTGGCCGGTTAATCCATTGGGTTCAGTAGTACCTAGTAATCATCATCAAAGTTCAGGGAATTGTTTTAATACTACTTCTTCAGTCGCCGGAATGGGAGCTGCAGGTTCGATGCTTCCAGGTGGAATGAGTACAGGGTCCGCTATCACTGCACCTCCTTGTCCTTACACAGCACCCCCGAATCCTTATTCTGTATATCATCATCGAGGTCCCACAGAACCATGTGCGGCTATGTCCTCCAGCATAGCTAGCTTACGTTTAAAGGCGAAACAGCATTCGTCAGGTTTTGTGTATTCATCAACGAGTCCCGCATCCAGAGCTAGTTCAGCAGGATTATCGGCTTGCCAATATGCTGGTGTTGGTGTTGGATCAGATAGGACAGTCTGAGAGGAGGCTCTTGCCCTCGGCGGCCGAGGAGGAACCCGCGCTGGGGGCAACGGCGGCAGTGAGGAACATCAAGACAGAAGCCCCCTGTCCGCCATGGATGACCATAGCAATGTAACTCATGATGCCTAGCTCCAGCTGATGAAACCCCAACCAACAAGACCTCCGTTATACACTCCATACATATTCACAATCAATCTTTCAACGTCAATAAACTGAATTATGTGTTATAATATTACACAGGTGAGCACATGAAATTTAACATATATATATAGGAATTGACGGTTTAATTCATATTTAAATAAATTATAAATTATAGATAATGTGATTTAAAGATATACTAAACTTTATATAAAATTTTAAATGTACGAGCTCTTATTATACTTTAATACAATTTTGTATTCGCTCACCAAAGTCCATAGCTAACAATTATTTTTACCATTTTTTAACTAACAATATTCTGATTAATTAATATTTTGGAATTAAAATTCTTTATATCAATAACAATATCTATTTCTTTTGCATTATAATATAGTTAAAGTTGAGCTTGAATCACGTACATTAAAAAAAAAAATTTTCTCATCGTATTTTCAAATCAAAATAAATCCGAAAAATATATCAATATTTCAGATGAAAAATCAAGTATAATGTGAAAAATTCAACACCATGATTAATTTTATACGCAATTTTTGTAAAAAAAAGAATATGAAAAAAATCATAGAAATGAATTTGAATGCATTTCAAAGTTGTTAATATAAAAAATATATTATATATATATATATATATATATATATATATATATATATATATTTAAATAATTTGTGCGAATTGTTGCCAATCGCATACTAGTGATAATTATATATATATATATAATAATATATAATAAATAATGATAAATTCACTGTAAAATATATGCAATGATAAAAATATCGAGATTGTAAAAAAAAATACGTAGTCATTAAGATGAATTTTTGTATATTTAAAAATAAGTATTGTTTTATCCGTTTTTTTTCCAAAGAATTGATGTTGTTACCAATATTTTTTCAGTATTTATTTTGCTAAATCTATGTACCTTACAGTCCAAAGATTGTATTATTGCATACGTGTATATTTAAAAAAAAATATAAATTCTATAATTATATATTTATATATGCGAATATTTAAATTGCATAGATTATATTTTTAATTAATTTAAATCAAATTTAAGTATCGATTTCTACCTCCATATACAGTACGGTTCAAATTTATAGTAACATTACGTTTCTATACTCTTTTGAATCATCTGTATTATATTTTCAACGACGAAGCATTTTTTATTTTATTTTATCGTCGCTAATTCAACTTTAAATATATATTGTTGAATATTTTTAATAGAGCTTCGTTAATTATTATTATTTTTTTTTATTAAACCATGTATACAAAATGGAGATTATTGCAAAATTTTTAATTAGTTATATTCATATTGTAAATTTTTCATTATACATTATTTTGTATTATTATTACTATTATTATTTTGTGATTTTTTTGAAATATATAAATTTAATTAAAAAACCTCAATATTCAATGTGCTTTATTGCACATAGAAAGTACGATCAAACTATCTATGAATTGAATGAAAATATTAGTAATTATTATATTCACAATGATTGATCCATATTAAAATTTGATTTATTTATATATAATCAAAAACGGTCAATTTCATGAAATAATATAAAAATTATTATTTATTCAATATAAAAAATATATTTCCATTCAATTTGTAGATAGCATAAAAGTATTATAACTACTTTATGATTGTACAGAAATCAATACGAATTTTCAATAATAGTACGTATGTATAATGTATTCAATTAAGTTTTATTAATGCTAAGATTGAATAATGTACTTAAAAATGAATGAAAGGGAGATATATAAAAAATCATTAGACCATAAAATAATCAAAACCTCATTTGTGCATATCGTTTGTAACTCCATCGAATCGTCTAGTCACAATAAAACCAAACTTAAATACTTAAAATGAAGTTTTTCATTTATTTCCATATCAAAAAAATCAACTGAAACTCTTTTTTGAGTCTATTTTTTAAATATAAGAATAATAATTTTATTTTTTTACGATTTCAGTATTAAAAATTTCAAGTATAAATTTTCTTTGGAAAATGATGTATCGTTTTGATTCACAACGTTCAAAATAAATGTAATGATATCTCATTTATATTAAAAGCGTATAAAAGTGATTAAATAGATTATATATTAAAAAGGATAATGTTATATAAAAATTATAAAATAAGACACGTCTTTTATGATGAAAATTCATAAAAATTTTAAAAAAGAAAAATCATGCGAAAGTCGAGAACGTCTTGCATAGATATATAAATTTATTTTTCTTGTAAATGGTGACCCGTATTCATCGTACCTTGAAGTTATGCGTCGTTAGACGTTATTAAAAAATGATGGATGACTCTCCCTCGCCATTCCTCAACATGGAGACATTACACAAAGAAAATAATACAAAATGCTTTTCATCACCATAGATAAAATGAGTGGATTTTTTTGATATAAACCGGTCGATATAATGAAAATTCGATAATCGTTACTGATTTTTTTAAAATTATATATATATATACATATATATATATATATATATATATATATATATATATATATATATATATATATATATATATATATATATATATAGTTAATTAAATCAGAAATAATAATTATTATATTCGCTTATACTATTAATTTTATTTATTTTTATATAAAATTCGTTTTACATCCGTAGTTACGTAATCGAACTCAGTTGTAAGTCGAAAACTGACTGTATATATATATAATATATTAAAATATATAATTATATAATAAGTAAAAATAATGTGAAAATTTGTTAAAAAAAAAATAGAACGTTATAATTATAAAGAACGTGGCTTAAATGAAAACACGATGCGTTTCACGAAAAGTTGACGGGGTTGAGATGGTTTTTCTCGTTGAGTCGAAGGATATAACAGGGTGGTAGCAGACATGATTGCAGTGCATGATGGCCCGTCGACCGGTGTCAGCTCAGCCAGACTGATAGCCTAGGTCGCTAAGCAACCGACCGCATAGAAGTGAGAGAAGCAAGTCTCACACCAGCCTAAATACGACGTTAGTAGACTACGTTTATATATAAATACATGATTATTTTGACTAAATCGAAAGGGTAAATATTGTTACAATATTGTTTTCATTTTTTTTTAAAGATAAGTATTAATGGACTTTAAAAATTATGTTTGAAATAATATTTTTATTGTATGATTATCAATAATTATTTTTAATTGCTTTCTTAAATACGACTAAATATTATTAAAAATATATAAAGAAGAAAATTCATGTTTCTTTTTGATATTTATGAGAAATAGAATTGAAATCTAGTTTAATAAAGGTTAAAATGTATGATTTGAACTTGTATACAAATTACAATGTTTGTAGTTTGCAAAAACAAACATTTAAATATTTTTAAGCTCTTTAAAATCACGATTTATATATGAATATAAATATTAAAACAAGTAACTGCTATAAAATATTGAATATATAATAATATATATTATATTAAAAAAAGGACGAAATTTTTTTATTCAAAAATTTAATGTTAATTGAAAATATTAATTATAATTTCTTGATATAAAATTTCATTTTTTTTATGTGAAATAAAATAATGAAAAATCAGATTGTATAGAAATAATACAATTAAAAAAAATTCATATATATTAATAAAATAGTATGTATATTATACTCAAAATTAAAATTTCTAAACAAATAAAAACAAAAAAAGCAATGTAAGAGAAATGGACCAAAAACGAAATATATAGATGAATATATATAGATGAATATATATATGTAATATATATATTACATATATATATTCATCTTAAAATATTTCATTTCGATTTTATTTTTTTCCGGGGTTAAAATCCCCGGTCCTAACAATAATAAAAACGGCCCGTTTTTATTTAGTTAACAAATCGACGTCAATTTTCGCATATCTTGCTAATATATTAGCATTCGGCGTTATATCCCTTTTTAGTACTGAGGAGTGGGTCGAAAAAACCGCCCACCCATCCGCCCCATAATCAAATCACAATAAAAGCCCGACATGTCAATATTTACGCGCCCTTTTTTTTTTCTAACCAACACGCCCTCTCACCCCGTACGACGAGTCCGCTCGTAAAAACAATACGAGCTCGTACACATTCTAAAATATATTTATACATATATATGTACGTCCCTAAGTATATAGGGTAAGCCGAAATAATTGGACGATATTCAAAATTAAGCCTTACATAAAAAAAAATCTTAGAAACAATAGCATGAAGTTTATATATGAAAGTTCTAAATTTCATAATATTTATATTGATCGAGATTATAATTGAATAAATATAATTTTATATTTATATATATATAGAATGTATGTATTTTTGATTGTGTGTCGCTTTTATCGTCTTTTATAACAAATATAAATAAAAGTAAAGCGTATAGTCGTCAAGTTTATAGCCGTCTTCGGTTCAGCACTACTAATTCAGAGCGCTCGAGTGCGTTCTCATTTTTGACCCACCCTGTACAAACACACATATATTCGTATTGGGCGGGTCGAGATGAGGGTTTTAAATTTAAATGAAAAAGACCGAGGCGAAACGCAAATTTGCCGCATAAAACGCGTACTGGAATGAGAGTGAATCTCCCTTTAACATACACAGTGGGCGGTCGGGGGTTAAAATAATGGCGGATCGCCGGATTTTCGGTTTAAAACCTCGACTGTTTTCCGATGGTTTGAGGATTTTTCGGTGTAGAAGAGTGTATTTCGACGTCTCTGTATATATATATATATATATATATATATATATATATATATATATATATATATATATATATATATATATGTGTGTGTGTGTGTATGTTTTTTCAAGGGTGGCTCTGTGCTCATTTGCCGCAATTTATTACTATAAAGTGCTTATAAAATAATTTAAAGAAGTGGAATGTCGGATAGAACACTTTGGGAATATCTGGCTTGAAAAGTGCGGAAAATTGGTCTCAAAACATATTTGTGCTTGTCAACTTACTATTTATACAATATACTATGGATATAATAAATTATGCATTACTGCAATCGTATTGTCATTTTCTTTTCATGGATCTAAATTTTTTACCAAGAAAAATTCGAAATATTAATTTTTTAGATGGAAATATTTTTCTTTCTAAGTACACGTTTCTCATATTATAATTTAAAACTTATTTTTAAATTTTTATTTGATATTTGATATTTTTTTTCTTTCAAAAAAAATCAAAAAACTTATTATATATATATATATATATATATATATAATATTATATATAAAATAATAATTAATGTAAAATGTTTAACTCAATTTTGTAGTAATTTATATTATATAACGAGTTAGAACTCTTTTTATTTAAATCGTTTAATTAGTTTAATTTCTATATTTAAATTTAAATTTGAATAACAGTTCAATAATAATATTGATAAAATAATTATATAAAAAGACTTGATTCAAATGTTTTACAACAATACTGTAAAACATTTGAATCAAGTCTTTTTATATAATTATTTTATCAATATTATTATTGATAAAGGTATATATTTATGTTCAGCTATTATATGGTAAATAATTATATTAAATAATGAAATTTATATATATGATATATATTATATAAGTCTCGCTTTTAATACTATAGATATTTGTAAACCGAATTCTTGATTATAAAATTTCAACAAGACATTTTACTATTATCTATAATGAAAAGAGTTGAACTCTTTAGAAAAGGGTGGAGTCAATGGGCGAACGGTTTGAGGCTTTCGCTAGAGGGTTTCAAGTTCGTTTTAATAGTCCGGAAAATGGCCGCGTCTCCCCCATAATCTTAAATATATATATATATATATATATATATATATATATATATATATATATAAAACTCGACGGTGTCTTTTCATTTATAAATGTCATCGTTTGCCACTCATTTTACGATTGGAGAGAGGAACCATGAGGAGGAAGGCTGTTTCGAAACACGCAGAACAATCGAGTACCCGACGCGCAGTTACTTAGCCAGTTTATTACGTAGCTTCGGATTGCGTCGTCGATACGAAATATACAGTGAGGAAAAAAAAGCGAGGAAATGCGAAAGAAAATGGAAAAATCGCGCAGAAGGAAAATAGAAAAAAATGCGTGATTTTCGTTCGAAATCGACGCGAACTCAATTTTTTAGAATGAGCGCGTTTTTTGGTGTTTTGAATTTAATAAATCGCACTGATCGATTGTTTAGATAAAAATTGATGATACAAAAAAAAAGATAAACTACATTTAAATCATAATTATATGTACTATGATTAAAAATATTAAATTAATATAATTGTTACTATAAAAAGGTTGTATTTAATTGTATATTCATAATTAATGTATATCAAACTTAACAATTGAATAAAAATAAATACTTATTAAGTTAGTCTTAATTTTGAGAGATACTTGTTAAAAATTAAAACGAAGAAAAAGTTAAATTCCTCTTTACGAGCGCTTCTAAGACTGCTTCTTAAGTAAAATTTAATTGTTCATAGTAAGAAAGTTGGTTATCTCTGCTGTGAAGTGAATGAAAATTAATCCTTATAAAAGCCGATTATAATATCTTTAAATATGTCAAAATTTTAAGTTAATACATCGCACTACAAAATAGATGAATATTTTTTATACTGAAAATCGATGAATGAAATAGATGTAATTGAATATGATTTTAGTTTATTGTGCCGTTTTTTTTTAAATTTTAATTTATCAAAAATTTCTAAAAAATCTGCAAGTGTATCTATTTAGCGTCGAGGGTGAAAAACATCAGTGTAGATAAAAGTCTCCATATGGAATGATTAGATTGTAAAATACGGGGACACTTTCTCGGATAAATAAGCACCCAATGCGAGTTGCCATAAAAACGGAATGAAATTTCCTTACTCGGATAAAACAGGAATATTGTTTTTTTTTTTGCTTTCTCCTGCGTCCTCTTCGGCAAATAAGAATATTGATTTTATAGAGGGAACACGCATCTCGAAGAGGAATACACACACACACACACACACAAGTACTTACGTATATATTCACGTACGTATTCACGTACGTACTCACGCACGTCGCTCACGACCCCCCTACCCCAGGTTTTTTTTATATTTTTTTTTACCCTTTTTTATGTGACATATATATTTCTTATATGCAGTCGCGGATCGAAAACGGCGTAAATAGAAGAATTTATTGCTATTTTTTTTTCATACATCGGGGGTTCTGAAACGAATTTTCAGTAAATTACGACTCGAAATTAGATCGATTCGTAGAAAATTTTTCAAATAGTTTTCATAGCGTTCGCCAGAATTTTATTGAAAATATTTTTATATACTTTATAAATATATTTTCATTACATCTTTAAGAATTTTACAATATATAATAATATTAAATAAATATTTGATTCGAAATTTAGAAATAATATACGATGTTTATTTTTCAATATCGAACATTATTCTATATATATATATATATATATATATATATATATATATATATATTAAATCCAACATAATTTGTTACACACGTTTTTCCGGCAAAAATAAATAAAAATATATATTTTCCTTTTATACTGAGACGATGGGGTTTTGAAGTCCAATCATAGAGGCGTAGTGGCCCCACTTTTTGCCACGTTCGCGATATAAACCAATAAAGTGCGGCATCAAACGGCGAAGGCCCCAACGGGCGTCTCCCACATACAAAGGAACAAGGGATAAAAACCGGAGAGTGGAAGTGCCTGTTGGGGAAAAATGCACAGGAAAAAAAAGGAACTTGAAAATTAGATGGTGCCTAGGTCGGCAAAAAATTTATACAGAGACAGGTTTTTCACGCCATGATTATATCTACATTTTTTTCGCATTTTTTTTTACTAGTATTCGTTTGAGTTTTTTTTATCGAATTATATATATATATATATATATATATATATATATATATATACATTAATATTTGATTAGTATTTTTATAATGTTTAAAAGAATTATATAATAGGAAAAAAATAAATAACATTTTTTTCATATATTATATATAAAATTATAATGAAAACAAAAAGTATTCATTTTCTTTCAATTTAAGATAATATTAGACCTCAATTTGTAAATAGGTTTTTTTTACAAATTTTTCTATGTACAATTTTTACTAACAAAGATTAAATAATAAGAACTAATACAATTTGTGATTTAGACAATGAATTTGAAACTACATGATATTTATACAAAAAAAAGATTATAAAATAAAATATTATTTTATAGCAATTTTTCAATTATCGTAAACAATACATTTTCAATCAATTAAATATAAAATTATGAACTTTTCATTTCGTTTGTGAATTATTTTTTAATTTTATGATACTCACAATTG
This sequence comes from Leptonema lineaticorne, assembly GCA_024500535.1. Taxonomy (NCBI): domain Eukaryota; kingdom Metazoa; phylum Arthropoda; class Insecta; order Trichoptera; family Hydropsychidae; genus Leptonema; species Leptonema lineaticorne. Next base: position 4,966,656 of record JANIJI010000059.1, on the reverse strand, counting down.
TCAATTTTTATTATATAAAAGTTAAAAATAAATGTATTACTTTTTTTTCATCAATATATGAGATATTTATAATAAAAATATTATGATACATGAATACTTTTAAAATAGTATCAGTCTTTAAACTTTATTGCATTAATATTATGTGTTTTGTGAATGTGTGATCTTTTTCGCTTTTTAGTAAAATATAAAAAAGTGACAAAATACAGTTGAAAAACTGCGATAAAATATTTCCATATAACAAAATCATTATGTATGAGTAAAATTCACACTTTTGAAATTCAAGTTCATAGCAAAAGTGTCACATCTAGAGCACATACGGACAAGTTTATAATTTTTCGCGGAATATATTTAACAAATTCACCCCTGGATTTAGGGGTGTTGCGTACGCCGCTCTGCCACGATAAGTAAATATACAACGGGGAGGATTTTTATGCCGTTTTTTTAATGGAAAACGCAAGCAATGGTAAAATGCTTCAAGAAAAAAACACACGAAAAAAAAAGGAAAACACGAGAGGAAGGAAAAAAAAAAATATATATATATATATATAAAGAAACAAACAGTGCCGCACGAATCGTAAAAAAGTCACGAACTCGTTTCAGAAAAATGTTATTTTTCTTAGAGACGAAGACTCCGAAGAGGATGGAGAACACACTCCCTTGCACATAAGTATATACATGGTGATCACGAAATAACATCGACGTGCTTTTTAATGCGTCAGACACGGGTATAAACAGATGACATCGTAATTTTTCTCCTCGTTTTTTTTTTCATTTTATTTTTTCGGCTTCGATTTTATTTTTTATTTTTTTTTCACGGTGCCTTTCAAAATTGATTCTGTACGTACCCGTTTTGTTTGTTTTTAATTTTTAGCATTTTTTTCCGGCTTTGAGAAAATAATTTGTGTACTAAGAAAGTAAACATAATTTTTGTACGCAACTTGACGGAGATTTTTCCGCTTTTATATTTTTTTTTTCACTCTGCAGACCGTTCGTTTCTTTTTCATTTTTTTTCTAATCAAAATTAATGCGTAAAAATAATTTTAGATAAACCAAAATATTTTCAATATATACATATAATTTTTTTTATAATATTTTTGAAAGAATTTCATTATATAATTTTTATATAATATTAAATTCAAATTAAAATATACTTATAATATTTTAAATATAAATTGATGCAATAATTTAGAGTTTATAAAATTTAATTTATCTTTCAAATTTATAGGTGTTAAGTTATTATATGATTTAATATATTGTATATAATATTTAGAAAACTGAATTGCTAATCGGTTAAATTTACTTATCTATATTGAGCTGTCCTGTTTGAATCTGAAATATACCATAATAAAAATATTTTGAATAGTATATTCAAAAGTTAGGTGGATATCTTATGAATCGATTTAAAGTCGATATAAATTTTAGTTATTATATTAAAAAAAAAGAATTTCCGCTAATTTTGTAATTGTGTAGTACAACCCTAGAAAGAAGATGATTAAATTAAAATAGTTATTATATTTTTTTAAGACATACAAGTTAAGAGTATTTTTGGAAAACTATAGAAAAAAATGATTATTGCTTGCGCACGCGCATTCTATATATAAAAAAAAAGAAAAAAAACCTATTCAACCTCTACTTAATTTTAACGTTTCGCCGTAAAAAAGTCACTAGAACGTGAAATATGTCCATAAACAGGGGGGCTATTAAAGCGCCCTTTCGCGCCACTTATCCTACACGGGATCTGGCCTAATCTCCTGCTAGGATCCCGAATGAGAAATCTCGAGTCCCGGGTTCGAGTCCCCGACAAACGGACCCCAACTAAGTTTCAGATTTACTAACTTGCCACCTGTCTACGGTGCCTAAAATTATCCCGTAGGGCGTTTTCCACGTTAATCGCTTTTCAAAACGTGCGGTTAAATACGCCCCGGGAGTTAAACTCGATCGCGGTTAATTGTGCGTGAGTCCGTTTAACGGCTTCCAACGTCTTAACTCGACCAATTTGTCTGGCGTCGTTTAATTCAATTTTCGACGGCGTTTTTTTTTTTATTCTCGAGTGATATGCGTCTCTCATGTTTAAAGTTTCTCAAATGATATATTTAAAAATATCCTTCCCGATTAAATATAAGGAAATTTTACATAATAGGCATAAACCTGAAAAACTATTTTGAAAGCAGTAAAATATATTAAATTATAATTTTGATATATCAAAATAAAATAAAAGGTATTTATATGATATATAATATATAACGATTGTGTATAAAAAATTGCATTATGAATAAAATATAATCATGTCTAGCTAATTTTATTACATAATTTATTATTATACTATGTATAAATTTCATACATTCAAGGCAATACAGAATTATATAACAATTTTTCTTTTTTATAATTTTCACTTAGATATTTTTTATTTTCATTTGTTTATTTTTCAATTTCTTAAATGTTAGAATTATTTCGAATAATTATGTTACATTAAAAAAGATTATAGTTGGACAAAAATAAATTGATAACTTCTTTCTCTTATTTTAATCGAAATTTCCAATTGAATATTAAGTGTTAAGTGTGTTTATGGATGCATTCTAATTGAAAACCTAAGGTGCATAACACGATTTAAAAAAAAGGTGCAAAAAAATCATTACTCGGTATATAGTAAATGTAATAGTGTCGTTAGTGCAATTAAGGTTAATCCGAACGGTACGCGGACTGTCGCTTGGCGATACCTGAACTGTGAGCCGCTAATGGAGCCGCGGAGGCTTGAACAGCCTCCGACTAATCTCACTAATCGATACACAATTGAAAAATAAAAATGCAGATTGTGGTGGTGGTGTTGGACTTACACGGTTGGCAAAAACGCGGATCTGATCCCACCCTTAACCGGCAGCTAATATTGAAAGCAAATCCGCGGCTAAATCCTTAAATCGCGCACCCTCACCCACCTGGAAAATTCGAATCGAATCGCGATTCTCTTACAGTTGGCTTTTCCACCAGATCGCATCTTTTCTTTTCTTTTTTTTTATTTTTATTTTAAAATCGTTCGATGTCTTTTTACTTTATTTTTTTATACATATATATATATATATATATATATATATATATATATATATATATTTCGCCCTTCAACCATTGATGTTTTTTTTATGACGACGCTCTGTACGTTTTTTTTCCGTTTTCGCAGTTGCGTTTTCATTTCGGGCACGATGACGCTGGAAAGCTCATGTGGTGTCAATGGTGATGCGTCAGGGTCGCCTGAAAAATATAAAGAAAAAATAAACGTATCGAAAAAAATGGAATTCGTCTTACTCCGAGTGGAAAATAGCGTCGGTACGAGAAAAAAAATTGGGAGAAAACTGACGCAGTCTTTCTTACACGTACCAACCCTACATATATATAACGCATATGAACGAATATGAAAATTTTATATTGAACTTTTTTTTATATATAAAAGAATATTGTTTTGATTATGAACTATAGATTTTTATATATTTAAATTATTTTTTGTAGAATTTATTAATATTTAAATATACACACTCGTAATATATATTTTGATGTAACTCATTTTTTACCGATATATAGTGAGTATGAAAATTTTTACAAATTTTCGATACAAAAGGCGTGCTGATACGGCGGCTGAAAAATTTTTCGTCGAACCGCTGTAACGAAATCGAATTTTCAGTATCCGGTTGTCTCCGGTAAGAATTATTGTAATTGCGGCGGGATTATGGACCGATAACGACACTTTCACATCTCCGCGCGCAAAACGATATTAACGCGAGCATTTCATTTTTTTATATTCTTTTTTTTATTATTCATTTTGGTCACACACACACACATGGAAACAATATACGCTTATATAGCAAAACGTATGTATAAATATATATTTTTTACACGTTTTCAGAACGGGCCGATTCCACGTGGGCAGCACGAAAAGGTGGGACAATAATTGCCATCAACGAATCGACTGTACAACCAAACCATCCCCCTATCGAACGGTATATATGATACTGCCAATTTGCCAATATTCAAAACGGGGCACTCGTATGTGTGTCTATGTATATATATATATATATTTTTTTTTTCAATTTCGCCGTCGGCTTATCCGGCAGCCGGTAATTTGTTTTATTTGTTGGCATTATCGTATCGGCAGTGATTGTTTCCGATATTTATTGGCTCTGTAAGCCGAGCGCTGTTTATGAACGTCAGCGGATCGCGTTTGATAAATTGGCTTCCATCATTCATTCGTTTTTAAACGACTTTATAAATAAATGCGCATTCGTATAAAAAGTGCTTAAGATGTTTCAGCGGCGCGTCGTCGGTATTATTTCGATATTAATTCGCTATTAAATATGTGCCCTTTCTGCCGCGTTTGGCGTTACGATGATTAATTATAATGTTTTCGTGTATTGTGTAGAGCTAGCTGATCTTGATAGAACTTGTACGAATTTTAATGTGATAATTACCGATATATCATTTTGAAAAATCCTTTATTTATTTTATATATCTATATTTTAAAATAAAATAAATTAGTAAATTATGAAAAATAAATACAAATCAAAAAGACAACTATATATTTTTTTTCAAAATGTTTGAAACATTATAATTTTACATTTGTTATATTATTTTAAGTAAAAGATGATAGAAAATATTTAAATTTTAAATACAGGTCTCCATATTATGGATTATATATATTTACATTCAAATATAATTTATTATATTGTCTTACTATAAAAGTACCAATATATTGAATGTAATATTCCTAAAGATAGACATAAAACTGGTGACTAATTTAAGAAATATGAATTGTACATTTAAAAAAGATAAATAACTATAATATAAAATACATACTATTTTAGTGTTATTGAGATACGTATAAAAAAATTTGGGCCTCTGTGCAATAAAATATTTAAATTCTTTTACTTTAAATAGATTAAATGGAGTTCGAAATTCGCTCAAACTCAAGAATCAAGAGATAGTTAAGTAAAAAAAATCGAAAATAATCATATCGATCAGAGTAACTTTTACAGAATAAAAAGTGTATATAAAAAAAATTGAAACGCTGGAAAAAAATAAAACAAAAAAAAAGAAAAGAAATTTAAATGTCGGCGTTAACGACCGGACCGATAGTGAAAACTCGGCGTTATCGGCGTCGGGTTTTCCACTGTCGCTTTTCGCGCGTTTTTCCCGGAAAATACCTGTTACGGCGAACAGTCGGGCCCGCAGGATCTCCAGTTTTTCCTTCGGAGCAAAGCTAAACGACCTAAGAAATCCCGAGCACATTATTCTCCTATACAACATGTGGCAGTAGCTTTGGTGTCTTACTTACCTATTCGCGTGCCCCCGCGCACGTACACTCCACCGAAAAGGTAAAATACGCACAACCCCCCAATAAAAAAAAATAAAAATATATTTTATTTTTATCTGTATAATATCTATATCAAAAATAAGATTAATATTCATAAGAAAAATGGTTTTAAACGGCAGTTTTATTATCGGAAATTAATATGAATAATTTAGATTTTCATATCATATTAATGTAATGATAAAATAATTGTCTAATTTATTTTATTTTAAGTATGCTATATAAATATATGTCATTGAAATCTATGTATTATTATTATATTAAGAAAATGGCTTAAGTTGTAGATACGTTCACATTTTTCTTTTCTAATATTTTGTTAACGTTTTAAAATTGAACTTATATAATGATTAAAATTGCCAAATTTATTCACGAATAGTTTAAAATACTTATATTTTTTTAACATTCTTCTTTCTTATAAGACATTTTCAAATAAACGTTTTTTTTTACATTATAAGAATCAAAATATAATATTTAAATACAAGATATATCTAATAAATATATCAAACTTTACCAACGATATGAATGATTACAGTATTATGAACAATAGATAAACATTTAGATCCAATCTTCTTTCAAAAAAAAAAAAAAAAACAATTTTGTTCAAATAATTTATCTAAATATAGATAGATATATTTTGTTAAATTTAAAAAAGATCCAATGTGATCAATTTAATAAGATATTGTCAATATCTACCCGATGTAACGATTGTACGGTGTTATTGCCTACGCTCTTTCCACCGAACTGCAAACACCTTTTTCTTTCACTCTATAAACGTACAAGCTTACGGGCCGCTAGGTATATATTAATATAACGGAGGTTTGCCTTCGAAAATCTCTCGGGATTCGAAAGGATTTCGATATAAGGTATATTCCTTTTTTCCTTTTCCTTTTCGTTCCCCGTGGCCAGTCGCGATTGAATTTGAATGCGCTTAAAATCCCATTGTTTGGTTCTCTGTTTTATCATACATTTTATACGAACAGGGGTAAGCAATTATTTTTCAATCTCTCTTCGAATTTTTCAACTTGGAAAACGTTTTCGTTCACATATAACACTTGATATGTGTGCTCGAATAAACGAATTACATAATGTAACATATATATATATATGTTTATATGTTATATTTGACGTGTTTTTATTATATATATGGTATATATATATATATATATATATATATATATATATATATATATATATACATCGACGCTTTTAAATCGATTTATAATTTAATAAAATCAATCGTATTTTAAATGAGTTAAATTAATTTATGGTAATGAAATGTTTCAATATAATTATTAATCGTTATAAAATTTTGAAAAAAAATCGTATAAAAAAATTAAGATAAAATAAAATTTAAATCTTGGATTCTTAAGTGAATAATCGACATAATAATATTTGAATAAATTATGCAAAAAAAATTTTTTTTTCATTTAAAATATATAAATTTTTTATTTTCCGTACTTTAAATATGACATTTTATTTATCAAATTTACATATATATTTAAAAAAAATATTAAGAAATTGTATATTTAGATTAAGAATTAAAAATTATATTTTAAAAATATAACTTTTAAATTTCAAATGACGACAAATTGTGATTAATATTTGAAAATTGTAAATTTAGAATGTTCCATAATACAAAAAGAATTATCTAAAATTAATTTATCGTTTTATCGTCAGATTTAGATATGTAAGGTTTAATATTAATAAAAAAAATATGTTAATATTATGAAAATAGATATTATTAAATACTAAAGGATTGTTTTATATCAACTATAATTCAATTATATTAAGTCGATTTATAAGATTTTTTATATATTAAAATTATCAATATGTTATCGATATATTATTAATATATAATATTTCATTCCAATAGGCATACATTTCGAACTATATTTTTTTTTAAATGAACATTTTTTTTAATTTATTTATTTTTTTATTTTGAATTTCGTATATAGCATCGATGTATATTAGTTTAGTGTGAGATTGGTTTCGAAGCTGATTCCGCACTACCCTCCCATCCTTTGAAACTATGCGCTTTTCACGCTTTTCTTTTTCAATTTTCCGTGCAATACACCGAGATACGGTAAATATTTGCGCATTTGACGTCCCCTCAATTTACTCGCATGCCGTGTACACAAATCGTCGTCTAAATAAATATCACATTTTCCACATCTCACTAAGAGGATTTACATTTGACAATAGCTGAATGCAATCTATTGCCGTTGCAAATGTATTCTTCGACGGGGGGACGTAGGGAAGTTTTGTTTTAAATGCGTAAAAATATTTTTGATTATTATATATATATATGCATAATGAAAGTTTTTTTCAGTATTAATTTAAATATATAAATAAAATTATTATTTTAATATCAATCATATTTCTTGATATATATTGAAAATATATTTAATGCTTGCTGTATGATATGATATAATGCATATGAAAGTTAATTATGAATTTCTGCTTATGTAATGCTTCTTTTGTACATTATTAAATTGATAAAAACATTCTTAATTATAAAAATATACATATACGACTTATATGCATTCGAAAATGTTTCATATCTCTGAAAATATATAAATGTTTCAATGAAATAAATTGGAGGAGAATATTTTTTAGTATTTGTTTTAAATAAATGGTTATTTCAGTTTTCTTAAATATTATGTATTTCGGAATAAATAAAACATTTATTTTAAACAAATATCAATATTGTTCTACATAGATAGATTCAAAAATTAAATTTGTATGATTTCATTGGCACAATTATACAATGATTAGAAAAAAGTTTTTTTTCTTTATTTATTAATTTTTAATTATTTATTTTTTTTGATATAAAAATCATTTAATATAGTTAACACTAAAATTCTCTGTTTTTCTACTTCTATGTTAATAATTTAATATTGATTATTAAAATAATTAAATTACGATACATTTAACGACAAAAATGAAATCATTCCTGGAAATGAACGCGCGAAATAATCTTTTATTTTAATATATTTAATAAATATATATATGGAATAAATTCACACGTCGAACACATATCGAGCGATAAATGCGATTAACGTGTAAATTCCGCAAATTAATCAAAGTTTAGATATATATATATATATATATATATATATATATATATATATATATATATATTCGAGCATAATAAAAATCGACGGGATTTTTAATTTGTCATACGAAATCACTCTCGTCCATTCTATTATCTCTTATCACTATTACATGCAATTTTCACACTTATTAATACACGTCAACAATCAATCGCGATATATATAAACATTCGCCAATATTATTCGTATAATTGTCGAAAGTCGGCACCTCTATACTGTATAACATATGGTCGAAAAAAAATATAATTTATATATGTTTATTACAACGATAAAGAACGATCATAAACGCGTATTTCATATAAAGCGGCGTATTAAAATAAAATCTGGTCGGATATTTTAAGGATTTACCATTCGCAATTACACGTGTTCTATTAATCTTCAAGATATCCGACAATATAATATGCATAATATCGCATATTAATTATGTCAAATAGCGCGATTCAAAGTGTTTAACGCGATTTTTTTTTCACGCATATCGATAGTATTATATATTATTAAAGGGGGTATGAAATATGCGTACTTTTTTAATTATCATTATATGTTATAAAATATTTTTTATAACATATTAGTAATTTTAAACACATTTATTCTTAAAAATAGAACATACGAAAATGATCATTATACATGTTTTTTAATTATAATACACGATGTGTTTAAAAGTAACGGATTTTTTTAAATTAAATATTCAATAATTAAAAATTTTTATATTTTTTTTGTAACTTTTTAGAATATTTTTCGTGAGTTTTCGTTAAAAAAAACAGCACTATTATGATGCTTCAGCCTCCAAATTCGCCAGATATGGCCCCATATGTATAATAAAGAGAATCTAGAAATAGATGAGATTAAATTGTACACTTTTAAAAAACTCAAAGCTATTTTAAAAATCGAATTCCAGAAATATTTTGGAACATAAGTTTAATAATATCTAATAAAGACTTTTGAAGTAAATAACATGAACGAATAAATAAAATTCTTTCAAAAATCAATTTTATTAATCAAAATCTGTCACTATTGAAATAATAACAGATAGTAGAATGATCAATATTTTATATGAATGATATGAAGTGCACGCAGAATTTTCGTTGCGACAGTGTGTAAATACAAAAGTTATACAATGTACACGATATTTATAGAACTAGTCAAATAATAGATATGAAATCTGGCCCTGGCACTCCAAATAAATCAATTATATTAATTTTGCTCTGTTCTATACACAAGCATACGGCAATATCGAGTGTTTCACCAAATATTGTAATAAATTAATATGCGACACGGATAAGAGAATGCAGAATGACACTTTTAATTAATCGCCAATACTTATTTCCATTCGAATCACACAATAGAATAAACTTGGTGCTCGTTTTCATTATGAAAACTCGATAATTTCCTATTCTGACATTTTCCTCGTATCTATAATATAATATTATATATATATAACGATTTGTCGCATGTGAAGTGTTCGTTTATGATAACTTTAATTTTCTATTTAATTATTTTCCAGGACTTGTGTTTGAATTGAAGGGAGGAAAAAAATCGTAGATTTCACGTTACGCTACGATTTCTTCCCCCATTACCTACGAAGCGTAGTTTTCCCAAGTCGAAATCCCTCGTAGCAAATGAAATTTCACCGTTTCGCATTTCCTACACCCTTCAGTTCTCCCTTCAGCCCCTCATTAACGGGGCGCGTTCGCTAATGTATACTTTCAAAAGGTTTAATTGAAGTTTAGCTAGGCAACGTTGAGCTCCTTCAACGGCGAACAGTCGCAAGTTTGGCAGCAAATCTTTCACCCCTCATTTGAGGTAAGACCTTGCATTTGAATGTGTTCTGCCGACTCGGTTTAAGGGGCTGGGGTCGGCCCTCTCACTGCTAGGTCCTCCTTCTGTGGAGGGATTATGGTGATGACGTCACGGGACAACATAGGGAGATTTCGACATACAAACAACACGCCCATATCACAACTTAATGATTAATAAAATTTGACATAATGGTATTATTTCAACGAACTTAAATATTTATAGTATAAAATATTTCATCATCAATGAAAATTTAAATATTTAGGATTTTTCTGGATTATTATTTATATTGATTTTAATGCGGTTGTTGTTTTATAAAACGTCGAATATACGTTGTGTACGGTACGTGACCTCAAAATTGTATGGACGAAATCCTCGAGGACATTCTTTCCTATAGGACACAGTCGGACTTTCTGGTGCTTATCTCATTAAAACTGGGCACACATTGATAAGTGAGCAGGCACATAAATGGTTAAAGGGACCGGTTGATGAGTGCGGTGGGACACAACGCGTTAAGGAATAGGTCCTGTCAGTGAGGGTAGCGCAATTACATACGAAAACCAAACAATCACAATGGTGGTGTTGGTGGTGTACATTTTCAGATAGGGAAAAGGGCCCACCTCTATGGCTGTGGCCCTGGCTCAACTGGGATTAGGCGAACGACAACCAATCAAGGGTAACTGGACCGTGCATTACGACGATGGCCGCAAACGACGCCTATCTGGTCAATACGATTTGATCCGTAAATGAACTGGACTTAAGGACTATTTTACCATAGCCGCGGCAGTCTAGTCTCGGTCCCTCACTTTTACGAGGGTCACGCGCCTCCGGTGAACTCTCCCAAGAAACTTGTACCAGCGTTTTTAAAACTATGAATTGCGATCAGAATAATCGCTGCTAAAGGCAAATTAAATGATCGATGATGGTACCGATTTAAAATAAAATCAACATAATTAAATATAAATTAAAAAAAATATATTATATTATATAATCACACTATTGTTAATATTTTAGTAGCAATATTATCAGAAACTATATATTTTCAATATTGTATTTTATTAAAAAAAATATTGTCATTCATACTGAAATACCATGTATGGTTCATACAAGAGAAAGTTTAAGAAGCACTGAAGTACACTATTCCCCATTGTCTTGTGTGTATATGTTTTGTCCGAACCTATTATCTCGCTCACATGTGTGTGTTGTCTGTCTGTCTGTCTATCTGTCTATTTGTGTGTCTGCGAAACAAAGTTCTATACCCCTTTCCCTTTCATTTTTACTGCCTTATTTATTTTTAATACACGACACAAACGAACTGGTGGATACTTGGCAGAGCATTTCCAATCGATCAATTGCTTCTATTGTTTTTTTTTCAATTTTATAAATATATTAAATTTATTATTATAAACGTATTCATTATATTTTTCAGCCGATATATTAATAATAAATCATTTTCGCTGAAGACATATTAAATTTCATGTCAAATTTAATATGGAAAATTAATAATTAGTTTTCATAGTATATTTATATGAATGTGCTTTGTGCGAAAAATAAATATGATAAAAGGATCTAAATATAAAAATTGTGATCAAAAGACCTACACGTTTCCTGTCATCTTCGAATTGTTCAAAATTAAGATAAATGATGTTCACGTTCGACGAGTGCCTCCATTTTTGTATTCCATTCAGTAGCGTAACCGTTTTAGATGGATCGAAATAACGTTACTTCAAAATAAAAATATCGCACTATTATATTATATTGTAGAAAATAATATAATTAAAAATCATAATTTTAAAGATTATATATGAAAAAAAAATTGTACAAAAATTGGTCGATTCTTTAAAAAATATCGATATTTATATACGTATAAATGAATATAGGTTTATATGAAGATATATAAAGGGTGGTCGAAGTGCGGCATAGTAACGGGTCGATCGTATTATGTAAATACGGTCCGAGAGTACGGTTTTATTCTTAGGGGTCGCGTCTTGATCTCTTTCTGGACCGTGAAACTGACCGAATTCCGACAAAAAGCTTGTCCCAGGGCGGTCGATATTGCTTATTATATTCTTTAGAAACGTGTTTTTTTTCTACACCTCAAATATGTAAAAAAATCTAAATATATCACATAATACATATATTGATATGATTTATATTTTTTTCAATAAAAATTCTTTAAATACATTGAAATTTTTATATCTATATAATAATTCGTATTGAATCATTTTATCAATTTAATTAAATATGTACTTCAAATTCAGTTATCTATTTTTAACAGAAATTTATATATAACAATATATTACTTTTAAATCAAATGAGTAACATTTTTAAATTTATTTTTTTAATGAATTATTAACTAAAATATTACTAATAAATTTTATTGTTATTTTGATACCAAAAATTATCATCGGAATACGTTATTTAATATAGACTATTAATTTTTATAATATTTTCCAAATCTTCTTCATTAAATCACGATATAATTTTTTTTTGTAAATTTCATCAGAATCAATAGATACGTAATTTATTAATAAGATTTATTTTAACCTGTCTGGTACTATGACCGTACATGTACGGTTGGATCATACTATATGAAAAGTACTAAGTGCCGAATTTTTTTCGAAAATATATAACACACTTTTGCATATTTAATCCTGTATCGAGCAGGTTAAACGTGTGATAATTATTAAATAAATTTATATGATTTGGTATATGAATAATAATTGTATATATAAAAGAGGCGAATGTTGACATTAGTTTTATTTATTATTTTATAAGAAAAAAAAATATTATGAGGTAAAATGACAAAAATTTTCTTCATAATAAAAAGAAAATAGGTGCGAGCGAGACAGAAATTAGTATTTTTTTTTTCGGCATCGTTTGCGCTTTTATTTTCGGCGCCCCGTAACAAACTAGCTGCGCCATAGTTGCGCTGTCAGCCTGCACGACAACGGCGAAGGAATAAGAAGAGAGAAATAAATAGAGGAGGACGTAGATTTATTGCAAACACTACACACTGCGGAGATATATTGTTGGAGAAACAGACTGCACGGAGGCGGAAAAGGGGCGAAGAAGCGCTAGAAAGAAGAAGACGAAGAAGTGGAACGGAAGAACTGCGACGGTGGTAGTCGGTGGTGGCGATGGAGATAACACTCGGAGTATGAGACGCGGCAGCAGCCGAGACCAAAAGGAAAACTGATGGAGGCGAAGGAGGGCGCAGAATAGAAGAAAAAGACGAGGAGTAGACCAGAGAGGGAAGTTTGAACCGAGAACGAGCCGGAGATTTATGAGGCTGCCATAACGAGACAGGCGAGTGGCGTGCGTCTCTTAAGGGCGCCTCCAACACCCACCAATGATGAGAAATTATACCGTTTTATAGGCGGCCATTAGCGATTTTGCCCTCGTGGCGTGAGAAACTCACCCCATTACCGGATCCCTTCGAGAACAAAAATCACACGTCATGACTTCAAAGGTATTCTGCACGCACATAAACATATTCATAAATATGTATAGGGGTGTTTTTTTTTAATAAGTATATACAACTTAAAATTAAAATGAAACGCAGACAAATAGTGTTACTTGACTTTATTAGAAAGATAATTATGCCATTTTGATTGAATATGATTTTCGGCATGTGAGCTAACCGAGATGTTGGCTCGGAGAAAGTCTAAACACCATTCCAATTTTCTATTACTTTATGAAGCAATTGAGGTCGTATGAAAGCGATAACGTAGCAAATATTGTCTTTTAAGATCACTGCTTAGCAGCAAAGTCCAGAGATTTTCTTGAAGACCAATTCACAGGTTCATTTTCACTAGTAACTTTATTTTGAATCTAATCACCAAATGTGCACAATAAATCCATGGTTATTTGAATTAATGACTCTGATGGACGATTATGTCAACCGTAAATTGTACGACGATCTCAATAAGTTCTTCGAACTGTATACATAAAGTTTTATATTGTACTTTTATAAAAAAAAACGTCCTATATGTGAAAAATGGAAATAATTTATATATATTATACATATATATCGTCAATCACTTACCATTATCTTGACTTGAGAATTAATAAGCGGATTTAAAACATCGATATAACACACAATGGAATAGGTAGGTTAAATGTGGTTCACATAACTGATTGCCAGCTCCGTGCGAAGATCCCGACGTGTACTCGAAAATATATACAAGTATAAAGGCATGCAATGATGTTTAATCGCCTCGTAGTCGAGAGATTGATGACTTCATCAGCATCAAAACCACGTAAATACGTTCACGTACATATACGCACCACAACGTAACCGTATATTCATTAAACACATAAGGATTTATTAGTGATCATACAGAAAAAAATAGATAGATATCATAGATGAATTCGTGATACAATGTGGTGAATTTTAATGTTTTTTTTAGTCTTACTATATATGTACGTTGATAAATTGTTGCTAGTTTTAAAATTTAATGCAAGCATTTTATCGTTCAATATGGACTCTATATAAAAGTTAAACTTTTCACTATTTTGATTTTTCTATCGTTTTTCTATTCTTTTTTTTATATTTTTTTATATATATATGGGTGGCGGTGGTTATATCTACGTCGGTAAGTAGAGTAAGGGCAAGGGAGTTGTGTACTTTTAAGACAGGGCGGTTCAACAGTATATTCTTATATAATTTATATAGATTATGCAATTTAAATTTTCATCGATTTAAACGCTAATAAAATGAAATGAATGATAATTAAAAAAATACTATTTAATATCATTTATTTTAAATTCAATGATTATTGCGATTATATTGAAATATTTTGATTTAGGATAAGTGATGGAAAACTTTTATAATATTTATATTTAAAAAATATGACTATATTATTTATTATATTATTAATTCTTTATTAGTTTTTTTCAAAAATTAATATTGTAAATATATAATTATATAAAAATATTTTTATATAAATTTACAAATTGTAATGATGTGATATTTAGGAATATTTTTAATATATATTTTTTAATGTCGACGAAATTGAAGTATAGTGATGAGAGTTGAACCTCCCTATTTCGTGAAATTTTCTCGGCTCCGTTGATTTTCTCAGTCAACCTCTATTGTGTTCGAAGGGGCCACATTTTTCCAACTATAATGCCCGAGAAAAACGGTCGGAAAAACAACACACAAGATTTATTCGATCTTGGCGTGCACGGACGGAGCGAGACAAACGGTCTAGCTCGACAAAACAAATGGCCCTACCAGGGGGTGGGACAGGGATGGATATACACTTTGTATTTGTTTAGGGGGATGCGCAAGTGTGCGCGCGCCCTTAAGTGTGTATAATAAATTTTAATGTAGGTTCCGCGCACAGTAATCAATCTTATCTCTGGGAGTTATTCCCATTTTTTCTTATTCGCGCATCATTTTTTCCACGGCCATTAATATATTTTTTAATACAAAAAAAAAAGAAAAAAAACCGCGGCACCGTTCTCTCTTTCTCTTTGTTGTACTTTTTTTATGAACGTGTGGTTTGTTTTATTTATTTTTATTTTATTTTTTTTTTCAACGAAATATTTTCCGACGGTAGCACCCGTGAAAATGTGGACGCGATGAAAGCGCACGAAGCGTAATAAAATGACATAAAATAAAACACATTAACTCGAAATGCGTAAAATGTACTTGATGGTGAAATCAAAATAACAAGAATATATGTTTTGTTTTGTAAAAATTACCGTGCTTGTACTGTAATAAGAATGTATACTTTCAGAATATAAAATAAAATATTAGTGATAAAAATTCGACTTTTATATGTGTGTGATGATATTTTTATTTAAACCAATTGATTTTTTAGTTAATTTACTATAATTATTAATTAAAATAAAAATTATATAATTATAGAAGGTAAAGACACTTTGACTATGTGCCAATATATTACTCATTTTTAATTTAGAAATATTCATTAAAAAAAAGAGTCAATGAAGTTATTAATATCAAACATTTTGAATAAAATTTTTATATATTAAACAGTGAGAGTTTTAAATAAAAGTATGTAAATGAGAAAAGTTAAAAAAATAATTATATATTTCTTCCTTCCACTATGATGTTTAATTTTATATTATTCCTTTTAAATAAATTCTTTGCTATTGAGCTATCATTTTTTTTATTTTTACCCATATTTATTTTTAGTCAAGTTATTTATTTAGCACAAAAATATTGATGATCATTTTCTATGACTGGAAATAAAATTAAAATGGAATCAAAATTATTATTAATAAAAATACAATGAATTTGTAGTGAGTATATAGTTAAACATCTTCTTTTTAAATAGATTGTATTTATTTTTATTATCCAATACATTTATATGCACAATATATATTGTGATGTTTTTTTTTTCAGTATACACAGAAAACGCACGAACCTTTCTCCGAGTAATAAATAAGATGCATTAAGGAAATAAAAGCTCACTCACGGTTACACGAAAGCACCATTCAATTATCTCGAAAGAAAGCCGTAATCTCGCCGGGAAAGCGTTTTGATTAAGGCATAAATTGTAAAGTTCGAGGGTCCACCCCGGATCTGGTCTGCGCCGTTGACACTAAAATTGTCGTTGCGATCGAGCAGACCCATCAATTAGGTCCTCTTCGTCGCGAATGAGTACAACGAGCCAGAGAGGGCGAGCAAATTATATTCCGGAAACGGGGACAAGCAAAAAAAAAAAAAAAAAAATTGCAAGTCGACCGACTCGGGGGTAACTGAGGGGTAAACGCCTTCGTGGCACTCGTCAGAGCCGTTCCCAGGGTGGCACTTAACTTTTTATTACCGGCTCGGTAAGACCTGCCTTCCTCTCCTCTAGCCTCCCCGGTTTGGTCGACTCATTTTCCGGTTCCGGTATAATTTCAATTATTTTTTCAGTAAGTTAAGCAAACATTGACCGTAATCGCATCACACGGCTATCAAGATCCAATTTGGTTCCGAGGGTGGTTCCGAGTTATCTGACGCCACTCTCTTCTTGAACTCGACGGACGCAATGTCTATCACAATTTAACTGCGTCGGATTAAACGCGCACGCCGCACTTTTACTGTACATTTTAACCGAAACCTTTGAATACGAATTGTGGATATTAAACATTCTTTAGCTGCAAATAAGTTTTTTTTTTGATTTTTATTGTAAACATTTATTTTTAACTTTTAAATCTATATATATTTTAAAATAATTTATATCTAAATAATTACTATTTTCTCTTTATATACTATAAAAAAAAATTTTACTAGTTAAACCATTACACTTATCATCATAAAACAGTTGAAAATGCCCATTTACAAATCAAAATTGTCCCTGTATATAATTTTATAAAATATTTTTATTTTTGCGGCGATATTTCAGAAAGATATAATATTCATATCTGAATGTTGGATATAGAACTAGAGGCTCGATTATTTTTAAAAATAGTTAAGACATGATATTAATTTAGTCATTCAATATCATGTCTTTAGTTTTAGAAGAAATTTTTATGATAAAACACTCGCTTTACGACACTTGTCAATTTTACGAATAATCTGATTTGATTTGAATATATTACAAAATATATATTATATTTATTAAATGTTTTTATTGATTTTATTTAATGCACATTTCAAATACATTAAAGATATTTTATTCGTTGGAATTTTGTAAAATGTTATGCTCATAAAAATAAGTATATAAGAAAAACCCGTAAATCTAGTGTTAAATAAAATAATAATAATTTATAAATTATATATATAAATTGTTATATATATATATATATATATATATATATATATATATATATATATATATATATATAATTTATTATTATCAGAAAAAAAACGCTTTTTCGTGGTTGTTTGTGCGATATCGTTCAACCCCTCGATAGAAACACGTTCAACTGATAAACTACGTCGCAACCCTAGAATGCGGCATTAATTCGGGATTAATGACGCCGAAACTAGATTATTATTACAGTAAGACTCAAAGGGCAATGGCGCACTTAGCTTCACACAATCTCTAAGCACGGAATGCAAGAAAACTTATGCGCACCGAGCAATTTTCCCTCGAAATAATCCCGGGAAAACTGTTTCAATTCACCGAAACCGCACTTAAAACGAACGCATGCACACCTAAAGCGTACGGAATTTCACTATAAAAATATATGGCGTAAAACGATATGATGTTGCGTCGGATTATTCGTCAGAATACATAGAGTTGTAATTTGTCTTTATCATTGATACTATTATGATGCTTTATATTATAAAGTATACGTGAATCTTTGTGTGTGTGTATGTAGTTTTTCTTATAAATATTCCATACTGTTGCCACGCGCGTGGCCAGGGCTCAATTATGCATAAGTACGATGGAGATAGTACGTGATGTTAAACGGGGTTTTCCATATTGCCGTTCGTAGACTAGAAATTTATGGTAGATAAATGTGAATATTTGTAATATTTTTGGTAATAAAAGATATTTGAAGTTTATTCCAGAAAATTCATTTGAAATTAGATTAAATTATAATAGTTGAACTTTTACAGTCATTCATTAATATTATATAGTAAACTAATTCTATAAATATATTTTATATACTATTCTTGTCCAATTTTATATTATTAAAATAATGACATTATTATGTTTTTCACATAAAACTATATTCTACTGTTTTTTTTTATGATCTAAAATATATATTTTTTTTAAAGAAAAATCAATCTTACATGAACAAAAAAGTAATATTGATTTTAAAATTCATCATTGTCTATATAATTGTCCATAGTGGTCCGTAATTGCCCATCATTACCAACGGCCTATTTAAATTAATACCTATTGATGACAAATACCGTATAATAAGATTGACTATCGGGACCAAACCTTACGTAACGCTGATACCGTACAACGTCGCGAATATATCAATGAACGCGCTTCAAAATTCATTAATTCCTCGTTTAATTATATAGTGGTTGGCGACGCCTGTCAGATGTGTCGATGCAGCGTACGCGGTCCGCCCGGCGGCCCAAATGCGTCGTAATGTATGGCGTGGCGCTGTGTGTTCGCCGTTCGTTATTTGTAACACATAACACGTTTTACATTAGGCGGGCCGCTGACGGCGCCGCCCCACGCCTGACTAATTTGAGGATTAAACAGTTTTGCAACTCAATTTGTATTCGCCGGGAGGGCATCGGCTTTTACCATGGAAACCGGCGACGCGCTGCCTTTTTCGACTATGAGGCCCCCCCCCGGCTCAAAATCGAAGCCTGCATTTTGCGCACGACCATCAAAATCGTGCTAAAACTGTATGCACTGTGAACGGGACCACTAAATCTGATCACTGCCGCACTAATTAATCGATTAATTTCAGTATTCTAGTCGTAAATACTATATATATATATATATATATATATATATATATATATATATATATATAATGTGAAATTAGTATGCGAAATATCGTTATATTGCATAAAGCAATACGGGCGAAAAGAACGATGTTTGCGTTTATAGCCGCACCTTTAGAGGTCAGCTGTCAAAAATTTTACATGAAAATATATTATAATGAGTCGAACACAGATACGGCAATGATGTATATTTTGTATTGTAAAGATCATTTAATAATAAATTGTAAGAATAAAGAAGAATGTGACATCATCGGTAACGGCACTAGTATTATATATATATATAGATAGCTGAAAGTATAAATGCGTGTATACGAAAGTCGAAGGGTAGTTGGAAATCCGGGAATGTCGGTGGCCGAAACAGGGATTTGGTCGACTCACCGCCAAGGTCATTAAGGGCCATTATCCCTTGCGTTTAATACTCCTGGCATTCCTACGGTCTCCATTTGCATGATTACTTTTCTTTCGCTGCCAACTGCATTTCTTTCTCCTTTATTATTTTTTTACGGTCGCCATCTAAAAAATGTACTCATTTGTACGGCGGCTTCTAGTCTCCTATTCGCCCTTAAGTGGTGCGATCTTGCCTTTTTTTTATATATATCTCTTTTTCTCTTCATTCTCCTATCTCTTTCGCGCCATCAATTGAATTAATTCAAGAGTTCGTCTCGTCTTGCAAATGTGAACTCTCCGTGGCCATCTCTAGTCTCCATATCTCGTAAAATGCTAACCTCTTTTGTCTTCGCTCTTTGCGGAATATGTAGAATCATACTGGTATTATTGCGACATTTTTATGAATCATTATTGTAATTATATTTCAGTTTATTTATAATTATCATAATTTGTATTTTTCATTACAGAATAATATTAAAAAAATATTTTTAACATATATGTTTTAAATACTATGATAGATTGAAATATAAGTGTTTTAAAAATATAAAACTTCCAGATTAAATTGTCTACAATTATTTAATTTAAAAATAGTATATTTTTAAATTTGTGTAATCAACAATTCGACTCTTTAAAAAATAAAACAACACTGAAATTTTTAAAGAAAAAATTTAATCCACTTAGGGATGTCATATTGCTGATTTTTTTTATTTACGAATTAGAACTTGGAAAATAATATTGTAATTACCATAATTAAAATCATATAAATATAGACTATTCAATCTAATTCTAATATAGAATTAGGAATAAAACAATAGTTTCAATTTGATTAATATTTCAATATTACATTTGTATTTTTTTCTATCCAAAAAAAAAAAAAAAAAATACAAGACGATTTTATTTTCGCTGAAGACGTTTGATTTGAAGCCGTATCCTCTTAATAAAGCTCCATCCTCGAACGATTCGGCATAAATTATTTCAAAAATTTGCATAAATTCAAATCGACAGAATAATCAGGATAGTTGAGGATGAAGCGGCTGTAGAAGACGCCGTATAATACCTGAGAGCGGCATCCTTGAGCTTCCCGAGTAAATAATCCTTTCATCCCGGTCTCTAATTGTTCATTTGAAGGCACGACTATACACCTCGACTGTCTAAACAACCGAATTTCCTCCAAGATTTAGGACGGTACGTTTTGTGGAAATTCAGACTAAGCACGAACACTTTACCTTACAAATTCGTTTTATCTCTCGTATACGTTGTACGTATTCTCGGTCCGTATGTAAGTGAAATGTACCCGTTTTATACAGACATTACACTGTTTCCTGTATCGGAAACAACGTTTATATCCTGGAATTTTTGGCGAAAAGTCACAATCGGCGATTTACATACGGCATATTTGCTTCATATCAATTTAAATTTTCATAGATAAAACATTCATCTATATATACTTCATACTAAATAACGATGAATTAATTTGAAATGAAAATATGTTCATTTTTAACATCAAATACTACAAATATTTTATCTATGTATAGTTTCCAAATAAAACTTTAAAAATTTATATCATTATATCAATATAATATAGAATGGATTTACACTACTTTCAACGAATATGGTTCATACAGTGAATGAGTATTTCTATCGGTTTATTTAGTATTTTATAACGTCAATTTATTTTTATAGTTTAGAATTCAACTATGAAACTATTATTAATTTTTGAAGAATTTAAACAAATCACTGCAACATTTAAGTAAATTATATATTAAAAAAATATATTGTAAAATGATTTTAAAAATAATCTGAATTATATTATAAAGATAATTGTGCATAGTAAAATTCGAACGATATGATAAATATGCGTATTAAAAATATATATATGTATAAAATATTATATATGGTTTATAATACGTAACAAAATAAACGTATTTATTTATATATCCATAAGTATATTTAGTTGTATCCTTGTATATAAGAGAGACCGAATTGGGCCCTTTCTACCGATCCGGTAGCTTGTTCTCTTCCGTTGCCATTCACATAATTAACTTGCCTTATTCCACCTCTGAGGCATTAAGGGCTCTACGGGTGCCACCGCGCGGGTTCTGCCTTTACACAAATATCTGTGTTCTGGGCACAAAACCCCCCTTGGCTGCCCCCCCCCTTGAAAACTCCCTATTATTTCGTTCGCCGTGTAACAGAGAGAACGATCCAATGGAAAATTCTAACGTCCCTCCACCGCCCCCCCCCTCGTTTCTGTATTTTCGGCGAAGTTCGCAGTTTGAGAAGCGTCGCAAGCCGGAGACGTCGCAGTTTGAGAAGCGGCGCGTACCGGTTCTCACTTAACCGGAAGATTTCCATTTCTTGCGGATTGTAATTATTCGATTACAGTTAAGCTCCGGGCCTCCGCCGGGGATTATTGGCAAAACTTCGCCATTCAAATCAATGGACCGAGGCGAACTCGACGACGATGTTTGACAATAATTGCCCGACAACCTTTGCTTTCTATCTATATATTTAAATAATGTAAATAAAACTTTTGTCTTAAATTATAATAAATATTATTTTATTTTTATATTCTAAATTTATCGTCGATCGATAGGTTTTTATCTAATGATAAATAATTTGACGATAGCTTCAAAATTGAAGGAATACATATATTTTTCTTATTTACGAACATTTAATTCATATAATAAAAGGATGTTAATTTATGAAAAAAATCAAAAATGTATTTTATGTTATTATGTATTCTTATCATAATATAATAAATAATAAAATGGAAAGATAAATCGTAATATAAAAACGATTATTTTTTTCAAATGAATATCGTCGCTAAAAATTTTCACATACATTATATATAGAAATGATATTAAAGAAAATAAAATATCCATTTTTTTTCGAAAGCGAATATGCTGAAAATAAAATAAATAAATATTCCATACGAATTCAAATTCGATTATAATACCTATTGAATAAACTGCAATATTCCTGACATTACAGCGAAACGTTTTTCCAGCCGGGATTAACCCTGTGTCCTTTATTTTTAATATATTTATATATATTATATATATATATATATATATATATATATATATATATATATATATATCGGGATTTTTTTCACTCATTCGCGAAGCTATAAAGTTTCCATTAATAAATTCAATGAATGAAAATTGAATTTATTTTCAGTCATAAATATTTTTTTTTCGTAATAAAAAAATATCGGATATATATTCTAAGTAATCTTTGTCATTGGTATAATATATATTAGTAAATATAATACATAAGTTGTAATTAATAATAAATATTTCTATTATTGTTTATATTATCAATTGTTTATATGTTTTTAGAAGTATTTTTTAGAATTTTGAATAGTCTGATATTTATAATATAACGGATTTTTTTTTACATTAATATCTGTAGAATTTTATAATTAAATGTTTTTAATTATATATGGTTTCAGTTTAAATTATTAATTACTACTTAATTTAAATTTCTCTAAGGAAAAAAAGACATTTTAAACAAAAGCACAAAAGCAGAAATGTTTTTATGTTTAATTATTAATCTACATTTTTTTAATTCATAAGATTATTTAAATTAAATATATGTTATTAAATATATTATTATCCGATCAAAATTTTATTAAAAACAAATAATAATAGTAAGAGTGTATCACTTATGATAAATCTAAAACTCTATATAAAAGTTACTATCAATTTTTCCAAAAACATACGCACACATACACACACGTGGAAAAAGTCTTCTTAAAGTTCAATATAAATTTCCGGCGACATTCGAATGCAGCTCACATCGTCTTGTGCATCATCATCAAATCAGCATTTACAGATTTGCGACGGATCCTATTGGATTTGAACGTCGAAATAAAAATAAAAACTCGCGCTCTCGCGCACACACACACATACACACACACATATATATATATACATGAATACATATGTATATATAACGATATTTTAGGGGTGAAAAAAGGAAACGAGTCGTCGAGGGGAGGGAGAGACGGAAAAGCGGGGAGGGGAGGGGAGGTCTCGTGGAAAGAGGGAGCGATTTTCCAAGTGCGATTGAATCGGAGGCTTCGCGTAATGATCCGTCGGCTTTTCGCCTTCGGGCGGAAGCGGAAGCTCGAATCAGCCTTTTGCTCAACTCTGGAAAAAAGGTTAAAATGAAAAGTTACCGGATGCGAACCATTTGAACCGACCGAAAATGGCCACAATGCCGACGCACACACACACACACACACACACACACACACACACACACACACACACACATGCATAGCCGGAAAATCTTTTTCTCGCGGTCGGTTGAAAATCGTAAAATTTGCGAAACGCATCTATCGATCGTAAAATGTTGTCATGTCGTTTCATTTATTTATTTCTAATTATTTTATATATACATATATAAATTGGAATATTATAAA
This sequence comes from Leptonema lineaticorne, assembly GCA_024500535.1. Lineage (NCBI taxonomy): Eukaryota > Metazoa > Arthropoda > Insecta > Trichoptera > Hydropsychidae > Leptonema > Leptonema lineaticorne. Next base: position 4,942,195 of record JANIJI010000059.1, on the reverse strand, counting down.
AAATATATTATATATTTTTTATTACCTTTACGAGTTAGAATTTATTAATTGATTCAATTGTTTTATTAAAACAATTCAATTAGATTAAAAATTTACTATTGACTAGTGAATAAATTTAAATGATCAAATTTAATTAAATTTGTTATTTAGGTTTAAATAAAATTTTTGATTTGATACGGGCAAAATGAGAAATAAAAACTTATTTATTACAAAATTTTATTAGAATATTTTCCATTAATATAAAATATCAATAATTCAATCTAATATATGATTTATTACACAGTTTTAATTATTTTAAAAAAATGTGTAATAAATCGTATTTTAAATTTGCAATACTTAATGTTTCTAATCTCTAACACGTAATCACGAATTAAAAAAATATATAATAATATATGTAAAAATAAAATAAGAAGCAATTTTTCAAATAGAGCCAAAACTACGTCATATCTTACTATTTGAAACGGGACATTAACTTAAAGTTTCAGATTTATAACGACGTTTCCATCGCCGATTTATGTATAATAAATATCATACATTATACGAAAATAATTATGCACATCTGAATTTCGTTCAGAAGCAATTCAAAATCTTCAAATTTAATTTGCCTAATAACAATAAAACGTTCTCGGTAAATATATTAAATTTTCATTTAACAGTCGGCGCACTGATGAAATTATCCGTCTTCAAAAGCGTAATTATAAAACGGCATGTAATCCATCTTTGTGCAACGTTACGTCGTATTCGTGTAACATTATATAGGGTCCGAAGGCATCGCTTTGCGAAATGAATTTTCCATGAATTTTCCTTTGGCACCCTCGCCCCTGCGTTCGCTTTATTCTTTTTAATGGCATTTTTAATGTTCGACAATCAATTTGATCACGTCCCGTTTCCCTCCATAAGACAATGTAAACTCTTTTCAACGAAAACCAATATTTCACCTTCAACTATTTAGCACATTAAAATGTTATTTTACGGATTCATAAAATGGAAATTTTCCTAAAATTTTACTTTATTGTAATTTAAACTATAAATTCAATTTTCATATTTATATTTTCTAAAGATTATTAAGAAAAAAATATTTATATTATAATGTGATAATAATAACAATGATGAAAATATCATTTATATCATAATTTAATCGATATACGTCTTCAAATAAGAATATATGTAATCGAGTATCGTTTGATATATTTTTTTTTCTTTTCAATTTTCTCGCATGATTTTGCAAGCGATGTAAATTACGAGACGGACACCCTTGAGGGATGAGTTCGCCCTGCTGAGGGACAAAATGGCGCTTCAGGACCGCTATCGTACAAAAAGGACGAGGTAAATAAGGAAGAAAGGGAAGCCGAAGGATGCACGGAGGTTAACGAAAGAGGACGGAAAAGGAGGACGAAGACGAGCACGCGGATGGAGGATGAAGAAATAACGTAGTATGGGGTAAAAGTGAAGAAGGAAACAGAGAGGGTCTGGCGGGGTCTCCATGGAAACCCTCACGTGCACCCAATTGCAGCCCGCAAGGGTCGAACCCGACACTGAAATACCTATGTTGCCATACGAATTTACAATAGCGCCGATCCACATTAAAACCCAATTCTGGACCTTTTTATTCCTAATACGGATCACCGACTACGTGAATCGACATATATTTTTAAATTACCTGGTAAATTTCCTTTACTACAATTTAAAGATACTTATTCTATTCGAATTTTGTAGTCGACGTTTCAGTATGACGAAAAAAATACAGTATCAAATGCAATTATCTTAGAAAAATGTTTAATACAAAAAAAAAAAAATATCTAAATCAGTTTTATAACAATTTTTTTAGATGATTTATTTTGTATGAGATATAACATCAAACTTCATATATAAATGTAACGTTATATACGTTACCAAAAATCAACATTATATCAAATTATTATATATTTAAAATTGATTTATTATTTTTACATAATTAATGACCTGTTCAGTCCTATATAAACAAATAAAGTAATCCATAGAACTAATAAAAATTTTTATCATTAAAATATTAAAACATACTATTTTAAAGATTTTATTTATAATACTAGTATAATTTCATGTGGACGAATTGTCAATTTTACTTCAAATTTTAAAATATAAATTTCTATTGAAAAATTCTAAACTGTATCTTATTTCTGATAATAAAATTAATATAAATAGATTTGAATACTAAATAATTAAAATAAATATTTGTTAAATATAATAATTGATATATTAAAAATTTTTTTTTGTTGATTATATATTATGGTATATTTAGAGTGTGTCTGTTTCAAACATGTATTATATTATATATACAAATTCTATATTAGGTCACGGCCGACATAAAAGTTACATATCATTTTCATAAAAGACCACCTGTAAGGTGAATAAGTCATACAAAATGCGACTCGTAATGCGCTTGACTCCATAATATCAGTCCTTTTCAACGCCAGAAATTTCAAACCTTTTTCTCTATGAAATAAATTCAAATTAATATAGCATAAATTTTCATTTCAAATGTATAAATCTATTAAATTTGACGCCTTAATATATCAGTTTAAGATATTTTTAAAAATTTATTACCTGAGATTGTTTATAAAATTGTTTTTTTTTTGTATATTAGTAAATTTGATCATTATAAAAAAAAAATAAAAATAATTGCGATTAATGTTTTTAAATAATATGAAAAAGTGAAAAACCTTCACAAGAATGCGTATATCGTTAAGTGGTAACGTATACTATAATATATAAAATAAAACAACGGGTCAGGAACCTGCGAGGTGGAAGCCCTTAAACGGTAGTTTCCTGTAGTTCTTAAAAGTATGTCTGCGAGAAAAGAGAGGAAGCTCGTCTGCGGCTTTATGATAACATCAACCGGGAGTGCGGCCACTTCACCTGGTGGGGCCGTGGCTTCCCGCTCGCAATAAAAAAGAGTTATGGGGCCAAAAGCAAAAAGAAAGAAAAAAAGAGAAAAAAGAAAAGAAAACTCGCCAGCCTTTTATCCGGCAGACACAGTGGATCCTCTGGTACACCACTAACCCGACATCCACATCCAGGATCACTGGATCAGGTGCCTGCGGCCACGGCGTTCGCGTTAATCATAATTTTTACTTCGGATGCCTTTTCGAAGCTTACATAAAAATCGACTAATTGTCGTCTGTTCGGACCGTTTTCGTATTCTTCGTCGTATCCTGAGACGTTTTTCCTTCATATAAATATATATATATTTTTTCTTTTGTCGTCGTCTGCTTTTTACTCGTTGTACGTGAATATTTTTCGCTATTTTTCGTCGACGTTTGTCTCTCTTTTTCGTCATTTTCCACTCGTATCTCGTGGATATATATATATATATATATATATATATATATATATATAAGCGGTAGACATCAGGCTTCTTATACTTGCTCGCCATTTATCATCGTATGCGACTGGCCCAAATATTATGTTACCGAAAACGTTTCGACGTATGTGGCTTGAATAAAACACGCCATACAGATCTATAAGAATTTATATATATATATATATATATATATATATATATATATATATATATATATATATATATATATATATATATATATATATTATATAAATGTACTCATGTATGTTCTTCCACGAAGTTTAGTGTCCTTTTTCGAGACGTAAACGAATTATTTACATTACGGCATATGTTTTATATTGTTTCAGTGATTTGTCGCAAGCGTTGCAATTCTAAATATATTATTATTTACCGTACCTCGTTTTCAAGTATATTGAATTATAATTCTAAATATAGAATAAAATTCATCATGTATTTTTTTATGATTGAAATAATAATAAAAAAATCATTAGCATTATTAACTTTTATGTTTTGAAAATTATCATTAATAAAATATATTTTTTATATAGAAAAAAACTTTTTTATATAAATTATAAAAAAAAACAATGCATGTTATATTTTAAATAAACTTTATTTAAATAATAAATTATATATTAATGAAATATAAAATATATGAATGAACGGACATCTATTAATAATAATAAAAATATTTAAATTACATAAAACAAAATATCATTAAAATAAATTATTATCTCAATAGATGTCACTATAAAAATTAAATAAAATTATTATTTAATTTTGAAAATAATTAATAAATATTAATCAAAACTAAAAATATATTCAATTTAAATATAATTCAAAATATAGATAAATCAAACACATAAATATATAAAATAATTTTTTATTATTTCTAAATTTATTTATATAACATTTTTTTTATTTTGAAAGAAGATAATAAAAAAAAACCTATAGACAACAAATATTATTTTTGGTCTGTCAAAATTAAAAAATAATTTTAAAAATAAAAAAATATATATAAAATAAAGACTCCCTGGTTATATATTACCTTTTGGATATAAATTGAAGGTCACATTGTAGCTGTCGCTTTTTATTCATAAAAAAAATATTTAAATTAAAAAAATTAAACAATATAATTAAAAGCAGAATCAACAAATATAACCTAATTTTACGCGTAAAAACGTATATAACAAAGTAAAAATTGCATATAATTTATAGATATTTTTCCGAAACAAATACTATAAAAATATACAAAGAATATAAAAAATATTATTAGCTTAATTACTATCACAAATAAATGAGCTACTTGAATTTTTTTTTAAATGTTCTAGCTAATAATGAACTCCATGATAAAAGTAAATGGTATCAAGCAAAATGCATTTTAGCATTTTAAATATTAGATATTTTTGTATATATTTATATTATTTGCATGAAAACACAATTGCTTGTTATATCACAGGTGTGGAGTTCAAGTTTGTAATGGAATTAAAATATTCTCATAGTATTTGCACAGCCGTGATTCATTCTGTATTGTACATATATCATTCCTGAATTGTGCCAATAATACAGTGCAAGAACGACGAACAAGTGCCACCATTGATGAGAATGTCCGATGAAGTCGAATCTTCCAGCACACCAGCGTTCAGGTATTTTGAGCAAATATATGGAGAATGCCAGGCCGCTGATGATGTACATTCCGATTACACGTGGAAACAATAGCTAAAAAAATAAAATAAAAAAGTTTTTTTCAAATGTTGAATTATCATGAAATGAAGAGTCGTTCACATTTATAAAGATAATTTGTATTATTATATTTAAAGAAGAGTTTGATTATATATTTACAAGTTTATTTGTAATTAGATATTCTAATGTAAATATTTTCTTTATTAAAATAAAATTATTTACAATTCATTATCAATATTTTATTATTTGAGCAATAATTAGTAAGCTTATGAGTAATTATTTATATTTAAACTTATGATATTATTATTTATTTAAAAAATAAATGTTAGAATAATATTGATTAATTTATTATTAATAAATAAAAATGTATATATGTCATGCTATATTAATCATATAAAAATTAAAATTATATTAAATAAAAGGTTTAACTTACTTGAACCATGGGATTATCAAAACCGCCCATGGTAATTGCCCAGTGTAATGTAGGGACCACGCCATAAGCTGCCCATCCAACAAAAATCAACATTTTAACATTGGCATTCATTTTAAATCTTGGTAATTGCACTGCCATTGCAACTCCGAAGATAAATGTAACCGTAATTAAATAAAACCATTTCAATGTCTGAAACAAAAATTAGACGTATAAAAATATGTTTTTACATATATTTTTATTAATATTTTGATAATAATCAGTACACACTTGATGACACCAAAATGCATAATAAATTCCTGAGGTGTAAATGGCCAACAGGGAGAGAGATATACCAAAAAGATCATACATTAAAAAACAATTGTATGTGTCTTCAGATCTACACGAGAACGTGTGATATAAACTCGATAATATCATACAAGCCTGAAATAAAAATAAAAATTTAATTACACGTTGAAGAAAGCAGTTTCGATAATAAATGTATTGAAAAAATAACATATTTATAATATTATAATGTAAAATATAGTCATCTTTTGTAAATATTGACATATGCATCTTATTATCAATGGTTCAGTCTTATATAAATAGAATTTAATCTTGTAAATGCATAATTACATATAATGACTGGCTGGAAAAAAAATTTAAAATAACATTGTATTATACATATCTTTTATTACACTATACCACACACGTTTTCAGAATTTCACTTTATTAGAATGTAAAAAGTAATAATTTAAAATGAAATTTATAAATTATTACAAAACATTCATAAAAAATGAAAGTTGTTTCATGTTATTAATTAGCTTTGAAGATGAATTCTTCGATAAAAATTTATTAAGACAAGCTCAAATTTAATTAAATTTTATTGATGTATAATAAAAATGAATTGATATATATATATATATATATATATATACATATGTGTGTGTGTAATAAAATATAATGATATTAATTACTTTGAAACAAAGGGAGATTGAATTTTTTTTTTCACAAGACAGCATAATTAACATATGTCAATATTTTAAATCATAATCTAATTCATGTGTCTTCAAATTTTCATTCAATATATTTATATTAAAAATAATTATCATTTTAACAAAACTACACGTTGAAAATAGGTTAAAATAATAAATTACAACTGTAAAGCGAACGCCATAAATCTTGAAAGTGATCCAAGTCTACAAGGATTGTAGCGTCATTTATTTATTTACACATTCGATAAACTTTAACGATATAATTAAACATCTTTTGGTTACAATATAAAACACGCTGAAACGATTAAAAAAAGCAAATGTTTTTTTTTCAGCAATTTTTCACGCTAATTAAAAATTTCACCGACAGATGTCGCTGAATGTCGGCGCGTTCAGTTTATTACGACATTCTGTCGTGAATCGCGATCGCGTTTCACAAATATAGAAAATAAAGTGCGTTAACACAATTATCGAGTTATAAAATCATTGAAAAAATTATTTATATATATATATTTATAATCAATGGAGAATTTCATCAATATATAAAACGTGACGTATTTCAAAGTGTCCTCGCGGACGTCTATGTTGTATAACGCAATCGCATTTCTCAACTTTAACATTGGGTGTCGACCTTTAAAATCGCTTTCACTTTCTTCGCGAAAAGAATATATATATATAAATATATATATATGTGTGTGTGTGTGTGTAAAAAAATATACACATATATATTCAACAGGTTAGATAGCTTAAAGCACCTTCCGTTTATACTCAATATGATTTTTTATATTAATTTAGAAACACATTAAAAAATCATTTCATTTCAAATTGACATAAAAAATTCATAAATTAGTTAAAATTTAAATTACATTTTTACATATTAAAAATAAACGCAATTTACGAGAGGTAGAAAAAACTTTTACTCTCTTCGCTTGAAGGTAAACGAGAATCGTCATAATATATCTTTATATGTGTGTGTATATTTGTTGAAAAAAAAAAGAAATGGCCAAATAAGATGAATTGCTCAACTATGACGGAACACTTTCAATTATCTTTCAATGAGGTAATAATTCGTTTTTAATCACCTGAAAACATGATAAAAGCACTCCGACGACCACTTTGTCTATGAACGATGCGTGAATGTTCAGCAATATCAGGTCGTTGATCGTCAATCCGAGGAATAGAAACCATCCAAACAGATGAGACCAAATGTTTATAGTTTCGTTTGTCCACCAGAATATACTGAAAAAAATATGACTTATATTTTAGAAACAAATTATGAAAAATATTGTAGAACACGATGTTTAAAATTGTACTTTTTATAAAATGTGCTAAATTAGAACAAAAGGACACATGTCTGTATATGACGTCACTTTTATAATTATTATAATTAATAATTATTATTTAATCTTTATGAATATATTCGTGGTGAATAGTAACATTATTGAATAGTCACCTTTTCGCGGAGAAGCTGTGTATATGTGTGGGTCAATGACTTTTAATTGGCAGGTCAAGTTTCCGCAAATTCGCATCTCAAATCATTGTATTTGAAGAAAACTGTCTTTTTATAAATGAAATGTTTTATTTTTTACTTGGAATAATAATATTTAGAATATGCTGAATGTAAAATTGTTTCTTTTTTCTTTATCATTTATTTATCGTAAATAGAATAATAATCGAAAGTTAAAATAAAAATGCAATTCATAGCGAATAAAAGACTAGAAAAATTGGAGCGTATAAAAAGTGGAAACCTGCCAGAGGAAAAATTTAAATAATTTCCACATAAATAGTTTCGCAAAAAATAAATAATCTTCAGCATCAAAAATATATTCTATCAATAATGAAAAAAAACGAATGAAAACATTTTATAATTCTTTACAATAAATATTTTAGTATATTTAAAAAAAACGTTATTAATAATTTCTATAATTATCGAAAAAAAATCACACAACGTTCGTCAGTAATTACTATTTTTAAAAATTATCAAAATTATTTTTTATGCTATTTTCATACTCAAAGCTCTTATTAAATTTACGTTTTCATAAAAAAAAATATTGGAATTAAATTATCAATAATTAATAGTTTGAGAAAATTAATGAAATGTTAGAAAACGCATCTATTAATATTTATAATTACTATAATTTTAATATATTTACAGTGAGCGTAATCAAAATATTATATAAAATATATATTCTACATATTTTGAGTGATGTGTAAAAATTTTATATTTGAAAAGCATTATCAAAAAAAAATTCTATAATCATGTTAAACGAATATAGATATGGATGAATCATGATAATACCTTTCCCAGCAGAGTAAAATCGGCAGGAATTTCCTGTAACCGGTTCTAATATAGGGATTATGCTGAAGATGAGGTGCAGCCTCTTCATATGGTATCAGCTGTCTCAGCTTATGGAATTCCTGCTCCTCCGGTGTAATTTCTTGGGTCGCATTGGAATTCTTGCGCTTTATGCATTTCGTCTGGGCCTTATCGTTGTCCAACTGCTTTGACGTCTGATCGTTCTATAATTGAACGCGGACCGAGAAAGAGAGAATGAAAAAAAATATATATATATATATAAATAAATTAAAAACGAGAATAAAATTAAAAAATTAGCCGTTATAAATATAAGACTAGAGGTGAAAAAACGCATATGTACACGAAAATAGACATAGTTTAAGCTTTCGCACGACCGTGCGTTAGTTTGTGCGGTTTGTCGCTAGAATAAAATAGATCGCACGAGTTGAAAACCAAAAGGAAATATCGTTCAAAAAAAAAAAAAAGAAAAAGAAACACAAACACAAAACCCGGTGACCTAAAAAATCGCTCTTCCGCATTCGACGATAAGACGATGAAAATAATGTATAAAATATAAATAATGATCATTCGTAAACATTCGAGCGAAATGAACTGAAATTGCGATTTTAATAGAGAGAAAAAAAAACGCATACAATTTGTTTCCTAGTGTTTTGAAATTGACTTAGTATTCCAATTGTAGATTCTCCAGTACGCGCACATGTGCAACATTTCATAAATGTGCGCGCTCATTTAGCAGATAGTGAAAGTATTTATGAACATTGCGAGATGTTTGTGCGATTATCTAGCGCGTGTTAGACGACTTTTAGACGAAATAGTAAAAACATTAATTAACAATTATTTGTTACATGTATAATATTTTAATCGAAAACGAAGGAAACGGTAGATAATTTGTTAACAAAAAAATAATAATTATTTTATTTATAAAAAGTTAAGGTTCTTAGTTATAGATGTCATTTTTTTTTAAAAAAGATTTTTCCCATATTTAACATTTAAATTAAATATATAAAATATAATTTAACGATTTTTCTAGGTTTCGAGGACAATATTCGTCATTCGTCGATTGGTTGAAATTTTTTTTTTTTTGCCTATTCAATATTTGACTGTTGTCGTTCGTGTTTAGATTTAGAAATCGAATGTTTTAATTGTGTCCATTGTGAAATCTAAATAAAATGAGGTTTAAATTCGTATTACGAATGATGCAACCCTATTTATTATTATTATTATAATTTAAATATTTACAAATGCGCTTAATTTAATTTAAGATAAAATAGTACAAACTATTTCAATTTAATATTTCTATTTATATATATATTAAAATAAGTTACTCGAACGCTATTCATATATATGATGTGTCATTTTTATCTTTCTTCAGAAATTTAGAAGTATTTTTCCTCATCAGATATTTTCAAAATGTTTGAAAAAAATATTGCCAAATTTTCAACATATTTTGTGTAATAAATTTGTAAAAATTACTAAAAAAATAAATTAGAAATGTTTCAGTTTTTATAAAATTTACTATGTTTAATTATTTTTGTATATAAATATTTTATTAAAGGAAAATCTTCATATATAGAACGAAACGGGAATAATATGAATTATCGATTTTCATTTTCATATTAAAATATGATAATTTTATTTCAATTATATAATTTGAAAGTATAGACGTTATTGAACATCTCTGTCACACGAAACTTGAAATATTAGATACATTTTCATATTTACATCGCTTCATTATATTGCATTGTATAATTCCGACATATTTTATTTTATTCGTAGACATATTGCAGATGGTCGTAAAACGAAAATGCGCCAGTTTACATACAATATATATATATATATATATATATATATATATATATATATATAAAACTGCACATTCATTCGGCGCAACGTCAATTAAATTTCACCTCATACAAAAGCCATCGAAACGTCAAAGATCTTTTATAATAACGTTCACTAAAAAAAAAAATACACACACACACACTAAACAATTAATTTATAATTCGGTGAAATTTTAAATTGAATAAATGTTGGTTTCATTGTTGAAATAGTGAAATGCGTTTAAGAGATTGCAAAGCTCGTTAATCAATCGGATTTGAACGTCGTTATTCTTCAAGTACCGAACCGTGACGTTGATATATTTGAAAATGTATTTTTTTTTAATATTTAAACCGACCGTGAAAAATCGTTAAATTATAATATATATATGTGGTATTTTAATAAAAGTTGATTTTTTAGCGTATTAATTAATTTTTACAGCGGAAAAATGAGCATCGTTTTCGACAAGACAAAATATAATATTATTTTTATTATTCATTAATAAAAATTCCCGTAATTGAATATAATAATAGATTACATAGATTAGATTGCAAATAGATATTATATCATATGACTAAAATCAGAATTTCCATTTTAAAAATTATTTATTCATATTAATCACTAGAATAAAATTTGTAAGATATGAAAACAATCCTTTAAAATACAATATACAATGAATATTGTGATTTTATAATATAATGATAAAAAATATATTTAAAAATCACAAGATCTTCATAATTAGTATAGAAAAGAGTACAGAAATAGTGAAAGAATCGAAGAAGGTTAATGACTTCTCTATTCAAAGATCGACTATGTATAATAAAAAGAAACTATTGATTGAGATGATGCGCTTATATAAGTTTTCACGGTTCAAATTACGATTCATCACTTGCATGTCAACTTTCGTTTGAGAAAAAAAAACTATTCATATTGTATTATTTTTCATTGTATAATTGCAAAACGATAACCTTCGTTGAAAGTCGTCGAATATTGTACGCAATAACGAGGTCTAGGCCCGCCTAGTAGTCTAGCGCTATCGATTTGCGAATTATAATTATATAAACGTTGTACGATCGTATCAATAAATTGCAACGTTACACTCGAATGTTTTATATATTATTATCGATTATAATTATACATTATTTTTTTTCGGAAAAAGTGAAATTATAAATGAAATAAAACTCGTGCAAGTGTACGAACATTTTTGTAAACTTTTACTCGAAAATATTGTACGAAACGAGATTGCCATATATATATATATATATATATATATATATATATATATATATATATATATATATATATATATATATATATATATATATATATAATATATATCGTAATTGAGCTGTGCTGCCTTTCACCGAAATCAGTGGCGTAGAAAAGATACATATATTTTTTTTTAAGAAAAAAAGACCGACAGACATTTTTTTTTAAACTCGTGTTCGAATATTAACATCGCAATACTGCATTAAATATATATTAATTTATGCTAGAAAGTGATACAAAGAATCGTTCGAAATTTGCACACTGCATTATAGAAAGACGATATTCTAAATATAATATTTTATAGATAAGAAGTGTATACATAATAAAAAAATGGACTGCGTCATCGATATTACACGGTTCAAGGTGTATATAATCGATTAATATCGTTTTGACATGATAAAAATTTTATATTAAACGAATAGGTGAAATCGATGTGCTCAATTAGATTATTGTATTAAAATACGTGGAAATCGATGATGTAAAAGTATTTATGAAAATTACGTGTAATGATTATAGATTTATTATTGTTTTGTTATTGATAAAATTATACTATTCTTTTTTTTTCATAGAAAATATTCAATTTGTATATAAAATAAAATCTTATGATATGAATAAGACTGGTTTACATCTGTAATAAATAGTATTATAATTAAATCATCATATCACTAGAATGTTAATTATGAAGTAGTAATTTTGAAATAATATTAGTATTTTATAAATATTATTCATCGTACAAAAGTAAATATAATTATATTTAATAACGAATATATTTTTGTAAAGAATTTTAAAAGTGTGTCATGTTGTCGTAAATTTAAAAACAATTTCATAATTATCGTTTTAAATAATTATCATTAAAATCAAGTGATGAACGCATCTTCTTTAAAATTTTGGTTTAATTTTTTTAATTTATTCTGTATATTATGAAATTATCAATATTATTATTATTAATTTTATTAATATTTATTAATATAAAACTTGAGAACTACTGATTTAATCAATCGAGATAATACAAATGTAAACATGAAAATTATATAGTATTTAATTTTATGAAATTCTAATATAAAAAATATAATTCATATTTTACTGAATAATTTTTATTTATAAAAATATATGAAATAAATAATAATATTATTTTAAGAGACATCAGTAAGGTTTCAATTATTATTTAGAACATAAATCAAAAATATTTTTACTATATAATATATGAAAAAGATACTAAAAATTCTGTTCTAATTATTTTCATGATTTTTTATAAAAAAAATATATATATATAATGGTGCGAAATTTAATATTCTTCAAATGCCTCAAAATCATTACCACGATTCTCTATAATATAATATAATTTATAATAAAAAATACCGATGTTGTATTATTTTGCAAAAATTTCACATACAGAAAGTCAATAAAATAATTAATGTGTCAAGGTTGTGGACGATTTGACACATTGAACTGACACAGTCACAATGAATACAAAAATGTTTTGATTATTTGTGAACGTTGGCAATCCGACACGAAACACACTTATCAATTATGCAATTGTATTTTCTAAACGAAAACAATGTTCGAAATAATAAATATCGAAAATATAACATGCGGACAAGTTAAGTTAATAAGTTGCACGCATCGTACGATTATTGCTGACAAATTGTTCTCAGAAAACTATTCGCAACATCAAACGGTGTCGTTTCAGTTTTCATGCATCGACGAGGTCATCGCTGAAATCGTTTCAGACGAATCACTTTTTCCGTTTAAGGTCATGACAAAGCAACAAGTCGTCGGGCTGTTCGTTGTCTGAATGTAAAAAAAAAATATATATGAAAAAATCTATTATTGCGAAATTTGCAACCGATGACCGATAACTTGTATAGCACAGAACTTATAATTCATTACGAATAAACAAAGAAATCGAAATGTATGATCGAAAATTATATATAAAAATATTGATGTATTGAATTTTAAAAATAGTTTAAATCTATAAAATATTTAAAAACTATCAATACATTAATGATTTTTTTTTATAACCCTAAATTTAATTAATTTATAATGTCAATATATTTTAGTTTACATCGTTAGAATTTCTTTTTATCAAACAATTAAAAAAAATATGTTTTGATACGAAAATAAAATAATTATATTTATACAGTCTAATTTTAATTTTATTAAATTATGTATTATTTATATTGCATGATATTTATGAAGTCATCTCCTTAATTTACGTCATAGATTAAATACTATTCCAATTATTTTAATTAAGTGTTACTAAATATAAAATAATGAATTTGCGACATTTTTAAAATATTTAATAATATAGAATTTTATTAATTGATCATTAATATGTGCCATAAAATCACAAATATTATTTATCTTATTTTTGGCATGCCAACCTAAATCTACCACGCGCGGTCAATTGACCATTTTGGAAATTTCATTATATTTTTTTTTGTGAAAATTTAATTGTGTTTTTTATATCATAAATTTATTCAACACATGCCTAAGAAGCCAAATTATTTTGATTAGCGTCCAATATAAATAGTAAATATATAGTAAACAGTATTTGTGTTTGAGGCGCGCTTTTAAAATTAAGGCAAAAACATGCTTTGATTTTAAAACTAATTTATATTAAATTCAATTTAATAATGAATCTGTCACGTGGCAGCAAAATTTTTATACGTGCCATTGAATTCGCCATTACGATATAATATATTGACGATGGCATGCACCACAATGTAATATTAAATATAAGTGTAACTACATGTGTTTACATAAGAAATTATCAATGCCAATGTCAACAGTTTATATAAATCGTGATAAATGCGATACGTGCGTGATATTACACCAGTCACATCATTTCACGTGCGTGTCGTAAATTATTTGATTGCAGTGATTTTTCGTTAAACGCTGCGCTTGATTTGCATGCAAGTATTGCGACACGCGATTCCACTTTTAAATTTAGACACGGAAAAACTATTCCGAAGAAATTTGGAAAATATACCATATTTTTAGGTCGCATTTCAAACGGAAGTTATATGAAATTTAAATAAACGAAAATCAAAATTGATAAATCTAAATTCAAGGTTCTATTAAAAGCAGTAGTAAAATTATCAATAAAATTAATTATGCATTTTTATATCTTATATTATATTATAATGAAAAATGACAAATTTTGCAATAAAATTGTGGTAAATAAGTACCAGAAATAATTTATTATGAGCCAATGGAAGTATTCTTCGAAATTTATCCTTTCACTTCGAAATCATTATAACCTCAATAAGAAAACCAGAAGATTTCAATTTCTTTTTGTTTAATATAATAAATTTATATTATATTGAATTAAAAAAATAACAATTTTATAACTGAAATGAATCATATCAATTTTAAAGAATATATAATCTAAAAATCTAAATGATGCCGTTATTTTTAAAAATATTCAGTAATTGAAAATGAAAAATTAATTTAATTGTTCTATATAATATGTAAATTGTATTTTGTAATGCTTCGTCACTTTTAGGGTAATTGCTATATGAATTGTTGAAAAAAAAAGTGTAATTACAGTTCGAATTAGAACAGTATAAAAAATTTAAAGAGTTATAACATATTTTCATCACATTGAATATTTAATCGGCATATAAAATATTTTAAGTAATAAATAACAGCATGCACTTTTCGCTTACATTATTTAATGAAAGTTATCTTGGTAAATGCATTCATTTTACTTTCATTTAACGACGACAAAAATGAAATATGTATCTAAATAAAATATGCGTAATATATAATAATTACATTTTTTTTATTAATAGCATACGCACTTTCATATTTCATTTTTCGAACACGCTTCAGAAAATGATGAAGATTTAATATTTTAACATATTTTTCAATATTATATTTATTTTCACGAATAGAAATTCAAAACAAAAAAAGTAAACATTTCAATAATATACAAAGTGCACGTGTCATTTTTAAACAATTAGACCGCAAAATATTTTTTTTTTCGTGACTTTAATTTGTGTCATTCGTGTTTAATGTTAATCGTGACGTACACTTGACATATTCGATATGAAATTTCAGCTTGTGCAAGTTCATCTTTTCATAATGAAAGCTATAATTGTAATTCGCACTGAAAAATTGCGACAACAACAACGAGAGATGTTTACAAATCCAAAATAACACATTATTAAATGCTTTAAACGTCGTAAAAGACAAAAATAATATTATATTATTAACTTTGATGCGTAAATAAAATACTTACATAAGATGTCTATATTTGTATATTATTTCGTTTGAAAAATAATTAACAGCAATCATTGTATAAATGTATAATATATTTGTAAAGATGCCAGCAATAATAAAACCAAAAGCGTTTTTAAGTGATTATGTTACAGATTTCGAATTCGAATTCTAATATATAATAATAACTAGAACTATTAATTTTCACTTATAAAAAAAATATACTAATTTTCAAAAATATATTATCAAGTTTTTAAGCGTTTAAATATTTAAAAATTAGATAGAAAATTAAAATAACATATTACGGACACAATTTTATAAAATCTACATTAAGATCAAAAATCTAAAATTTTGGATACATAATGATATTTGGAGTTATAGATTTTTAATTTTTATAAATTTCAATATTTTTTATATACGTAATATATGGTATAAGGTGAATGACATATCAAATTTATTAATAAAAGAGAAAATAGAAGGTTGAATTGTGACAATCTTTGTTTCCATAAAAAAAAATTTTTTTCGCCGAAGAACGAATCAAAATGGATTTTTTCTATTTATTTGACATTTTACCAAAATAAAATTAATGTTTAATAAATTTCCAAATTTGAGACAGCATTTTTGAAATTCATATTTGTGTAAATATATATATATATATATATATATATATATATATATATATATATATATATTATAATTTAAGTGAATTTTAATTATCTAATTCATTTAAAGCTAATTGATTCACATATGATAATTTAATACGGATATTATCAGTAATTAATGTGAACTAAATTTTATTTTTACAATCGTCTATTTAAAAAAAATATATTTATAATAAATATTGAATTGTTAACATAATTTATAAATGTTTTACTCTGATTAATAATTAAACAGAAATAATATGTGTAGTATAACTTGCTAATATAAAAGAATTAATATTTAATGAAATTGTATATATTTTTAAAATATTGAATTGTTTCTAATTTATATATTGAAAAAAATATATGATTATTGATTGTAGAACTTGTGACTCAGTTTAACAAAAAGAAAACCGATATCACAATACTTGAAAAAAATGCCTTAATAAAATTGTATATGAAAATATTTCTTTTTTCAAATTGAATTCATTTAATAAGGTTTTTTTAAAATTGAAAATAGGTCAAGAAATTTCAGTATAAATAATATTATATTTTATTAGCGTGCAACATATAGTTATGTGAAACCTTCGTTTTAATTTGCCTATTACTAGATTTTTTTTATATTAGAAAAATACATTTAATATATTAAAAACATCTGATCTAGATCGTAAAACTGACATCGGTCAAGAAGCGATAAAAAAAAACGAAAATTAATCGAGAAAATCTCATTCTAGAGAACATCGTCGTAACGGTAAAAGAAAAACGTTTCACAATGCGTCGGCAAAATACCGGTTTCGATTATATTTAAAGAGACGAGCGCAAAATACAATAAATATAAATAAATATATCTAAAGACACAATATTTCGTAAATTAGCGACTTATTATCATATAGTCTTTTGCGAGTAACTTACGCGATTATTATTTATCGCCACAATCGATCTATCGTGATCGTCGTTGACGGTCTCGAATAGCTTCGAGCGCGTGAAAGTTTCGCGTGACATACGAGTTTTATTTTTGACGGAAATCGAATGCAATGTTCACCAGACGTCGAACCGAGAACAGGTGTGCGTCGTTAATTCGACGTACGAATGTTGCGATCTCAAAAATCGACGGATATAGTTGTTGAAATAAATATATATTTATTTATAAGGTCAAGTTAATAATTACGATATCGTGTTGTATGATTTATATAGTGCAATTTAAAATATTAATATATGAGCCGTTTTCATTGAAAGTGATGTAAGTTCATTTTTTAAAATAAAAAGTTGGTTAATTAAATAACATCGAATGCAATCTGCTATAAAATTTTATTCATAAACACTTCTCAAAAAATCCTTCAAAATAATTTTGTTAGTATAAATTAAAGTAGTTAATGATATTAAAAATATAAATTAATATAGATCTTTAATATTATCACATAATATAAACAAATTTACAATACTTTCGAAAAAAAATGACTCATATTATATTATTTCAATGAAAAGTTTGATTTAAAGAAAATATTTTACAATACATTTCGACTTATATAAGAAAGTTTTCTATTATTTATTTCTGTTTCTAAATATGAATTCAATTTCGAAATTTGTAATTTATAATTTAATTTTATATTTTAAATAAATAGCGAAAACAATTTCATCGAAATTGTATATTTATTTTTTTAGATGTATTGGAAAATCATGTTTTATGAGTTAAACTATAAATTGAAACTAATTAAATTTATTAACTAAGATAACTATATATAAATTATTATTAATGTTAAAAATTATTATTTTCAAAAAAGATTGAGTCGAATATTCATTAAACAATTATAAAAGTATTAAATGAAAAAATAAAACTAAATTTTAAAACTAATCACTAATAGTAAATCGACGAGAAATGAAACTTTTGAATCGTTAAATTCTTATATAAACAATTTTGCATAATTTTTTGTTACTCAATTTTTTAATAGTAAAATTCTAGACGATTTTTTTTCTATATATAAATATATACAATATTCCAACAATCAAAAATTTCTTTATTTTTCTTACGTCATATTAAAAAAAATATATTAATATAATATTTTAACCAAAAATATTCAAATATCTCTGAGATATTTTTTAAATGACTCAAATTTTTGCTGACGAAAAAAAATTATAACTTTCATTACTTTATTAAATTTAAATTATTTTTTTTTAAATTACATCATGTAATTATCACGAGAAGAATATTTGACCACTTTTTCTTTATATGGAGTAAATAATAAGATATTGTTTTTTAAATATATAAAATTATTTATCTAATGCATTTTATGAACTTGTATCCGTTGACCTTTTAGCTATTCATTATATATAGTATATATATTTGAACATAAAATTAACGTCCTTCAATATGTCCTATAATAATCGATGCGTTCACTCGGAACAAACCTCCACGAAATAATGCAACTTTAATTATTTTTTTACGGAACACGTTAAATATTTTATATCTATCTTAGATACTTGGCCGTGAAATTAAAATATCATTAGTCGTTCATATTTTTATACAATACAAATATTCAAACAAGGTAAATGACATTCTAATAATTTTCAATGTTTCAACCGATCATTTATATGAAATATTCATTAAGTTGATTCGAATATTGTATTTGAATGTAATGCGTTATGAAATCAAAAGACGTTCTATTCTAAGTAGTGTTTATATAAGAAGCGCAAGTAAGGGATGAAAAGCATTGTTTTGGAAGGAAAGGGGGGGGGGTTGAAGGTGTTTTTCTTTTATTCTATTCTATATATTTTTTTTTCTTTTGTTAACGATCGTTTTTCTTCTCTTTCTAGTTATCGCGTAACGAGACCGTTTAACGATTGACGCGGTCGATATTTGCGCAAAGGTCGCGGTCATTGCTTAAATAATAATTTAATCAATAATATTTTAAGTGTTTATTATTATTATTATTATTATTTAAATACGCGTGTGATAATAAAGATAATCAATATATACGAAAAAAAAAATAAGAAAAATCTAGTATAGTATCATATTTATCTTGAAAAGAATTTGACGCGATTTAAAAGTGAAATTCATACATAAATCTGATGGAACACAAAATTATATAACTGAATATACTTATATAAATCAATAAGATTATGATGTTTATAAATTTTGGATTTTGTTTTCAGATTGCTCACAGATATATATATTTTTTTTATAAAATTGAAATATTGATTTAATGAATTCTTATTATTTTGTTCAATGTGAAATCGTTTATCAACTAAATAATATAAGTTAGATTTTCAGATTTGAATTTGGAATCAATTTCAAATTAATTAAAATATATTTATTAATGATGCCTGTTATTTATTTATTAAAAAAAATTTTTAGCTTATACATAAAATCTACGACTCGACTTTAGTATTATGAAACCAAATAGAAATATAGTGTTTCTATGTATTGATTATATTAATATTAAAATATATAATAATATCTATCATATTTTTTTAATATAATATATAAAGTAATAATTATATAATATTATATTTATGATATTATTATGTTTTATAAATAAAATTTATAAATGATATCTATTATAACTTTTATACTGTTATATAGTAAAAAAGTACAATTATATTTATGTGATATTGTAATTATATAATTAGTAATTTGCAATAATAATAGTTATTAATATTTTCATTTTTTTTTTTTGAAATAAAAATAGATTTATACATTACAAAGTGAACAATCATAGAGTGTTAAAACCGATATATAATTTAGATTTTTTTTTTGTGTGAATCGTCTAGAGAAATCGTATGAATAAAAACAGGAAGTAAAAATGTTTCGTTTTATAAAAATATACGATTGGATAATAGTCAGCTAGATATGTACACTTCATGACAAAGCTATTGTTAGTAAATATATACGTGAAAATTATTATATGTCAAGAAAAGAAAATTTGGTAGATTTTCCGAATCACTCGGCAAATTGAACGTAAATATTTTTTTTGCAATTCGTCATGAATCAAGCAAGAGGAAAAAAATAATACAATATGAAAAATCGAAACATTTTCACGGTAGATTTGAGCTTATTTATTTGCGAATCGTTTATTTTATATTTCTGGAGAAAGCTTATCCGGTTAGAGAAATGTTTAAAATTCGAATAGGAAATAATAAAATAAATCGTTTTGTACAATACGCAAAACTTTATCGCTTTATTTCGAATGTGCGAAAATCGCTTTCTTTATTAATATTTATTTTAATAAAGAAATCAATTAAGTACATATTATAATGTTAAAGTATTGAAATTGCTATGAAAGTAACTAAGTAAGTGAAATTGAAAATATTTTTAATCACCGAGTGCTGGGAATTCAATGAACGTTTTAATATTGACATATTTTGGAATTTATTAACGCTTTCACTTTTTAATATTTTTTAAATTGAAATTACATGTATGAATATTAATTTATTAATCTAAGTCTCAAAAAAAAGTAATCAAATGTCAAGTTATAGCACTTATTTATTATTTTACACCTAATAACAATTTAGTTTTACATATTTTAATTCCACTGCGTTAATTAAAATTTAACAAATATTCTAATTATTTGTGAATTTGATACATTTTGAGACTATAATCGTAGGTTATTTTTTTATTTTAAATTAAATTAATATCTCGTCAGCTATTGATTTATATACTTAAATTTATTTCAATTAAAGTAAAAGTGTGCAAATTGAATATGAAAAGGAAAAGTGAATAAATTTTCAAAAGGGAAAAAATTAGATAAATATCAAATTAAATAATTAATGTTAAATAGTTACTAAAAAACGCAATTTCTTCAGCTCTATATACCATCAGTTTTCTTTAAATATTAATAGTATTACAAAATCTGTTGTGGAGAAATCTAATTAAACGAAAAAAAAAACACTATCATAAGCAATTACTTCTCTTTCACTAAGCATTTTGCTCTTGCATATATTTTAGACTGAAAAAAAATCGAAAATGGTTACAGTTATATAATATAATAATAATTGGTGCAAATTTTAAAATCATACACGAAACATATTATTTGAAGCAACTATTTTGCAATAAGCTGCGTGTAATTTATAGAGTAATAATAGTTAACGGACGCATTAACTGTACATTTAGTTTGCGTGATTTTATGAGTTAGAAATTTATCGATATAAATTAAATTAATGTTAGTCGAATTTCGAGGTACTTTCGATCGTAAAGTTTACATCTATTTAATATATTTTCTAAACTTAATGTGAAAATAATAAAAAAAAAACTGTATGAATAATTGTGCTATTTCTATATTAAATGATGTATCATTAAAATTTCATGTGAAAAAAAATCAATGTATTTATCAAACACCATTTGTTCTATTTTATTTACTAACTGAAACTCGTACATTAATTAACCTTTCGATTATAAAACGTATTAATATTAATAATTTATGAAAATAGTTCGTCGAGTGAACAATGTTAAATTGACCAAGCATAAATTATAGATGCCATTGTTGAAATGAAAATCGGAAAAGAACAATAACACTTTGAAATCGATTATTAAAAATAATTATAATGGTATTATTTTATTTTGCAAATTAACGATTTACTAATTTGCATTATATAAAATGAATTCAAAAAATCATTTCTCCGCATGGAAGAGAAAAATTATTACAAAATAAGGAACACGATTCGCATTAAGAATTATGAAATATTTTTAATCGTTATATATAATAAATATAACGTAACATAAATTTTGTGTAATAATTATTAATTAAAATATTATTAAAATAAGTGTTAAACTTGACATTATTGTTATTACATATATCATAATATTTTATTAAATTAAATATTGACGATTAACATTTAAATGACATCATTATAGTTGAACTTGAAAATTTAAAATATTTTTCAATATTTTCAATTGTAAATCGTAAAATATCATAACATATCGCAATATAATTACCATCAATAATCAAATTATATAAAAGCTTTGTAAATATTAATTATCTATGTCAATAAACTAACGTCGATATAATTATAATATTTACTTTGACATAATATATAATGTCAACAATAATATGCTGATTTTCATATATTTAATGTTAAAAAAATTCATTTACAAAAATTTGATGCACAAATACTATTTAAAATAATTTAAACCTTTGATACGTTCATGTCAAACTTAATTATTTTTAATCAATAATTCACAAGATTCTTTAAAATCTTTTAGGGTTTATTTAAATTTTCAAAATATTTTATAAACCGTTAAAAAAGTCATTGGAAAATTAGAATATTTTTTTTAGTAGTATAGAGAATATATCTTTAATGTACAGAAGTCACATTTAAAATAATGATATTTCACAAAATATATTATTAAAAATCTCACCTTGCCGACAAAATACGCAGATATCTGAACTTGAACCAAAGTATACAGCATTTTATGGATTTATTCGCTTTTTTTTATAAACACAATTAATTTGAACAGAAAAAAAATAACAAACACGTCTCAATAACGAAAAATGTATATGAAAGAAAAAAAACTGTCTGTCAATTTTCTGTGACGAGATTTACGATTGTTTCGCGTGCCATTTGTTCACATGTATCACAATATATAATATATATATACTAGTAATAATATAAAAACATTCGATTACGATACGAAAAAAAATATTGTACCACTAAATATTTATATAAAAAAAAACTATAAAAATAGGTTTATATATATAGAATATATAAAGACATTTCAATGTCTAGGTCTTGAGCTCTTGATCCGGCGAGATCAAGAGGAGAAATGCTGGTCTGATGATGGAAACGAGCTCGAAGAATCGCGAGAAAGGCAACTTTCTTTTGGACCGGCGACGAATCACCGAATCGAAACGACTTTTTAAACAACGACCCACACACACACACACACACACATACAGAAATAAATGAAAAAATAATAATAATAATAATACACGTATTAAAATTTATTTACGCGATAGAAAGGGATATTTTGACAAGTATGTGTGTAACGTACCGTTTTCTCCGCGTGGAAAAAGTTTCGTTTTGTTACGATGCAATAATAATGTGCACTCGTATATTTATTTATTTCTAATTTCATTATATATTTCTATAAAACCGGATCGAAATTTTCGCACATTAATACGGGACAATTTCAGCAAAACGTATCATTATATGTAATAAAATATATTGTGAAGCATGTGTTTTTGTGTTGTGTAATTTTTCGTAATACAATACGCGCGTGTGTATATATATATATAATATATCGTTTCGTAATGAAAATTTCTCTTTTAATATAACTTCTCTCCTTAGATCTATGTAATATTTAGAAAAAAAATTAATTTAAAAATATAATATTTGCAACAATAGTTTGTTATGCTGTTTAATATTTTAAATTTTACATGTGATACGTCATATTTAAAATAACTTTATACATATATTACAATTGTTCAAGTGTTTTTATTTAATTTTTATATATTTATAAATAAGCATTAATATATATATATATATATATATATATATATAATTTTTTTAAATTGTATTTCTAGTAATTAAATAATGTCCTTTGAAGTTAATAGAATAATTATAATCGTAAATTTATATTATATATTTTTTTTAAATAATTTAAAAAAAACACGAATAAAAGAATTTATGTTTCAATTCAATATAAATAAATAATGATATTGATTTATATAGTTATATTAACTTTTTATATATAAACACTTTTTTATGGATTTTATTAGACATTTTTATCGAATAGAAAGTTTTCATATATTTTATATTTAAAAGTTCAAATTTGATCAAATACTCATCTGTAAACATGCGGATATATATTCTGTAATATTTTAACAAATTTAATTCGATATATAATCCTATGTATTTTACTTAAATTACAATAATATTAAATTATAAAAGTTAAACGGAAAACATCGCTTATAATCTAAATAATGTAAACAATGTACCGATTAACTTAACATAACATTTGACAAAATATATTATAACGGCTTAAAAGTTTACTTTTCTACTATTATTATTTATATTTCTTGTAAATATAACATAATTAAATAATAATTAATCTAGGAAATGCGTCATTACAGATTTATAATTATTGTATAATATAATATTTAAATCATTTCTTAAACTGCAACTATTAAACAAGAACTTGTGCGCAAAATCTGAAGGTTACAAATATTATATTAAACATCACAAATAGGAAATAAAATTAGCATATTACACAAACAAATATTATAATGCGAATAGAAATGAAATAAATAAAAAAAAATGTATACCATTTCAGTGAAGAGTCCATCGAATGGCGAAAAATCAATTTCATCATTGCATTCGATCACTTTGTTAGTCAAAGTTTTCGTAATTGACATATTGACCCTATTTTTGAATTGTGCGAGAGACCATAAAACTATATATATATGTGTGCTAGCGTATATAATTTAATATATATCTATAGAATATTTATATTTATGGAGATTTGCACGCTTTCACGAAGAGACGAAACGATCGATTATTCTATAATCGCCATTGTTTTTTTTTTGCAGTTACACTGCGGCGGAAACGCGGGCGAAAACTTCCGGAAAATCGACGGCGTTTTTCCGGAAGCGACACTCGAAAACTTCGCGACCCGTTTATAACACTATATAAGTATATATATATATATATATATATATATATATATATATATAAATCTATACAAATAAAATTGTTTTTGTGGATATTTTGACGTCGAAATATTTTTTTGTAAATGTCGATGTGCGTCAATCGACGTCGACGTCTCTCCACAAATGGCCAACTCGTTTATCAACAATGTGAACGGCAAAACGAGAAAGAGGCTTCGAAAAGCACAAGTAGTGGGGATTTTACATAAATGAATTTTTATGTAAATGTAAAAAATATACGTCAAAATTTTACTTATACACGCACGTTAGACAGTTAGAATGTATAAGATATAAGTGTGCTTCATTTAAAACAAATATATATATACATAAAAGCTTAAAAATAGTCATTTAAGTACAATATTATTTTCAAATATAAAATATAAAGATATGTTTTGTATGTATGCAAAAAAATGGAATTATTTAAAACCGGTTATGTAAATTATTTAGTCTTTTAGTAACTTTAAAAATCAATTTTAAAAAAATAGAGTAAAAATTATTTTTTAAATTTAATAAAATTTATATTTTCTTATATAGATATTGAAAAAAACAAATTTAAATAATTCTCAAGTATTAAGTGTGATTATATTTTTTGTTATACAAAATTATTACAATAAAAATATGATCAATGTCGAAGATCCATTATTTACTCCATTGTATATATTTTCCTCGTAATATTACTATTATAATACAACTCACTATTTTTAATTTCATATTTTACTTTATTTTTAATATTAAAATACACTTATCAGTTGAAAATATCGAATTAATATCTTGAATATAATTAAAGTAAACAAATTTATTAAATATTCATACAAAATTTTAATATGTATTTAAAAATAATTTGAATCTCTTTTTTTTCAATTGATAAAAAATAAATATACTATCTTTTTTTCAATAGAATCAGTAATTTTTTTTTTACCTGCATTCGATTATTATAATTAGAAAGTTATGATTCTATAGAAAATGTGATATGAAATCAGTATTTTTTTTAAATTCAAATCTATTAAATTCAGATAGAAAAAAGTACTTTTTTATACTAAAAATAAAATCTTTAGTTTCAAAACTTAAAAACACTATAACAAAAATTGTTATCATTTATTTAAATCGAAGAATTCTTAATAAATATTTTTTTACCGTATTTTATTAAGCAAAACTAATTTTAATGTTTTTATTTTTTTTTAAATAAAAAATTAAATACGTGAAAACAGAAAGCTTACAATCAAAGTTATCTTATGCACTTATAACTTTTATATTCTTATCGCTTTGAATCTTTTTAAGTTTATTCTATATATGCTTACACATATATCGTATTTTCATCATTGACATAAACACGTCAAATATAAAATTTCCCTCTTGTCAAATCATTGTGGGCAATTATGAAAGCAGTCGTTTCATTTTCTTGCATTCGAACGGGAAATTGAAAATAAATGTATTACGATCAAAGATGAATGGTGAAATTTTCATTATAATATGAATTCATGGAAATTTTACTTTATATGTATTCTCGTATTAAAACATAATAATTTTGTATATAAAACATTATTATTGAATAAAATATTAATTAAACGATCTTAATTTACAATAAACAATGTATAATTATATAACTGTAATTCACGATGTGCTATAATTTTCTTTGCATGTTAGAATAATAAAATAGTAACTTCATAAATTATACATTTTTTTCTATATGTAATAATAGATGCTGATATATCATAAATTAATGGATATCGATATATTTTAATCCATTGTTAAAAGTATTATATATAAAATGCATTTGAAAATGTTCAACGTAGAATAAAGGATATCATTATAAAATTGAATGGATATCATAAATCTAATCTTTTCATCCTCTAAAATTATAAAGTTAAAAAAATTCAATATCAATTAGATACTCCTTTATTATACTTTTTATTTATAATTTTGGAGAATGAAATTTTAAAGTCATATTCAGGTAAGCAATATTCCTTAAATCTTAATTTTGTACCTGCTCAACAACTAATTTCACCATTATTCAATATTAACCTACATTTAAGTTTCATTTCAGCTGTATTGTCAATCGATTGAACTTCAACGAATTTAACTTCATCTTCAATTAATGAAACTATTTTTTTTTTTGGTTTTATTTATTTCCATATCTATGGTAATATTTTAAAAGTACTCAAATACTTTCTTAAAGTCGTTTTTTACAATTGTATACTTTTATAAAAAAATCCAGATTTTAAAATTGTTTGATAACAAAAACGACAACGTGTATGAACATTTTTTTACAAATATTATTTAAAAATTAATTATATTATAATTAAAATATATAATTTAAAGTAGCGTTTTCTTAACTTTTGTGACTGGAAAAAAATTAGCTATGATTATTATTATCAGATCTTCATTATATTTTTAATGAATACTAAGAGTTGATATTATAATTTTTATAAAAGTAAAATTCGCATTTTTTTTTAATAAACAACTCTCAGTATTCTTGTATTGTAGAGGTTTTAAAAAAATGAGAAATTGTATTAAATCTATTTTTTTAGAAAAAAAATATAGTTCCCATAAAATATATCCACCCTAATATTATACTTTTCTTTTGTGTCCCCTCTTGCTTTCGTCAAGAATTACTGACCTCGTTTACATTGAAGTGTGATGAATTATAATATAAAATTAAAAACTTTATTTTTCGTACACAATTTATTTCAATTATTATTATTTTTAATTTTATTATTAAAGTATTGCAAAATAAATACATATCTGATTTATCGCTAAAATATGTTTTAGAAAATTAACCAATATTAAATACCATGTAAAACTCTACTAATTTTTGTATATTATTTTATTATATTAGAGATTATTATTCATAGTAATTATTTATGACTCAATTCACTGATAAATAAAAAGCAATTTTTATATTTTTTAATGAAACAAAAAACTTGTTTGAAATGTATTGAATGGAAGTAAAACGTGTTTTCTTATATATATATATATATATATATATATATATATATATATATATATATATATATATATATATATATACATATATATATATATATATATATATATATATATAAAATTTAATATATTCAATTAGAATTACCATATATACAATCACAGTATATATTTGTAAATATATGATAGTATGATTTAATATTAACTATATGTATATTATTATTCAATAAAGATAACACATTTTTTATTCAAAATTTTTATAAATCAAAATCATGTTTTGTAAAAAGGAAAAATAATATTTAAAACAGCTATCAAATAAATATGTATTTCAGCATATAAATTTCAAATATAAATATGTATGCGTATGATTGATAATTCCACTTACATGTATATTGTCATTGATTTACATATAATGTATATTATTTTCATTTAAAATATAAATGAAAATAATAAAAAAGAATAGAATTTTAAAATAATTATTATCTATTATTGTATTTCTTTAATATATTACATTCTATATAGTAATGAGAGTAAATTGAATACTTTCAAAATAAAAATAAAACAATTGAGAACCATAGTTTCAGACGACGTAATCAGTAACATTTTACTAAGATGTCAAGTCATTCAGATAAGTCATGCAGCTGCGTCCGGATGGTTCATTCGATTATCGTCTTTACATTTGGATATATTGACGATTCCTGACAAACTTAAATATAAGTATTCAAAAAAATGCTCTTCGTCGTATCGTCGATTTTAATTAATATCCGCACACACACACACACACACACACCGAATAATTGCGAATTACGATATTTTCAAACGGCATGAGGTTACGAGGTCGCAACAAATGAAGTCACACGTGGATGTGAGCCGAATAGATGAGGATGCACGTTTGTTGAGAAATCAACACGTATATAGTCGATATATCTATATAAAAATCAGTGTAGAAACAATTACGATGATTACACACACACACACACACATATATATATTCACACAATTCATAAGAAATAATAATGGTTTGTCTGGTTTTCTATGTCGATAACGTTAGACCGCAATCGTCCGATCTAATATCAGATGTTGATAAAATTTGCATTGTAAATTATAATCATTACTCTGCAAATATATCATTTTTTGCATAATATACATTTTCTTTCATTTTATATTATATAAAAATATGTACGTCACTGAATATTTAATATAAAATAATTTTGAATAAAATTTTAATTCTGTATAAAAGTATATATTTTACAATAGCTTAAACTTAGTCTTTATAAGTATATATTAAATTATACAGTAATCCAAGTCATATACAGTGTTAAATGATAACACACTATAATTCTACAATTTTTGAGTAACACTACTTAAGAGTCATCAAAAAGATAATTTAGATTAAGTTTGAAGTCCAATTACGCTTTTTTATATTTAATAATGAAATATTTTTATCAATATATATATATATATATATATATATATATATATATATATATATATATATATATTTAAAAATAAATAACACGAATAAAATAATATAAACTTGTACGAAGACTTTGTATATCATTTGGTATGAGACATTCATTTTCTTTTAATGTACATGTAACGTCAAAGATCAACGTCGTTTGATATTTTGGCAACATTATTGCTGAGTTAGACGCACCTGTATCCAGTATCTCAAATTGTGGCGCCATTCCTGGTGTGTGAATTCTAAAGTTAGAACGCGTTTTTCAGTTCATATTATGTCGTAAAACATTATAATTAATTTTTAAAATCGAAGGAATTTCATTTATAACTTATTTACAAATAAATTAAGCACCTTGGCAAAGCTTCGTAAGTGCGTACGATAATGTATAAAAAATAAAACGGGAGATCACATCGCCTAAATAACGAAAAACGAGTACGATACGTCGTTATAAAAGTCATCGTTTACGTCGCGTTCTACATTATTATTATTTTTCTTATTTGAAACGGCGATTCGAGTCGCCCGTTTGAA
The DNA here is from genome assembly GCA_024500535.1 of Leptonema lineaticorne. NCBI lineage: Eukaryota > Metazoa > Arthropoda > Insecta > Trichoptera > Hydropsychidae > Leptonema > Leptonema lineaticorne. The sequence goes on along the minus strand of JANIJI010000059.1, from coordinate 4,911,939 downwards.
ATTCGCGCGCGACAAAAGACGGAGGCGTTTCGAATGCGGCAATCGATGTCGAGTGTTGCAACAATGAAAAAAGGTAAAAAGCGATACCGACGAAGATTTTTCGCGTCAAAATCGCGCGCTTCCTCAATGTGCCAAAAATACGAACGCTCAAACTTGAACCGAACCAAAAATAGCGCTGCGAACATAGTGACGTCACTTCCTTGACACACGTATTGCGTGTCGTGCGCCCGTTTGCATTCTGGCAACACCGGCGTCGCGTATGACTTGCGCAAAAGTAATAACGTCGTTTTACAATCATAAAAACATTTTTAAATTAATATAAATTTTACGAAAATATATATAGGCGCTCGAAAACGTTCGAAAAATATCGATAATAAATAATTACGAATTGCAAAGTTACGACGTTAGGTTTAATATTTTTTCGGATAAAAATATACGGGAAGATAATATGATTTTTTAATCAAAATATTCATATTTATGGACGGAGAATATCGTATTCGACGAGTAATATAAAATTATATAATTTTAAGTAAACGCGTCGCCGAGAATTTTTTATTATAATTGCGCAATTTCGATTCGCATATTTTGCGCAAAAATCGTTCGGAAGTTCTCATCGGCGGAAACGATACGATAACGAAAAATAACGGCGAAGCGGCGAAAAGCTCTCGGGTCTCGGATTCGTCCGCGCGCGCAGCACGGTGCGGCGAGGGCCGCGCGTTCGCGAATTCCGAAACGGCGCTCGGGAGCGTCGCCTCGAACGCGCCCGGGTCTTCGCGCGGTCCGCGTCGAGACCGATCGCTCGTCAGCCGCGGCGACTTCCGCGGGAGAACGCGTCCCGAGGGCGAAGCGTTCGCGTCGAAGGGAGACTTCGTTCGGGCGGCGGTCGCGTCCGCGTTCGCGCTCTCGCCGCGCGGATCCGCGAACGCGTTTCGCCGCGGGTACGTGTCATTCGCGAACGCGCGTCTCGCCAGTCGATCGCGATCCCTCGGCGAGCGGTCCGCTCGCCCCCCGCACCGTCGCAGCCCAGTCGGTCGTCGCCCCGCCCGTCGCCTCCGCCCGCAGGCGAGCCTTCAGCGTCGACCGCGAACCGCTCCCCGAGCTCTTCCCCGTCGCGCGCACAGCGACCGCCATCTTGGTGAGATCGGCCGGCCGAGGCGGCCGCGCGCGACACAGACATGGCGCTCAAAAGAATTAACAAGGTGAGCGGCGGCGGCTCCGTCGCTTCGGGCTCCCGAGGGAGTCCGCGCGGCGTCGCCGTTTATGTAAGCGAACGCCTCGTCCCGCTCGGGGGCGCCACGCTCGCGCTTTGTGCAAGGGGCCGCGCCCGCGTGCGCGGCTGCGCCCCCGCGCGCTTCGCGCCCCTTTCGTGCGACTCGGGCCCCGATTTGCGCATACGCGTTTCTTTTGGCGCGCCCCGACTTTTCTCGTTTCCCGGCGTCCGTTCCGAACGAAAGCCCCTCCCCGCTCCGCCGGCCGTTCTCGGACGCATTTTTTCGATTATCGCGGATCCCGTTTCGGAGGGCCCGAAGGAAGCGCTCGCGCGTGACTCACCGTTTTGACAGGGAGTCCCCCCGCGCGCCGCCGTCTCCCCGCCCTCGCGCGGACTATGCGGAAAATCGAGGGAGGCGCCGCCTTCGCGCAAACGTCGCGGAAGTTCGCTTTTTCCGTAACCTTCTAGAAGCCGTTCGCCGAATGCGAGGCGCGTCGGCCGTTGCACAATCCCGTCGCCGATCGCCGGTCGCGACGCGGAAGGCGGAAAGCGCCTCGCGCTCGTTAGAAACTCGCCCTCGTCCTCGCCCTTGCGCCGATTTCGCTTTCGTGCGCGACCTCCGGTTTTTCGCGCAGCTTTTCCCCGTCCCTTCGGCTCGAACTTCCCTTTCGACGCAAAACAAACAAACCGCACGCCCGTCGCCTCCCTCTCGCCCTCCTCCCCGCCATTCCCTTTCGTCCTTTTCGTTTTTCTCCCGTTGCGGTATTCCGATACGTTCTCTTTCGGAACCGTCGCCTTTGCGAAATTTGCACGCAAAAAACCGAACGCTTCGCGTCGTTGACGTTTCGCATCCTTAGATTATCGATTTTCCCCTCCGTCGAAAGAGAATCTTTCGACGGAGAGAGACTGCCGCGCGCCGTTTCCGATCTAGGTTCGCGGAGAAAGGATCCGTTTCCGAGGATCGAAACGCGAGCGCGTCGCGTCGCGAGGGTTAAGATAAAACGTGCCGTCGACGCGAGACGCATCGTCGTTCGCGCGCGCGCGCTCCTTTCGCGTTTATTGTTGTACTGTAATATGCGAGAAAGTTACGATTTCGATCTCGAACTCGACTCTAGTTTTCTTATTTTTCTCCGGTGACTTTATCGAGCGATTTTTCCTTTGGCGATTCCCGATCGATTGTAAATATATTCGCTCGGAATTCTTTATTATTATTTTGATAGACGCCGTCGTAACGCGAAACCCGTTTCGCGTTGCGCTCGAAATTTAACGTTCTCGTCCTTAAAAATCGATATAGGGAGAAAATAACGTCGAGCTCGATTGCGCTTCCGTAATTTTTGACGATTTTTATTTGCGAAATTCGATTTGAACTCGATCGTACGATTTTCCGTTTTTATATCGAACGCGATCCGCACGCGATCGATTTCGTTTGACTTCGCGATTATTGAATATATATAAAATTATAAGAGTTATTCCGCAAATTTTTTTCAGAATCGAAGAAAAATAATTGTCTCCGTTTTCCTTTACGGCTTTTGGAACGTAGGCATAAAAATAATTGTTAGACGTATCGAATGATAGATTTTTCGTTTTATGTGTCGCGTTATATTGTATGAAATAATTATTCAAACGAGTGTTTCGCGACTATATTTTGATCGTATCGATTTCCTTTATATATTTTCATAAATATCGTTTAAATATTTGGGCGCGCTTATAATTTTATCGTTTATTATATTCTTTGTTAACTAACTCGGGCGTTCAAATATTTATCGATTGAGGATTATAACTTGATAGAATTCTATTTGTACCTCGCGAACGAATGTTGCAATATAATTATTGACGTTTCTCTAAATTGTAAAATTAGTATACTAAGATACGTATAAAATAAACTTTATATTTATTATTTTTTATTAATTATAATTGCTAAGAATCTTGTCTCCGAGTATTTGTATAAATGATGCAATTGTGCGTTCTATGTTGATATTATTGATGTATATGTAATAAATAATATGAAATTTCTCATTTGCAATCATATTTTCAAATTATACGCGCAATTGTCGCGTTACAATTACGATGAACGGCATTATTATTTTTTAAATTGTAATTGTTTTGATATGAATGCCATGTATCATCTGATTATTGGAAATCAACGATTAAATTATAATAAATATCTTATCGTTGAAGTATTTTATTTAAACTTTGATATAAACCGTGTAAAAGGGGAAATTAAATTATTTTTCGCAGCTTTTGATTTATGCGAATTTACATATCTTGATCCTATGTTGTTCGTTTTGTATATCGAATGTTATCTAAAATTTCAATCAATTTATAAAATTATGTTTTATCAAATAACTTTATTTGGTTCGTATATTAGTTAATGAAGTTATTGTAAATCTGCATAGTTTACATTTGTAATTTTATTCGTAGGAAATATCTAATGCTGTGAAAATTAGTGGCTTTTTGGAATAATGCCATGATTAAATTGGAGCAGGAAAATGTTCGAAACGTTATCATGTTGATAATATTTTTAAAGAAACTTGGATGTTCAAGTTATTTTATACCCTTTTAGTATGTTTTATATTTTATATCTTTTAATATATTTAATGTTTTATGATTTAATTTTTCAGGAACTACAAGACTTGGGCAGAGATCCTCCAGCACAATGTTCTGCAGGCCCTCATGGAGAAGATTGTGAGTTTAAATATTTATTGTTAATTTTAAATCCATCGTTTTAACTTATATATTTCGAGTGTATTTAACTTTTTTTTATTATTTTTTTTCAGTGTTTCATTGGCAGGCCACAATTATGGGACCTGTAAGTTAAATTATTTGTTTCTTAATAAATGTCATTTTTTCTTTATATATATATATATATATATATATATATATATATATATATATATATATATATAAATATTTATTTATTAATATTATAAATTATTTGTGATAATTCAAATTTATTAGTAATTATTCAAATATTTTATAGTGCTTTTGTTTTCATTGATTTATTTTGTATTAAGGAGATTTTTATTTTTCATTCTATATATTTCAGGTTGATAGTCCTTATCAGGGTGGAGTGTTTTTCCTCACTATTCATTTTCCGACAGATTATCCATTTAAACCACCAAAAGTAGCATTCACAACGCGCATTTATCATCCAAATATAAACAGCAATGGTTCTATTTGTTTGGATATATTACGTTCACAGTGGTCACCCGCACTCACTATTTCAAAAGGTATTTGGTTTTTTTTTTTTTGTAATTTATTATTTTACGGCGTTTGGATAAAGTTCGTCTTCTTAGTAGCCAATTTTCTAGCTATATCATTAAGTTTTTAGTTTTTATTGTATCTCAATACATGGATGCGTTTTTTGTTACAGTACTATTGTCAATCTGCTCACTGTTATGTGATCCAAATCCAGACGATCCCCTAGTACCAGAAATTGCTAGGATATATAAAACTGATCGTGAAAAATATAATGAATTAGCTCGGGAGTGGACGAGGAAATATGCCATGTGATGAGCAGGCATCCCACAAAACCGCACTACCCACGCCTTTCCGTTATTTGGTCCCCTTATCCCGATCCCATATTTCCTTCAACCAATATCTTTTTCTCCTCTCCTGCACCACACTTTGTTACACTATTAATTGTTGTAAGAACGTTTGAGCGGTTAAAATAATTACAATGATTTTAAAACAAATCTGTCATAAGTTACGTAACTTTAACAATTTTTAGTTTATTTTAATTTTCAATTTGGTGAGTGATAAGTGTCGCCTGTAAAGTACGATGAACTTTATACGTTTCCACGTCAGTTGTCCTTTGTGGTTCTTCAGTCACTTACTTTTACCTTAATGTCTACAGAGACATGAAACACTGAGATGGATACTGCCTAGATGCACAGAATATGTGTGTGTACGATTGAATATAAATTACTTGCTATTTATAATAAAAAAGTTTTATTTGGATGTGCATTTTGTGGGCATGTATGGTAACTATTTTTTTGTAACCTTTGTGCCCTTCATCCACAATATGCTTTTTTTTTGACAGTAAAATTTAAAATGTACTGGTTAGATCTAAATATTTTATCTGTAAGTATCTGATAGCTTTTTTCATTATGGCATTCTTATTATATTATTTAATATATTGTGGTTGTAAGGAGACATGAGTATTGATTTCCTTTCCATTGCACCTTTATCCCTCTTCCTATATTTCAGGATTTGCTAGCTTTTTCTAATATTATTTTTTTTATATAGTAGAAATCAATATTAGTAATTTTATTAGGGGACCGACTATGCGGTACTTAAAACGAGGCATTCTTTGATGAGACATTAATTGTCACAGATTAAATAAGATTTAATTATAAGTCAGTCTACAACAGTAGTGACATTGCCTAACCACCAGTTTATTTAATGTGGGAGTTTGCTTGGGTTTATGAAACTGGTGTAAATTAATTGTCAATATTTTAAATTCGTCATTTATTTACTTTCAGTTCCCATATTGGTCCAAGATTCTATTTATAAACATATTCATAGCAAAATTAAACTATCCTTACATAAATTAAATAAATGTTATATGTAAATATTTTCATTCATATAGACATGTCTTTACTAACTTGTGTTGAATATGTTTTTATAGTTGTGGACCATTTGGGATGCTGTTTATTATATTATATACAATGTAAACTAATAATTTCGAAGTATACTTGAGCATGTTATTCCTATTGAACGATGCTCTCTGCAAATTACCGATTTCTTTTGTTCAAATTATTGAAATAGTCTGTAAGATTTTCTATATTTAAAATAATACAAATTTTTAAATCCGATACTATGTGCATGATTTCGTCATTTTGCTCGCTAATTGAATTGTAACTCAATTGTTTGACTGATCCGCTCAAATGAGAAATCATTTTATCATTATGTCAGAGATTTTAACATTCAATAACATATTCTTTTTGTGGCATTGTCCGCATATAATATATTATATTTCCATTTGTAATATTTATTATGTTTAAACTTTGCTGATCAGTGGGAATGAAGTATTTATGTAAGGAACAATTAAATAAAAAATGCAAAATCTAATTTGCTTGTATGTATTTAAAATTAACCATTCATTTAGCATTCCCATATGACAAAAACCTTTGTCCAAAGGCATATATGTCCTAAACTAAGCAGAACACTAATAATAATTTGAAGTGTATTGGGATTTTGGAGGGCTTTAGAAAGAAAATGCTTATTATTTACAAAATTGTTTAATAAATTATAGTTCTGTTGTTTCTAAATTTTTCATATTGTTAATTTGTTCTATTTGTTGATAAACATTGTATTTTGATTGATTGGCTTGTAAGTCGCTTCCTAGTGAATTATCTGGTGAACGAAAATGTTCAGTGTTTATAAAATATGGCTTGCCATTGTTTATATTGTCAGTTACAACATTTTCATCTAAAGAATCTCTCTCTGATTGACTAACTTGATCTTCATCACTTTTATACCAGTCGTTTTCATATGCTCTTAACCATATTGGATTGCTGCCTTGCGTGCTATGTTTATTTGTATTTGGAACTCTACCACCCATACTTCTTATTGTCATGTCTGATTCTCCAGGGGCTGTAGATTCTAAAAATGAGTGTTTTAGTGATTTTTTCTTTGTTAATAAAAAAAAAAGAAAAAAAATACAAAAGTGATAAAAATATTACCATAAGCTGTCGCAGTGGCTGCTTTTAACTGTCTTATATAATTAGCTCTTTGCGTAAGACACAACATTAAACATAGGATTAATAATACTCCTAAGAATAGACTTATCGTAACTAGCCAAAATACTGTTTGATTGGCACTCATCATATCTGCTGTTAACGGTTGATATTCGGCAGGTTGAGTATCAAGCACGTTGAACTCCTATTGAAGTATTGTAAATAAATATGAAAATTATAAGGTTAGTGATTTTAAAATTATTTTGTATTGTACCTTAAACAAGGAGTCTAATTGTTCGATGTTTTTGTCCACCAAAGTTAAGACCTCGTCTACTTCTAAGACGGAATGGTCTCTTCCATTTACTAAATGTAGATATAAATCTGTTTTTGTTCCATCAACTGAACCATCTTTATTTTCATGCACTCTGAAATCGTCAATATTAACAATAGCACCGGTTGCATTTGCAAGGCTTTCCCTGAATGGTCGTATCCGATCCCTTACTTCTGATGGATGTTGTCTTAATACAAATCGCACTCGTTGATCTTCCCTAAGTAAATATATGAAAACACGAGCCACATCTTGTAAACCTCCAGTGTCATTTGCTAAAACCTGTAATTTAAATATATTGTAAAATATGTATATTTTCAATCAATTAATTTTACAAGTACATACTTTAAAATCGAAATATCCTTTCATTCCTTTTTGTGGGTCGAAATTTAGCTGTACTGCGCCCGTATTTTTGTTTACTAAAAACGGTGGTTCTAGAAGATTGTCTAATCCTTCCGAAAGTGTTTTCTGAACATTTCCAACTAAATAATAAGAAACTTTAGAATTTTCTCCATCATCAGGATCAAGTGCCTACATATATAATAATTAGTAATTAAATTTTCATATAAATATGGATATTATCATATGGTAATAAGTATTATATTTACTTTGACGTGCATAAATTCTGTCCCAAAATCAGTAGCAGTAGTTACACCTCCTGTGAAAATTTCGTTTAAAAATTTAGGAGGATTATCATTGATATCAGTGATATTGACATGGACGAATATGATAGTATCTTCGAAATTATTAAGATCTTCATTTTCTGAATATTTAGGTGGCACTATACAGTCTTCAGTTGCATGTACTATTAATGAATGACCAGATTCTATTTCTCGATCCAGTTCTTTTGCCAAAGTCAATCTGTAAACAGAACCATTTAGTCTAGTTGTTTTGATTTAATTATATTTCATTTAGATATATTACTTGTGACTGTTTTGATCTAGGTCAAAATATTCTTTATGGTTTCCTCTTATAATAAAATAGCATACGGGTACTGTTGGATCATCTAAAATATCTATTTCGTCCCTTTCAATAACCGGAGGTAATATCGTCCACTCATTTCCAGGTTCTGAATGTTCAGTGAAATTTACGTACATTTTACTTAATGCGAATCGCGGTTTATAATGATTAACGTTTCTTACATATATTGTAAGATCTAAATCGGAACTGAGAGACGTAGGGATTCCTAAATCGTAAGCTTCTACTCTTATCTAAAATTTTGAAGATTATAATATTATTTATTTAAAATAGATTATAGTAATATAATTTAGTTAACATTTGTACATCGTATATCTTTTGTTTTTCTCTATCGAGAGGATGTTTTAATTTTATAATTCCGGATGTTGAGTCGATTGTAAACGTGCGCCAATTTCCCATGACGTCTTGCTTCAATCGATATCTTACAGCACCGTTAGGTCCTATGTCCCCATCAATTGCATGAACTTCTACAACTTGCGTTCCTACTGTCGCATTCTATATAAATACAACAATGTGAAAGGTAATAATTTTTATAATAGTTTATATCATTTTTCGTGTGATGTATGTATTAAATATTTTACCTCTGGAATTCGAATTGTAACATTTTGCGGTGGACTCACGAAGAATGGAGCATGATCATTGAAATCTGTCACACAAATAGACATTTCTTCTTGAACACTATTAGATGGTTCTCCTAGATCACTAGCTTCAATGACTAACGTATAATTGCCATATCTATCTTTAAGCGTTTTTTTAGCTAATATCTGAGCACTGGAGTGATCATTTAACAGCTGATTTATTTTGAATAGATCTAAATATGTATTATAATAGTATTTTAATTTATGAATGTCGTTTTAATTACAAAATGAGAAATGCATGCTATAAATAATACACCTTGTCCGCTGCCACCCACGATTTCAAATATAATTTGTCCGTTTTCTAAATGTGGATCATCTGCATCTGTTGCATGAATGGTTGCAATAGGATCACGCGTAGAATGAAATTCTGTAATGGTTGTGCATTCTTGTGGTAATATCAATATGGGGGTGTTGTCATTCACATCATCTATTTGAATGCTTAAAAATGATATAAAATTTATTAGTTAATGCCAAATATTATATATTTAGTTATAATATGGTAGCAACTTTTATGTAATTATTCAGTATCAAATCTTTTTTTTTTAATGCAACAAGTTTTTCTAGTACATATATTATATTATTAGAGGTTGTTTATTACGCAGTTAGTTACAGTTTATTATTTAAAACTGTATTGGACTCACAGAATCTGTTTAAAAGCATTTCTACTTTCTCCACTGAGATATCCAAATTGATAATTATCCCATGCTTCTATTACCAATGTATACGATGATTGTATTTCTCTATCTAACCAATCTGCTACAATTAATGTTCCGTTTTCTGCATTTATCGAAAATTTACCCTGAAAATTTGTACTTTTTTAATTTTATATGTAATTATTATGAATATAAGTAAAAAAGTGAAGTTGTTTTTTTTTACTTTGGTAGTAGTATGATCCATTAGATATGTAATTTTGCCATATTCCCCTGAATCGGCATCTCTTGCCTCAATAACAGCCAAAGGCGTACCAGGGGGTGTGTCTTCCAGTACACTAATACTTGTCGATTCAAATATAAAATAAGGATTATTGTCATTCTCATCCAAAACCTGGAAGTATACTTCAATAATTTTAATATTCATATATACTTTGTATTTTTTAGTTTGTGTACCATTACTATGAGTTGTAATAAATATAATGTTTGTATTCGATATTCTAGTTTTCTTATCACCTGAATAAACAAATCAACTAAGGAAGATCGTGGCGGAACTCCTGAATCGGTAGCTTTGACAGTGAGATTTAGCCATGGATAAGTTTCATGATCAATTTTATTTGCAATCAGTATTTCTCCAGTATCTGGTTCTAAATGTACCAATTTTGTTACTTCAACGGGACCTGATTAGATAAGATCGTTTGAAAAATGAATTACTATTTAAAAACTGATTATAAAAAATAATTTCAACCTTCTAAAGAGTAAGTAATAGATCTGTTTTTGTCAATATCGTCTGCAATAATATTCCCTATCGTAGCACCGTTTTTCGTATTTTCAGTAATAGATCGTTTATAAAACGGTTTTCTAAATTTCGGATTATTATCATTTTCATCCTCTATTATTATAGTTAAAGTAGCTATAAATATATACATATTTAATTTTAATTTAACGTGAACACTTTTGATCGATATAATAAATTAAATTAGAATAAAAATGTTTACCAGAAGCAGTTTGCTTATTTCCACCTGTCACAGCTGCGATATCTTCGACGATGATTCCTAAACGGATTACTTCAACTTTTTCACGGTCTAACAGCTTAATCACTCGTAACATTCCATCTAATGGGTTTAATTCCCAGACTGCCATATAATCATAATCTGATGCTTTCACAACTGTGCCTTCTTCGTTTTTTGCAATGCTATTTTGTGGATCAAGTTCATACCTTAATATTGGCATATTATCAGGATCATTAGCTACAGCTCGATATACATAAGTTCCAACCTGATAAAAAAAAACATACATATATATATATAGTATATGATTTAATATAAAATTGTTTTATATTATAAATACTTACTGGTATATTTTCTTTAACTGAAATCGTTCCAGGTTCTACAAAAACTGGTGGTTTATTGTTTACATCAACTATTGATATGTTTACAATCACAGTGGCATTCAATTGCTGATCACCAATACCGCCATCTAAAGCAATCTAAATAACGAGTCATATTTAACAATGTATATTATATTTTAACATAATATCGGTTTTTAAATTAATTTGATATTTACAACTGTTAACGAATATTTATTGCTTTTAGGATTTGTTCTGTCTGGATCTAAATCAGATCCGGGTGCCACAGAAATTACTCCATTTTCTGAACCAATTATAAATTTGTCACCTGCTCCTTTTTGTATTCTGTAAACAACTTGATTATTTGGTGAAGAACCGTCACTATCGAAAGCTTGCACCTAAAATTATTGAAAATGTCACATTTAAAGTTTATTTTAAGTTATTATATGCAATAAAAAAACGAAACCTCTAAAATTGGCGTTCCTCCAGGCATATCTTCTGGAATCGATCTTTTATAAATATATTGTTGAAATAGTGGTGCATGATCATTAACATCTTGTACATAAATAATTACTGGTACTTCTGATGAAAGCGGAGGTATTCCATAATCTCGAGCACGAATCTATTTTTTGTTTTTGAAAATAATATAAATTCAATTGTTTATATTGCGTTTATATTAATTATAAACCAATTCTTACTGTAAGCTGAATTGGTCTGACATTCCCATTATCACCAGGAAGCTGTTCAAAATCCATTGGATCATTTGGTTTTAATAGACCAGTAGTTGGATCTATTGTGAAATTATCTTTGTATTCTCCATTTACTATCGAATATTCGATTCGACTGTTCCTTGTTCCTGAAATATATTTTAATATACGAACAGCTTTTTAATTATATATGTATATTTATTATTTATTTTACCATTAAGATCAGCATCTCTAGCATCTAAAATTAAAGGCTGTTCAAAATCCGATTTTCCCTCTAAAAGCCTAGCTTCATATTTGTTTTGTGAAAATATGGGCGGATTATCGTTTACGTCTTCGATGTTAATAACAAGTTGTACCGTATTTCTATTTCCTTGACCTAAATCATCCCTTGCTTCGACAGTTAGAAAATGACGTGATACAAGTTCTCTATCGAAACTGTTTCCCCCTGGTGATTTAACTGTCACTATTCCTGATACTGCATTCAGACTCAATCTAAATTGTAAATTAAATTTTAATTTCAATTATGATGATTAAAATATGAATAATTACGAAATCATCTTACAAGTGTGATATACTGCCTCCCAAGTTTGTGTAACGAATTCCTCTTGTACCATAATTTCCTGAATCGTCATCAAGTGCTTGTATCCAAGCCACAGTTGTGCCTACTCCACAATTTTCTGGTATAGATACATCATACATTGGTTCGGTAAATTCTGGGAAATTGTCATTACCGTCTCTTATATGAACAGTAATTGGTACAACACTGAAAACAGTAAAGGATTTTAAAAAATTCTTATGGAAAAAAGACAATATTATTATTAAAGTAATTACCTCATTTTAGGTTTCGAATGAACAGTTTCTTTGGCTACTAATGAAAAATTCATTACAGTTATTTGTTCGTAATCTAGGAAAGACGGATTATTAACTCGGATTAGAAATGAGGCTTCGTTTACACCCCGTGATGGGGTGACTTCAAATATATTTTTATCACCGTCTAAATACAATTCAAACGTTCCGTTTTTACCCTTGAAATCGTAAGAAAAGTTTAATAATCGTAATTATTTGTATAAAAACATGACTTTGAACTACTTTTAATACCTGGTCATAATCGTATACCTCCGGTATGGCATCTTGTAAAAAAGTTAAAGGAGTATTTTGTTGAGCATTTTCTATTACTTCACATATATAACGTTTACTACGAAATTGTGGGGCTTCGTCGTTTACATCTGTGAGGATTATTGTAACTTCAGTCATTGCAGTTGGAAGCGGTTGTATCGAATGTGATTCTTCTGTAGCCTATGAAAAAAAATATAATACAAGTTAAATCAAAATATAATACATGTATTTATCGCACAAAAGTATACTAAAAAATTACGAGAATTTCTAAAATATAGGCTCCATTGTTACTTTCAGGATCTTCTCTATCTAATGCATTTATAGTAAAAATAATTCCTGAATTAGTGTCTATATCAAATTGTTCCTCTCCACCAGACATTATACTATACGATATTTTATTATTTATTCCTCTATCTCCATCAATTGCACGTACTAAAATTATTAAATTTAGTAATTTCTAAATATGAATTTAACCAGAAATAAATTGTTAATTTTACCTTGTAAAACTGAGGTGCCAACTGGAGAATCTTCACTGATTCTAGTTACGGGTATCACACCGACAAACTGAGGAGGTTGATCTTCTACATCTTGAACTTTGATTAAAATAGCTGCCGTTCCTGTGTTGACTCGTCCTTGATTTGCTCTATCTATGGCTAGAATTCTCAATTGATATAATGATTTTCTTTCATAGTCTAATTCACCAACGAGCCTAATGACCCCCCTTCCATTTACGGTTTGTATCGAAAATACATCAGAATCACCTTCTAATTCTTGTAAATTATATACTACCTATTCAATGAAAAGTTTTCCTTATTATTTTAATGATTTCAAATTTAATTTTTAGATTATTGAAATATATTTTACCTGTCCGTAAGCACCTTCATCTAAGTCGGTGGCTTCAACGGCTGTTAAAATACCTGGTGAAGCATCTTCTTTTACACTTAAGGCTGTAGGATATGGCTTAAATACTGGTTCGTTGTCGTTTACATCCTCCACCAAGAGTAGAAAACTTTGCGTTATATAATTACCATTGCCTAATTGGCCGTCGGTTAATGTTAAAACTAAAGCGTATTCGTCTTTTACCTGCGAATCGAACATAATTTATGAATTCAAAACGCTGAAAAAAAATATATTTGACTAAAGATAATTATAGCATTTAATTATTCATTGTATACGCGCATATTTTAATTTACTTTTTTTTTCGTCTTTCATAAAAATGAACGTTTTACTTGTGAGAAGTGCGGCCTATGGTTTTGTTTCGTGTGAATTTGACAGATTTTTTTTTGCTGTCGTTCACATCAAAAATGTGTACGTCTTGGAGAAAAAATCGCATTGTTAAAAATTTGGCTTCATTATATAATTCCGTAATAAATGAATAGAATCTTAATTGTAAATAATGTTATGGGATCGAACTATGTAATAAATTTATAACTCTTTTTTTGGATGTGGTTACGCGCGCATAGATTTTATTGTTATCCAATTTTTTTCCATTTAAAATTTGATTGTATTTTATTATAATATTATAATTATATGAGGAAATTCCTTGACATAAATTAATCCGTGTTAACAATGTTGAATATTTTTTCACGTCATACGATTATTCGGTTATTAATTTATAGTGTTTTTTCAGCTCATCGACAAATACTTTTACTTTGATAAATTTCTCAGTTATAAATAAAAAACATATATTAGGACAAACATTCATGATCTAAAATTAATTAAGATATCTAATAGATATCTTAAATATAAGTTTTTTTTTGATATTGAAGTGATATATCTTAAAATATTAAAAAAAATCTTAGTTTAAATTGATAAATCGACTCACTTCTCTATCTAATTCTTTGGCAAGGAAAACATTGGCTTCGTTGGATGAAGTGGATTCTATTCTAAGTATATCGCTTCCTGGTTGCTCCCTGACTCCGAACTGAAGGCGATCTCCATCGGCATCGACGCCTTTCAATCGGTATATTAAAGAACCTGAAACGAAGCAAAGAAAAAAAAGAGTTAAACAATAAACACATATCGTTTACTGTCAAGTTTATTTTCTAACGTGGAATTGCGGATGTTAATAATGATCTTGGCGGTCAAGATCAAATTCTTCCTGTTTTCTCAACGGAAATCTCAACCGGTTCAAATCTGTTCAATCTTATAAATACTACATTGATTATTTAAATGTCATTGTGTTCATTAAAATTATATTTATTATATATAGAATATGTTCTAAATCATATATTTTTCGTAGTATAATACATCTGCTTTTGTGTAATATTAAATTGATTAATTAGCGTTTATGTGAAAATTTATCGACATGATATAAGCGTATATGAAAGCAGTTAACATCATTTATTTTTCAATTACGTTTTACATCTTTTGATATGTGTTTATTATGTGGGAATCGTTACGAACATTCTTCAATGAAACTATTAGATCGCTCTACATTATATGAAAATTGTTTCATCAATATGTAATATAATAATATATACAAGAGGCGCGTGTGCTCTTGAAAACATGATACTAATAATGACGACGGTGATGAAGAAGAATAAAAACGGAAGTGAAATCTATGGGAAATGATGATTTTTTTTAAATGAGATTTCACGATTTATAAATACGAAAGTTTCGTAATCGTACGCAAAAAAAGAAATCCCATGATGATAATGATTTACGTTGTTTACAATGCGACATTTATGGATGTAATTGTTTGTTCGGTATTTAAAATAAGGCATTTTTCCGTGAATAAATATGACTCTAATTGAAATTAAACTTTGTAGATGCGATCGTCCGAACGGTATCTTCATTATGGGAAAGTTTGTTTATTCCAAAATGAGAAGAATCTGTAATTTTAAAGTAAAAAAAAATCAATTACCGTTAGAAGTTGGGATCTTTAGGAATTTTTGTAGTTTTTAAATATTTTTATAATGTGTTTTTTTTTTTGAAGTTTATAATAATTAAAACTGCGTAACTATATGTATATAATACTGTCGTTAAATGAGTTTAAAATGTTTGAACGGTTAAAATTGTAATATTATTATATATAATACGTATAATAACATTTCTTGGGAATAAATAAAAAAGTGCTGTGAATTTTAATCTGTAATTGTTGAGATCTGAAAACATACAGAAAAAATTCTCATGAATTGGTAAGATTAGAATATTTCATTTCATTGCATAATAATCATATATAATCTTTTTTTTTGTTAAAATAAATACGAGAAAAACTGATTTTATTCAAAGTTAATGTCTTTTTAAACCATAAAATATTTACGGTTTTGTATATACATTTCAATCTGTATCAAATTAGATACAAACCGTTAGTCGATTTATCGATGGTTTATTTTGAATTTTATATTATATTACTGAATTATTTTAGATGTTAAATAATCAATTTACGTAATTTATTCGGATATGCTCTAATATTACAATTTTTCATAATGTAACGCTTAATAAAACAAGCGATTTATTTTGTATCAATAAACAATCTTTTTATTTATATAGCGAATTAAAATTAATACGAGAATTAAAGTTCACATTAGAAAATAAACTCGACAACGCCAATTATATATCGTTGAAGTCGCGATTTAAGTTAACCGTTCGGTCGATCCGTAATTTTTTATCGTGTTTTTTTTTATTTTTTTTTTATCATATATCGTTATTTTTCTTATTAATTTGACTGTTGACAATAAAGAAAGCAGTGTTTTGATTATTTTTATTTTATTTTTTTATTTTTTTTTTGTTGTGTGTGTCGCTCACGACTTTTACTACTAAACAATACCGGATCAATTCCGGCGTAACGCGTGCCGGCGTACCGAGGTAATTGTGTTTCTGCGTAAATAACCTGTTACGGATATAGACGCACGATGATGATAATGATAATGATGATGGAGACGGCGACGATCATATTACGCAATAGCTTCGTTGATATTCCACGGAAGAATTTGATCTCATTACTATTGACAAGTGAATGTGTCGTCATAGGTTACAAAATAGTGTCGATATTAAAATATTAGAAAAAAATATGGAAAGGTTTTCAAATATTGCTCTTAAGATAGAAATAAATATGTATATGAAATTTAATAAATAATAAGAAATATAAATTGTACAATTTAAATATTAATTTAAATTATGTGTTGAGGTTTAACATGTCCTTTTACGTATGATAATCCTGACGGTTATTTAAGGGTTCAATATTTTTATTAAAACTAGAAGCAATATATATATATATATATATATATATATATATATATATATATATATATATAATGAAAAAATATTTCATTGTATAAGATAAATATTGAGAGCCACAGATCTACCATAAAATGACTGATTTACTCGTTTCACGGTAGATCTACGATAAAGCTACGGATTAGTCGAAATATTTCGAAAAAAAAATATTCACGTAATTTAAAAATTTTGTAACCAGCGAACACATCAACAATATGTCATATCAAATGGATATAAATTACGTTACATTTGTTACTACAATTGAGGCATATTAAGAATTGCACTGCATGCGATTACCGGAAATTATATAAGTAGTCAGATTTAGTAATTGTAATTTCATTTTTGCCAATTATTTAGATTTTTATTTTAAATTATTATGTTTACGGTTATTATTTTATATTTCTAGCTTTAAAAAAAAAGTCATTTTCTTTATATTTTTCGAAGAAACATCGAAATAAATTATTTCTAAGTAAAAAGATATATGTTTTTCGTACATAAATACTATTTAAATGTGTAACTGGTTTCAAATTCAAATCAAAAAGTACTAATCAAAGATTTATACTTTTTATAAGAAAAAGCTTTCGCCTCAGTAAGGGACTAAACGCTACGTTGAAGACAATGGTTTAATATTATGTATAAATTATTTTTTCAAAAGATGTTTTTATAATCATGACGTGTGTCGTTATTAAGATATAAATAATGATTACTATATATCGTTGCGGTAATAATTGTTATAGAATCATTGGTGTAACAACTAAGCTACTGTTGCAATTCGGTCACTAATCCCCGGTAATTAACTGTATTTTTATTTATTACTACCCATTTGAATATTATTTGAATTACGGCTATTTTGAATTGAAAAAAAAACGAACACAATATAAATATAATATAACTATTTTTGATTAATACGTATTGTTTGTTTTTATCGAATCGATTTAGCGTCAAAATTAATACATGTGCAATTTTTATTTTTATATAATTATTTTATAATTCTATGAATATTTGATTACAATTAAGTTGAATATGAAAATTTTATTACAAATTATTTTTTTGATATTTTATGTAAAAAAAATATATTTGTAATTAAATTTACATTCTACATATTGATTTTTAGATTTAATAGAATAATACCGCATAATTTGCTTCGTCAAATGCTAATTTATTTTTACAATTTAATACTTAACGATTTTTAAACTGAAAATTTGTATCGTTGAAATACCGAAGTGTAATTTATTACGATATTATTACGTATAAAATATTTCAACATATACGATTCAATTTTAATTCGATTTTGACGACTGACCACATAAAAATTCTATAGGAATTAGCATATTTTTCGCCAGTAATGCTTTTATATTATAATACAAAGAAATATTTTTCGCCATTTTATTTTTATTATATTGTATATACAATTTTTATTTGTTTTTTATAATCATCATTTAAATTATATAGTATTCTTTATGTTGAAGTGTGATATATATATATATCGATTATATGTGATCATCACTGCGGGTGTCATTTGCCATTATCGCTCGTCAACAATTAACAATATGCCGGAAAATATATTTTGTTTTTTGACTCACCGACAGGGGTGTCCGGTCCTTCCTTCAACCGTATAACAATTTCCGTTTGTCCATCGATGAGGAAACGAGGCGGTCTGTTGTTGGCAGCCGCCGTACACAGAGTCAACATGCACCATAAAATCAAACACACACACGTCACAGCACTATTTTTACATAAAACTAAATCTAAAAATTTGTCCTTCGACCCATAATAACGTGTCCTTGCCATTCGTGAATGTTTATTCCACTTTAATCGCACTCTAGCGAAAAATTCGCGATACGCTCGCGCGTCTCTCTCGTCGATCTCGGTTGCCATTTTCCGATTTTCCCATAGAGTCCGTCAAAGCGGTCGCGACTTTCCACGTGTCATCGTCGAAGATTGAACAATGTGGAAAGTCACACATGGTAATTGGCGTGTGTCATGGTTCGTTCGGGACACAATCGAGATGAAAGTTGACTACTGCCACTTGTTTTTCTTTTTTATTTTCTTTCGTCGTCTGTCTTTGCTACTATTGTAATGATGATGATGAAGCTTGTCGGCCTCTCGATGATGGCAGTTTGACGTGAGCAGTCTACTCCCAGATCTAAAACAATGAATGTTCCATTTAGATTATCACATATTTTGTTTTTACATTACGACACATACATATATGTAGGTGAAAAACGACATTTTTTTAATTTTCTCGACCATTTTTTTATTATTATTATACTATGATGATGACGTGCATGCGTAATAGATATATCGTACATGAGAATCAGTTCATCTCTTTGAACCATTGTTGTAGTTGAAATGTATCAAAACGGAGATAAATGATTAATTTGGGTTAATTTGAAGTGGAAAAATTAATTCAACAAGTTATCTGTATTGTTTTGGTTGAACGTTAAAAGATTGACACGTTAACTACGTCTCGTTTGCTGTCAGTGTTGCTTTCACTTTAATCGTTTTTCTTAGAAAATTTTCGCAATATCTATTGATAAAAAATATTTCATTTTTGATAAGACTGATAATTTTCTACATTGTACACATGTGGAGAAAATATTCTAATTTGAAACTTTATTATTAATTGAACATGATTAAGTCGCTAATTATAATTTAATTGTAATAAAAATGTGATTTTTAGATAAAGTCGTTTGATATCTTGAATATTAATAAGGTGAAAATATAAACATATTTTATTTTGATTAAAATAATATTTTATATAAATATTAATCGCACTAAAATACATTGTAAATTCTAGAAACTACATTATTGCTGTATACATAATTTATTTATTTCTTTATTCTCGATTATTATTATTATTATTATTATTTCAAACTATATTTTAAAATTGTAGCTTAAAAAAGATTAATCTTCATTATATATGACAAATTTGAAAAATTTGTAATTTATATATTTTGTGATCATATGCGATTTTTATATGTCTAAATTTTTGTGAATATTTCTAAAAAAAAAATATTCATAAACATCTTTTTTTATACAATACCATATTTGTTTGTATTGTATATATAAAATCACAACACAATCGAAAATAATTTTCACCGTTAATTTTCAATTAATTATTAATGAGCGTACACGAAATAAATTAACGGATTAAAATCGAGATTTAATTGGTCGATTGACATTTACTATTGACCCAGACCTCTCGTTGTTCTTTGGCGTGAAACATTAATCTGAAATAAAGTAACGATTTTTTTTTCTCCTCCTCTCCCCCCTAATTAAAAATTATTTGCTTAAACGCTCTACTTGCTTCGTGACCGTTAAGTTTAATTGTCGAACCACGCATCGGACGAAATGAAACAGAAATTTAATTACGCATTTATTTCTCTTCATATGTCGTATATTATTAAAATCATATTTATATTTAATGATTATTATCAAAATTATGAACGTGTTATCGATTCGTGTTTTACGACGGTTTTTACGCGGACGAAAGTCGAAATTATAATAATTGAAAGTGGGTGCTTTTTTTATATATCTTTAAAACCGTTATTATAGATTTTTTTTTTGTCGAAGAAAAACAATCGGCTGGTTGTAATAAAATTGTAATTGAATTTCGCATTGGAATAATTCGCATGCGGATCTTTTTATTTAGGTTTATTATATTGAAAGCGATCCGGTAATTTATCGCTTATTTTATATGTGCGATGTTAGAAAAAAATAATAGAATAATAATTGCATATAAAATTATAAACCATATGGGATCGATTTTTTTGATAACATCCGTCATATTTTATTTTTATTTTAGAGAAAATCTCACTGAGAAATTGGTATACTAGATATGGATTTTATTGAAATACTTGGTTTATATAATTAATTATATCGTTTAACACATTAAAGATATTTGATATATTTTTTTAATTATATATTACTTTTAAAAATATCACAATTATTATTTTTAATCTGTAATTTGAACTTTTTAGTATTGATTCAATATCATTTACATTGATTTTGAAATATAGTAATTTTTAATTTTAACATTAAAATATTATATAATATATTCAAAATTATATAGTTATATATTTGTAATATTTCTTTTCACAAATTATTTTTTTGTTTTTCTTTCATCGTTTAATATTTTAGTACATATTAATTAAAGGGTTTTATGAGAAGAAAGTATCAACATTATTTTACAGTATAAAATCATTATTAATATCTAAGAATATATCTGAAATCAAACTTTCGCAGGAGAATATATAAAATAAATATTTTTTTATGATTTTATACCAAATATTTTTAATTTTACATAAGTTTTATTTTACAGCGTAATATAAATGAAAATTTTAAACCATGGATTTTGTAGTTTTCGTATATTTTAAACCAATTTTTAAACTAATTAACATATCTGTCAACAATTAACCAACTCGCATATACCGAGATCAAATTGAGATTTATGTGTAATAAATAACGACGAACAGTTATGTGTATAAAGTGGGTGTTGCATCGTCCGAGTAACACCGCAATTGGAGCATGCAGTCTACAAGAAATATGTATATTAAGAAAAAAAAAATAACCACAAAACCCTAAATAAACCATTAACGATGTTTAAAAGGAACAAAAACAACAACAACAAAAAAGTTAAATTCAATATTTATGCGCATATTTTGTACGACGTCGATCGACCCACTGATCTATGCAACAACCTAAATCTAAATTCGTAGCAAACATTCGTTTAGACGTGATTATTTTCTAATGTTTAAATAAAACAGTATTATTATATATGAACATGTTGATGACGGTTTATTTTAACGAAGGCTTTCACACGTCCTCGAATGGAAAATATTGAATTTTCTATATATATATATATATATATATTTTTTTTTTTTGTTCGTTTCGCGATGACGAGTCAAATGATTTCACCGTATTTTTCTTGTTCAAACTTTGAATCGTGTTTTTAAAATATGTATTATATTCGTGTTTCGTTATGATTTTTTTTTTTTGGTTTTAAAACAATAAATTTCGCCGTGGGAAATGCGTTCAATGAGATTGCGTTTTCCGTACACTGATCAAATATATATTTTTTTTGATTTAAAAAAGGAAGTCGCTCATAGAAATCGGAATTATAGAATAAAATAAATTATATAGAAAAGGGATGGTCATTTAGATTGTTAACGTTATTGTTTTTTTTTTATTTATTTCAGAATAATATATGATTTTTCAATTGATTTATTTAGTAAAAGACAGCTAATATAGAAATAACTGTGAATATATTTAAAGTACGCAATTATCATTAGTGTAATCTAGTTTTTTGGATTAATAAATAATGTGGCTTAAAATTTTGTAATTTTACGTGTTATTACCAGATATAAACATGTTAGTATTTTACATTATATCTTATGTTAAATTATGTAAAGTAACGTGAAAAACCAATTTCAAATTTGATTATTTTAATTGTTTTACTTTACATTATATTTTATATTTTTGGAAAAAAATATATAAGTAGTTTATTTTCTTATTTATAAAAAATGATGTCATTTAAAAATATGATATAGATCACATTTTTTATTTTCATTTAAAAGATCAAGTCGCAATATTTTTTGGACAATATTTATAAATTAGATTTTCAAAAATTATTAAAACATTTCAATAATTAAAAATTTACAATAACGAGAGGATGAAAATAGGGTTTGATACCATCACGAGATATCAACTTGAACTCCAGATCACAATTCAAGCATCAAAGTATTGCACATAAGAAAAACTATTTATTTTTCATCTGCACAATAATTTCAAACGAAAAAAGAATTCCATTTTGTAAAACGAGCAAAATTTCTTGCACGCTTCACTTATCTGCGAATGATGTAAGAGATATACGATTTTTTTTTTCGTATTATTACAGCTATACTCGCACATTGACTAGAGTCATGTAAATGCATGTGTTGTCATGTAAAATTTTATAATTGCAATTATACGGTGAATTGATGCTTCCGGTTTTTAATCTCGCATTTCTTCATACTCGTTTTAACATGTCGGTTAATCGAAATGTGTGAGCGATGATCGTTGCCCGTTATCGGCGATGTACCGAAAATTTATGTTTTTTAATCACTATATTGTAGTAAAACATGTTTGATATTATTTATGAGAATTGAAATATTGATTTCTAGTATTTCGAATCGTGTAATCGTTTAATAATTTATTTTTTAGAAGTATGCGCAGGTCAAAATCAATGTGATTTATAAAATATATATTACATAGTTATATTCATTTATCAATATATGTGCTGAACAGACCATATCAATTTAATCATAAGATATTGCTTAACTATTATTTTTATTATTATTATAACTTCAATATATACTTAAAATTAAATGATTTTGAGAACAAAAATGAAAATTTCAAAGGATTAATAGTAAAATTGATATATTTCATTATTTAATAAACTGACTATTTGAAATATTGACACAATTTTGAAAAAAAAAATTCTCCGTAGTTCGAAAAGAAAGGCTTTGATTGTGAAAAAAAAAGTCGTCGTGCTGCTGATTTAATTAAAATTATACAGTATATTATATCGGTTTTTGTTTCGATAGCGGTTTTATAATTCTTTTGAATTATTGATTAGTTATGTCTTCACAGTCGTAAGTGATTTTTTTTAAATAATATTTATATATAAATATTATTTATATGAAAATATTGTATTCAGAATGTGAAAAAAAACTGATATTAGCTTTATATAAGGCGTGTTAGTAAAATTATCTTTATATGGTGCAAGAAAGTTTACGTTTCAATGAAAGTATCTTAAATTTAGATTTCTATTGATTGTATTCAATATTTAGAATATCGTTAAATTTGATCATTAAAATTGAATAATATGTTATTATTAGAATATATATATATATATATATATATATATATATATATATACAGATTGTTTTCGTCTTACTTTCTATCCAATTGTTATTACGGTTGTTGCGTTGATAACATATATATATATATATATATAATGGATTAATTTCGATGTATCAATTTAAATAGAAATTCTATGTGGCGAAATATAATAATATAATAATAAAGTTGCCGTACTATCGATGACTGTGACGAATGGCCATTGTTCACTGAAGATGAATGAGTTACGCCTTTTTAAGTTAAATAAAGTATTGGCGTCGACCGTTCCGCGATGCGTGGAAACAATTACAATATTTTGTAACGGAGCACTGTTATATTTTCAGACAATATCCATTACAAAGACAATGAATGTTGGTAATTGACCGTGGTTTCGTTTGCCGGTGGTCAATCGCGAGAGGGTTGGAATCGTACGGTTCTTTTCGATGGACCGTTTTGAATTTGACATAGCGAAGAAAATCGTTTTTCAATCTGGGTTATCGTATAACCTTAGGGTTTTAAGATCGTTCGAACGATAGTTATAATTCATATTGTATAAAATTATATATTATATCAAAATGACGAGATTTATGTTATGGGTTTAAAATATAGATTTTTGAGCAAAAAACTTTAACGGAATTTAGACAATTATCCATGTGCATTTGAGAGGTGCCGTTTGATTCACATATTCTTTCAGTAAAATATTATGAAGTGTAAAATGACATTTTTTTTTAAATAAAGAGAAGATTTTTTATCTTAAATTAATCCGTTATCACGTAAACGGAAACCGAACTGCATTTTCAGCATTGAAACTTTGAAACTTAACAATTTTGCCTTATTAATTAATTAATCATAATAATCTTATAAACAGAATGATAAAAAAATTTTGTAGATCAATACACCTTAATATAATGTTAATGTTTGAGAAAATTTTTGAAATTCTGACAATTTTTTTTTATTAGGTTAAGAAATTTGTTCAATAAATTAATATATTCTATATAAAATCACTAAACAGCAGAATAATTTTGTTTGTTTCAAATGCAAAAGCTTAATAAATCATAAAGCATCGATATACTTTGTTTAATTAGACAATTGATAATGATATAGTATTAAATATTATTGAACATTATGATTGTTTAGTTTTCTTAATATAAAAAAAAAAATATTAATAATGAAAATATGGACGTGCTAAACGATTTTTCTCGGTATTACGTCAACGTTTTATGGTCACTGGATTGTCACTGAACAAAACAGTTGGCCAGTTTAACGCTACTATTCCACGGATGTTGGTTTGCTCGGTCAAAGCGGTCATCCAACCCTCGTTTTATTAACACCCCGCTTTTTTTTACTATATAATTTCGTTAATTTTTCATCATATTTATTCGGACAAAATTTATATTTACCATATGTATATATATATTTAATAAATATTTAGATTGATATGTTTTTATTTATTTTACTACTTCAATAAAAAACGTTTGATATCTTAAAAAAATCAGTAATGAACATATATTTTTTTTAAATATATTATATGATTTTGTAACGGTTTTTAGTTAATATATTTGTTTAAATTAATTATTCATCTCTGTATTGTCCCGAATGAATTAATCTATAAAACGTGCCGTTATTCGTATTTCGACCAGAAATCATATGATTTATCGCGAAATCGTGTTGAAGAAAGTAAAATTTAATGTAGTGTAAAAAAAATTATAAAAATAATAATAATATATAGCGAGACAAATTTACAACATGTAAATTGATGCGGCGCAGATTTTATAATTATGCAGACGGAAAGTGTTGTTTATATTGAAAGAAAATCATCGGGATATTTCATCATAGCTGTTTTTTTTTACACGCTCGTTAGATATTCATGGAAAACTATTCTCAGTTCTTTTCTTTTTCGCCAACGCGCTTGCATAAATATATTAATTTCATAGTTTAACCGCTATTTTTGTTGTTTTGATTTTTGATTGCGTCGATCGGTCTAACGGACGCTACGTGTGCAATTGAAATATAATAAAAAAAATATATAGTTTATATGAATACATATGTGAAATATTAAAAGTAAATATATATTTCGCTCGTCATAAAATTTTCTTCAATGTAGAATATTAGAGCGAGTGTGATTCGAGATGTTGACATGAGACGAAAGCGATTTTAGCATTTTCCATGCGGAAAACTCGCATCTTGTCGCAAGGTCATCATTGAACCACCAAACCGAAACATTTGAGAAACGACAATGACTTGTGGTCTAATGACATAATGATGAGACAAAGCATCCAGAATCAAGTTGTTAACGTATATATATATATATATATATATATATATATATATATATATATATATATATATATATATATATATATATATAGTAGGATATCCTGAATTCGTAAAAATTAACAAATGCCACCACCCCATTAGCCATTGTTGAAAAGGTCGATAGATAATTAACATCAAAGTATGATAGTTAACCCTGAGCCAACATTGTTATTATTGTAATTAATCCGTTTCGTCCTGTAATAAAACATTGTGATTTTATCGCAATTTTTAGTATAGTAATTAATATTCATGTTATTGACGAATTTTAATATTATTTTGAATACGAACTTATAATGATATATTATTATTATTTTTTTAAATTAAACTCGTGAAGGACTTAAATAATATACATATATTTTAATATATAGAGAAAAATATTTTTCATTTTATCAAGATTATATATTTTTTTCTTTAAATATGTCTCTTCATATTTGAAGACTTATAATCATTACTTTTATTGTAATTTTTGAATTCCTGATCATTGAGAAAAGGTTAACTATTCCTGCTCTATAGAGGTTATTATTTTGTAGGTTTTAGATATTAAAAAAAAATAAAAACAAATGAAAAACTACTTTCTATTTAAATTCATAATACATTATAATATAAACGAGAGTGTAAAATTATCGTATTTTTATACATATAACATATGAATGCAGTCGTTACGCATTGACGCTCTCACACAGGATATGCCCTTCAGGTGATTCTCACAGGAAATGACGTCATTCAATTTCCCCTCGATGCATGAAAACTTTTATCGTTCTTTTTAACACAGGGGGTAAAACCTTGGTAACATTTACTCAACAATTGCCACAGACGATCAATACCGAAGAAATGAACTTTTCTACATTTTTTTTTTCAAATCACGACTCAAAATTTATTATTAAAATTTTCATAATGTGACATTATTCTTCATTAATGAATCAATATTATATAATTATATTACAAAATTATCAAGATTCAAATATCAAAAATATTATCTTGAATATATCAAAATTTGCATATTACGATATTTATATAATGATTGATAAAATAAGAAAATATAGATTGTACAGTTTGAGAATCTGTGATATATATATATATATATATATATATATATATATATATATATACGTCGAGACGGCCAAGTTCACGCCCGTAAAAATCCGTAGTATTGGGCGTGTGAGCGTTTTCCGAAACGGATGGAAATTCGGCCGAAAAACGTGATGTATGGATGATGCAAATGTAGAACATTGTTCTAGATCATGCCGCGAGATAGTCTACTTTAAAATTTATTTCAAAAATAAATAAATAAAGAAAAATAAACAGTGTCCGTGTCGCAATCGTTTTTGTTTGCTATTCTCAATGAAACAATCGGGATTTGATCGATGAAATCGAAGTAGATAAAAAAAAAATTATGTGCACTAATATAGAAGAGATATTTTGATCACTTTCAATGTTTCGCCAAAAATTATCGAATAAAACTATGTAAATACTATATTAAAAAAATGTTGAATAATTATTTTATTTGCCTATTAAAGATCAATTATTTAATTGTAATTGTATTGTTTTTTTTTCTATAATGACAAAAAAAATTGTATTATCGAATTTGTATTTAAGAAATATCATTATAATATAGTTTAGAACGAAGGTTTGTCATGAAGACCACGTTTAAAAAATAGCTCACTTTTCAAAATTCATGACAGATAGCAAACTTTTTATGTTTGCATAAAAAAGTATACATTTTATATATAAAATATAGTATAAAAAATCTAAAAATTCACATCACAAACTGTACTTGAAAGACCGCAAATTTAATATACCTGGTATAATAAAATTTTATTTAATATAATAAATATTTTAAAGAATGAGTTGATTTTTAACGCGGATTAACCAAAATTTATCTAGTTAATTATATTTTGATTATGTTATATATACATGTAATGAGTATCATATTTGTATAAAATAATAAAAAAAAATAATTACATATTATACAAAAGCGTTTTTAATAAAAGTTTTTTTTTTAGAAGAGAAACAAGATTAATGATACAAAAACGTATTATTAATATGTAATTCGTTCGTTTCGTTTTGAAATATTCCATAATTACGAATCCATTATCGCGACTCAATGACATTACAATGTGTAATTTTCCCCAGAAAAATTTGCATTGAAAGGGTACGAAAGATTATTATATAGATATCAATATAATGTTTCGCACAACGAAAATAAAAGTATTAAAATTATAATGTGTATTAATTTAACATACAATATATATGCGACGGGAAAAAAATGGGGTCAAGTTTAACTGGGAAATCTTTCGTTTATGAGTTTAATTTTTTTTCCAGTACAAAATGGATTGTAATAGATATAAATCTTTGTTTTTTTTTTGTTCTTTTGCAAGATATAATTTTAAAATTATTACAATTTAAATTAATGAATGTTTGTATATTTTAAACATAATTTTGTACCAATATTATGTATTAGTTCTTTATATAATTGCAATATAATATTTTATTTAATTATATGATTATTGATATATGAAAGGGTCAATTAATATTTAATAATTAGTATAGTAATATTTAATAATTTTCATATCTATTTACTAATACTGAAAAAAAAATACAAGACCTAACAAAAGTTTTTATAAACAATTAAAAATATAGTAGAAATCGAAACGCTTTGTGGTCGACATAAAAAAATCCGCCAAAATTTTTCCTTATGATTTTTAACAAAATACAAAAAAAAAATATATCGACGTTCAAGCGAATCGGGCCGTTTTTCATTTTTCTTAAACGTCTCGGAAAATTAGAAAATTCGACATTCGGTTCAGTGAGAACGCATTTTTTTTTTAATTGCGAACAGGTTCAACCGCCAAGCGTTATTATCAAACAATTCGACGCTGAAGAAAAAAAAAGGTTGACGTTTCCTGTGCAAGTTCGTTCGCCGAAACAATGGGCCGTGTGCCCCCCCCCCCGTGTCGTGAAATTGTTTTAAATGCGAAAAATAAGTACACGTTTTATTTTGTTATTTTATTACTTTGTCGTATATAATGTGAATGAAAAACGTGTATTTTTCAGATTATTAGAAGATATCATAATATTGAATTAATCCATATATAATTAAATGATATATATTTTTTCTTTTTATAGAGTTGATTATTTCTATCAACTGTAATATATTTAAGTATATAATTTTTATTTTCATTAATTTTCTATAAATTTTAATTATTTTTTTAATCAAATTTTAAATTTAAATTTACTATATCATTTTTGATATTGAAAATATTATTATATCACTGAAATTTTTTTCATTTTTTTCTTAATAATTTAATACATCTTATCTCATAATTTAAAAGTATGCATTTTAATAATATTTTATATCTGGTAATTATTTAGAGATTGTGATTTTAGTTGAATTAAATCAGATAATCATTTTTAATTAACTTTTGGTATATAAATTAAAAAAAATTAACGTTTTTTAAATAATCCCATTCTGCTAATAAAAATCCTAAGTAAAATATATAATAAAAAAATCTAAAAAAATTGAAATATTAAAGCTATTTTTTGTTATTTAGTAATATTTATATTAAAAAATATATTTAACCTTAATTTTTTACACTTAAAGACGTTTAGATATATAAGTAAATTTTAATTGATACCCAACATATATCTCTTCAAATCTTCACGGATATTACATTTCATAAAAATAACGAATATTACAATTTAGCACATAGGCACAAATATACATGTTTATAAAAAAGCGCAATTTATTTTAGATTAAGGATGATTTTAATAGTTTAATGTGCGAATGAAGATACGCACACAATTGATCATTAATTATTTACAAGACAATATAACGATTTAGGCAATTTTGCACCTAAAGTAAATTTCATTATTACACAAAAACACTTTTAGCTGATAATAAATAGTTATATTGTAAAAAAATATATATATAGTAATTAAATACAATCATTTCATTAGTCATCAAGTAATGCGGGTAACAGTTAAAGAACTTTTTTCCATTTTCATTTCAATTAACCCGTAATTTGGAACCGAATACCGCACGCAGTCAACCGTAGAGGTTCCAAGGGTAAAAAAAGAACCAAAAAAAAAACAAAAAAAAGCACATACACTCACATAAAACTTTTGTATGCCATCGTTTTCCAAAAACCGAATTCTCACGCGAAATTTACATATGTAACAATTGAAGGATAAGCTTTTTTAATCGTACATCTGATAAGCGAGCGAAACAATAAAAAAAGAGCGCGAATAGTATATATATATATATTATACTATTCGCGCAATTGAAAAATCGATCCCGTTGATTTATTATCACCCTCGGGTTTAATTTACATGGATCAATTTGTCGGATGAAAATATCGAAAAATTATAATCGTGACGAAATTTGCGGATCGAAATCGTTAACCTCCATTTCGTAATCATTCATAATATTTACTCGGCCATTACGGTCAGTAACTTCTATGAAATACTATTATATTTTATCGCAGATGAATAAAAAAAATGATAATGCTTCCGATATTTGAGTTTGTATCAATTTTTAGCGGTTTATTTATTTATTTTTTTTGATAATTAGCAATTGAGATATATTTTTGCATGTGTAATGAAATTTTTGGTACGTTGATTTCATGCGAAAACACGATCGATCTAATTAAAATATTATGAAAAATATGCATTATTTGTAATTCTATATTACAGTAAATTTGAATGTGTTGATGTGTGAATTTTTAATTTTTTATAAAATAATAGTTTCAAATTTGGAAAAAAAATCCGATTTTTTTAAATATTTATATTTAAATTTAATTCTGTTATTTTTTTAAATTAATTTTCTATTATTTTTTTTTCAAGTAAAATAAATAAAATATGAGTTACTTTAATTTTGCAAGTTTAGCTTTATTTGTAAACATAAATAATGAATGTGATTTTATAATATATTATATTTATGTGTATTTATATAATTAATTTATATTATTGAAAATAAATTGTAAATATGAATATACATTTATCAATACACATTTAGGTTTTATTTTATTTTTTTTACGTTAAAAATATTTATCTCATATTTATACTTTATAATGATGTTTCGATAATTTATTTTTTTATTATAATATTTATATTTTTAATATAAAATTATATAAGTCATTTCTTAACTAATACATATATAAATATATATTATACAAGATAATTTAGTATACGAATTTGTACTTCCGTTCTTCTTATTATTAATATATAAGAATGTTTTATTAAAAAAATATATTTATCGCTTATAGCGCTCATTATTTATTAATTAGGACTTTTCCCAAAAAAAAATAGTTATATAAGTTTTATTGTTATTGTTATAATAAATCATTAACATCGCTATATTTGAATCTGTTCTCATTATTTATATATATACCATATATATATATATATATATATATATATATATATATATATATATATATATATATATATATATATATATATATATATATATATATATATATATATATATAATAACAAAACTTATCTTATGAAATTACGTGTGAAAATTTTAATTAATTTCATAATTTTAACGTTAATTGTCGAATATAATTACGTTAACTAAAATATTGAATTTTTTTCGCGATTATATTTATTATTTTTAAATATTTTTTTTTTCGAATAAGATTTTGCATGAATATAAAGTTAAAAAAAAATCACAAATTATACTAGAAAATAGGAAAAGCTTTTGTGAATTAAAATAAAATAAAATCACGCACATCAGTTTCTATTGTTATTATACTAGGAAGCAATATAACAATTGACATATAGTTACATTTTCTCTAATTATTATTTTTATTTATATATTTACATTTTTTTTCACCTGTAACAATTGCCATCCGTGTAAAATTAATAACATATAAAATTTATATTAAAAAGGTTCTATAATAAGATTTTAATCATGCAAATTTATGCTAATATAATAATGGTAAATGCTAATTATTATAATAACACGTACGCATTATAAAGTAACACGATTTCTATTAGATATATATATATGGTATATAGATTTATAAAAATTAATAATAAAATATTCATAATTTTAGAAAATGTGAAGGTAAATTATTTTTTTATATTTTATCAGTTTTATATATCAGTCAAGAATGTCACATGTTATATTCAATATGTGAAAGCTATTTTCAGAATTATTATTAATTATCAAAAATAATTATTTATTTATAATTTATATATAAAAAAATCACTTACTTTTAAAATATATTCATCGATGATATTTCAAAACAAAAATATGCTGAAAATTCACTTTTTTTTTAAATGTTTATATTTTTTAAAATAATAAAATAAAATAAATATTATATCTGTTGAAAAATATAATTTAATACTCGGTTTTTATTTATTATGATTAATAGTTTTAAATTTTTCCGTTTTACGAACACGACCATTCGCGACCGATGTTTGAGTTCGACTGAGTTGTTTTTGTTTTGCGGTACGCGTGACCAACGGTGCGTCACCCCTGCGTCTACCACCTGTACTCCATTTTTCAGGGTTGAGGCTCCATTTTTTTTTCTCGGTCCTTAAAAAAAATATACGACAGAAATAATAATGATTTATTTTAATATGATCAATAATTATAAAAATATTTAAACAATTTTTATTTTTTTATTTTATCTCTTAATTTTTTCATTTATACTTCAAATGTATACTTTGAAAATAAGATCAGATTTACCATTATATAAATAATATATGATTTTTTATTTTTGTATCATATTGTATTGCTCTAAATATAAAAAAACAATTTTGAAAATTGTTATGAAATAACTAAATTTATTATATTTTAATTTTTATACAGTATATATCTATTAAAAATTTTAATCATTATTTTTAAATGTACAAGATTTTATTCAACATACTTCTCGTGGTATTTTTTTAATTATATTTCTATCATTTAATTTAGTTATCAAATCTATATTTGATAAGAGCTCCAAAATTATTGCCACGTTTTTATTGTTTAAAATGTTGTTACTTATATTTTAATTATTAATTACACACACACACACACACACACACACACACACACATATATATATATATATATATATATATATATATATATCGATTTTTAAAATTAAAATATTCATTTCTTATTCATACACTAAAAAGTGAAGTCAATGCGGTCAAATTGTGAATCCGTTACTTTCGACTCCAAACGCGCAACCCTGTATACTCGTTTACATTGCGCACCTGTAAAAGTAAAACGTATCGGACACGGAAGGTTCGGTACCCTCGCTTTTTGGTGATTCTTATACGAATTTTTACCTTAAAAATAAAATCGTTAAGTTGACCGCTTTGAAATGATACGTCATCATATTTAACATATTCACTGCCGATCGCCGATTTATAGAAAGATTCATTAAATTATTATATATAATATATTTTTTCTATTTATGAAAGTAAATGTAATACATGATTGTTTCGTGTTGTTATTATTATTATATATAATATATTCTTTTTTTTTTTGCTCAAAACTAATCTCGTAAATTATTTTTTGCAATGTAGGATGCTAAAAAAATATGATGAGCATCAATTTGTAATTTGTGCCCCTTGGGTAACGTCCTAATGAAGTCTTATGAAATACGCTCTGAATTATATATATGTGCAATTTGAATATGTAATAAAATATTAAGTTTTTATGAAAAATTTTGTCACTGTAAGTATATAGAATTTTTTGCGACAATTTCACAATCTTATTACACACTATTTAAACTTTCAAAATTTCCTATTGAAGCATTCTTATGGTTTTTCCTCGTATTATATATGTTTGAAAAATATATATGAATATGAATATCTTGTATATATAGATTTTTATAAATGAAAAGTTCCAGTATTATATTTTAGATTAAGTTAACGTTACGAATAATAGTTGAATCAATGTTTTTATATTAAATATTTTTCACATTAATTTTTGTATTACGTTGATGATATTATAATTATTTAAAAATAAAGAATGTAGGTGAAAATAAAAAATGTTTTATAGCGAATAAATTTCATTTTTTTTTAAATCAATTTCATCTTTTTTATAATATATTTTTTTAGAATATTTGAAATTAAAAAAGTTTTTAATACAACATTGTAAATTTTGATCTATTTTGTATTGACCTACTTTAAAAATCATTAGACATAATATAATTATTTTCGAAGTTATTTTTTTTTACATCTGAAGTGATTTCATTTTAATAAAATAATTTATCTATTAAATCAAATATATTAACACATCACTACACTTGTAGTAATAGATATGTCTGTGCTGTGATATATCATAAGCGATCTTATTTAATTAAATAAGTAGATTTATTACGTGTAAATGTGTAACGAAATCGATACGAGTCCAGATATAAAATAATATCCATTCACAATAATAGAAACTCGATTTCGAATAGACAAGTTTATATATATATATATATATATATATATATATATATATATATATATAATATTGTACTATAGACCAGAATGTGGGAATCGAACCGCGACTCATGTATGAGAAGCGTTCACCGCAGCTACCCGACTTTGATTACGAACCATCACAAACGTTTGTTTTTTTTTGTTTTTTGTTTTTGTTTTGTACTATTTTTGATTCCTTTTCTATAATTTAATAGCCGTGCGAGATAGTGACGCCTTTGTATCGAGGCTTCGTATGCACAGTAAAAGCGACACGTTTTATATTATAGTTAAAACGTACACTAGAGACGATCCTAGTTTCATGAAGTATGTGTTCAATTATAATAAAATATCTTAATTAAGAGTTTAGATATGTATTTTAAATATGAAAATATTATATAAATGTTGTATTGATTTTTTTTTTTTTTGGTGTGTTTCAATTAATGAAAAATGTGGAGTGAAATTCATCAGTTGATTTAATCTAGTAGAAAATTAGTGATTGTTTCAGTTAAATAAATTTGTGCAACCTAATTTTATTTCCATTAATAAATCTGTCGGCGTTCGAAATGCATTCGTTATTCATTCAACGAATCGTTAATTATTCATTTTCTTTGTGATTGAAATTTGACTGAAATCTGAAATAATCTTTAGTAATAAAAGTAATTAAAATTTATAAATTCTGTAATAATTTTACAGTTAATTCAATTTTGGATAAAAATCTCCATCATTTTTTTTAAATTTAAAACACAGATATATATATATATATATATATATATATATATTTATATATATATATATATATATATATATATATATATATATATATATATATATATATATATAAAGTACTAAGCGGCGAACTAATTAAATTACTAATGCGATAATAATATTTGATCCAAGATTTATATGTTTATATCAATAGTTACTTATACTTAAAAAAATATTTAATAGAATTAATAAATTTTATTTTAATTTTTATAAACTTATTTAAATTTTCAATTTAATACATCTATGAAATTATACTATAAATTATTATTGATTATTTATTATAATATATATTTTAAAAAATATATATAATATTTTTTTCCATTAAATGAAAAATTATTGAAATATATTTTAATATATATATTTAACACTTAATAATTTTATGCCATCTATAAGTAAAAGTTCAAAATATATTTTTGATATTATAAAAAAATGCAAACATTGGTTAAATTTGTATTAGTTTTATTAAAGTGCAATAGATGGCAGTTAATAATTTGTTAATTTATATTTTTAAAATATTTTTAATTGTTAGTTAAAATATTATTTTTAATTAAGATTCTCAAATTCGTATCACTTTTTAAAAAATATTTTTTATACAAATTTTTCGAAATAACTTTATCACATAAACAAAAATTCGTTCGAAATTCTATACGGCGACATATTAAAATCCTTTATATAAAAGGACGAAAATAATAAAATTCAATAATTATAATCAATATGCACAAACACGACATAGCGATAACCGAAAAAGCGTTCGGTTGACATACGACGCGCCGTAAAAAAGTTAAAGCGAAAACGTCGGTTATGTTTACGACGTCGAATACCCGAAGGGGGACATCGTTAAAATACGACGGGTTAAACGGAGAACGGCGATTTCATGTTACTTATCCGAATTAACATACGCGAAATCGGCGATATTAAACCGTTTTACGACGCAGATATCCTTTTTATTTGTTACGCCGTAAAAGCGATGCGCGTAACGCGCGCTTTTCCGGCGCACGTTTTCCGACCATTTTCCTCAATCCCTTCGACCGATCGCCAGTTTTATTATATTATATGTTAATATGTTAATTTGTTATTTGATTATAGTTTATTTATATATTTTTTTAAATTAATAATATATTATTAAATTATGGTTTATTTATTTAGATCAGGAATGTCCAACTCATATCATATTGCGGGCCACATGAGCTTTTGCATATTAAGTTGAAGACTGCATTTCAAAAAAAATATTTTCAATTAAAAACGCTGCTAGCTTAATTTAAACTGCACACTACAATTTTATTAAACAGAACTACATATAAATAAAAACAAAATTTACTTTTATTTATTAATTTTATATATGTTATTAAAAATAGCACAACATCTCGGCGGACCGCAATTTTTACATTGGTTGGCCGTATGTCGTCCGCGGACCTTGTGTTTGACATGCCTAATTTAGATGATGTTTAATCATCATAAAAATATTTAATTTATAATTCTATTATTTAAAAATATTTCCATTTGAAATATATATTAAATTTATAGTAAATATTATTTAATATTAATTATATTTGTCAAATGAATTTTGTAAATGTAAATATTACATGATTTTATGTTAAGGATTAAATTTGACTTTAATAGATTTGTATATGAAATACATCATAATTAATAATAAATATTGAATAGGAAATTATTTATATGAATGACATATTAATCAATCGATTTATTCCTGTTTAAGGGGTAGTTAATTTATTTATTTGAATTTTTTTTTACTTCAAATACTTTCAATTTTACTTCAAATACTTTACAATTTTCATGTAAAAAAGTATATTACTCATAGTTCATTATCACTTTTAACTATTTTCGTTACTGTAATTTATTTTTATCTTTATAACTATAATAAATATTGAATTATGTTTTGATATTGTAACAATATTATTTTTTAACATTCAAAAAAATTCGCTATAAGTGTGAAACGTACCGTTAAACAAATCGAAATTAATTATATTCTAATCGAAATAATTTATTACTATAATTGATATCATGATTTTCTATTTGTAATCGAATTTTTTAAATTATATATTATATATAATATATAAATAAATCACACTTCAGACGTTCTCAACTCTGTACTAAGAACGATACAGATTTCTATCACGATTTCATTCGAATCCAATAATAATAATAATAATAATAATACGCTCATAAGTCGATTAAACAATAACGCACTTCGTCTAAAATACACTCGTGCAAAATGTTGAATTAATTAATTTATCGCATTTAATATAAATTAATTTTCAAACGTATACGCTTATACAGTATAATAATAATAATATATGTATATATGCGCGTTTTCATATATTATATATATATATACATACGAACGTATTATTATAATACAAACGTGTTGATTACGTTTTCCCTTATTAAAATTTAACCGGTGCTCATTCCAAAAACGACCTTATTATACGTTACGTTGTAAAAGGGCTGGGGGTGTGTAATTCGAATTTTGAAGATTAAAAGGACACAAATGCTCAGTGCGAACAAAATTAATCTCTATATGTATATATATATGTTATATATAATATATACATAAAGTTTTTACGAGAATTTTAAATGTTGAAAAATATATATAATATTACATAATTGATAGCAAGAATTTAACTTGAAATTCAGTAGATGGGACAGAGGAAAAATTAAGGGTAAGGGTTGGAAAACGCTGTGAATTACATTATTTCGTTGATAATGCTGACAGCATGGTCCACAGAAAATTTTGCTCTGCTGTTTTAATTTACATTTGCTTTGTAAGGCTTCTTCGTTGTAACTATAATATAATACATACCGCTTAAGAACTAATTCGTAATTTTGTATTGTGTACTATATATATAATATACATATTATAAATAAATGAATGTACATATATTTTAATACGAAATATTTATTATTCGTCAGTATATCCATTTAATTTTCTTGTTCTACGAAATATCAAAAATTTTAATATAAATATTATATATATATATATATATATATATATATATATATATATATATATATATATATTATTTAGTATTGTAGATACTTGAATAATTGAATAGTTAAATTTATTCATTTACATCGAGATTCTCAGAACGCGAGAGTTTAAATCCGCATTGTCACAATATATTACAGTGTTGTAATTATAATAAAATAATAATCTTTTGCACTTGTGATTTATTATACTTGTAATTTCCTGTGATTTTCATTTTTCGTATTCAAAATTTTCAAAAGAAATTAAAAATATTTATGTTGTTTTATTTAAAAAATAAAATTTATTCAGCTTAAATAAGATTTTTATTTAGTGTTACATAAGAAATAAAATTTTAAAAATGTTCAATTATAAATTTATTTATTTTTCGAATTTAAATTTAATTAAATTATCTCTTTCATGTTATTTTTTAAAACTTTTATACAATTATCAAATATTTTAGAATATTTTTTTTCTGACGAATTTTAATTTTAATAATATATTTTTTCTGTTTCTAATTTGATTGTCAATCTTTTTAAAGCTTATCACGCAATATAATGTAATAATTATTACGCGTTAATTAATTAAGTAATTATTCGACACGGTAATTATACTGTTGCTTGCAGCAATTTCCGCAGAGCTTTTCACCCTTAAGATCCTAAAACAACTCATACACGATCATAAATATTTTTAAAACTCGTATCACTAA
Source organism: Leptonema lineaticorne (assembly GCA_024500535.1). Taxonomy (NCBI): domain Eukaryota; kingdom Metazoa; phylum Arthropoda; class Insecta; order Trichoptera; family Hydropsychidae; genus Leptonema; species Leptonema lineaticorne. The sequence goes on along the minus strand of JANIJI010000059.1, from coordinate 4,872,992 downwards.
CTAGAATCCATTAAAACAACTTTCATCGGTTTTAAGTTAAAAGCGTTTTTCGAATGCGCTTGTAAGTTGACAAACGCGAAGCGTTATTCTCTTATGAATTAATTGATAACTTGTTTAATAAATACAGCTTTCTGCGTGCTGAATATTAAATTTGCATACGTTCAGTTCATTAGTTGCTAGTTGAGCTTTTACGTTAACGTATATACCAAATAATTTATATGCCGCTTTGAGAGCGAAACCCATAAAGTTTATCGTACAACGCAGTTCTCTTCAAAATTTACATATAAACCATCGACGAATATACATATGTATATGTTTACACATTCATTTATATATGCATATTCGGTCCTCGATTTTCGATTGCTCAAATTTTATAAAAGTATCAATTTTATATTGGAAAATTTATATTTAATAGCACTGTATATCTTTACAATAGAGTTTTCTATATATAAAATCGTCATAATAAATAATTTATTTATATTTTTTAATATCGATTTATTATAAATTATTAAGATATTAAAGAACAAACTAATGATTTATATAATAAATATTTTTATTGTAATTATTTCTAACGAATCAATATTAATTCAATATTTGATATTATTAATCCTTTTTTTTGTTTATATATTTCAGATCAAAATATAGATATTTTTTTTTATACGAAAGTAGAGAATATTTCTCGATGTTTATACGCGTCATATTTATTATATGCGAAAGAATTCGCACATGAAAATTTTCCACTTTCGCTTTATCGTTCCACATTTTTTTTTAACGAAATAATTTCGTTTCGCGTCGAGAGGATGAAAAAAAAGTGGCGCACGAAAATAAAATCAATGGCAAAAAAAAAAGGAAAATCGGAAAAGCGTCCGTCGCGGAGTGAACTCGTCGATAACGAAAGCACAATAAATTAATTTTATCGGAAAATTCACATAATTTATTGTGTATCAGTGTGATTGAACAAGTCGTATATCACTCGAATGCGAAATCATATTTTAATGGTAAATTATGACAGCGGTTAGATGAAGTCTGTCGTGTTCGATAACGTTGTTGAGAATTTTTTTTCTATTACTATAACTTTTTTTTTCTTAACTATCCGTGTTTGCGATAGAAAATAAATCAATTAAATATATATATTTATATATGTATAGAAGAAAAGTAAAAAAAAATCGATATATAACGTAGTACGTGATATCGTCGTACGTGCTGAGGATTTACGTCGTACAGTTTCTCAAAATGTGGTTTAAGAATCCCGTGAGAATCCCGAGTTCTCTATGAAGCTACTACGATTTTATCTGGTTTAACTGAAACCTTACAGTAATACGATTCGTTAAAGTTAAGTTGACGTTTGGTCTAATACATTAATTATGTTTTGCAATGAGTATTGAAGTAAATCTTATTGAATAAATTATATATAATATATACAAAAATTTCATATTTTATTTATAGAGATTAATCATTTAATATACTTTAAATTTTTACGGATGTTAAAGTCGTGAACGATAAATTAATCAAAATTGTATAAAAATCATTATAAATGTGCCTTATATAGATGATTTTTGAAAATATCTGATTAATTCGCAAAGAATTTAAACGATATTATACATTTTTGAATTTGTTCGGACAAAAAGAATTATATGCTGAAAGCGAATTTAGAAACACAGTTTTTTTTATCAATGTTGAAATGTGCCATATTCGAGAGAATTTTGAAAATATCTGATTAATTCGCGTAGACTTCATATGATATTATAAACCTTTAGATGATCGTATAGACAAGAAGAATCATTTTCTAAATATGATTTTCGGAACGTATTTTTTTCAGCAAATTTTTCAGATATAAAAGAAACTAATATTTATAGAAGTGCGTCACGTATATACTATATTTATATATGAATTAATTAATTCGCCTTTCAGACATGCAATCCGATTTTTCTTCCGGTACATTTTCATAGTTAAAGGTCGACGCTGAGATTATTATTTTTTTTTTTTAGGTCGCTTGTTATCTTTTGACACGGAGAGCCTTATCTACGATACGATTAAATCGCGAGTGCTCATTTAGCGCGAGTTTATCATTCTTAATTTGCGATTGTGAAGCGTTTTGCGGTTCGGCCGCGTCGTTGAAAATCGAGTTTGTATGTAAATTGTTCGGTGACAGTAGTGGGTTTGCGTTGATGTTCCCGTTTGTTTCGAAGACGTCTCTATATTGTCGTTCAGTGCTTCTCAATCTATTTAATTTATATTTATAATTGTTCAATATATATTAATGAAGTTTTCTTATTTTAACCGTTTTCAGTATTCTTGTTTTTTTTTCTAACTATCAAAAATCTTTCTATTTGCTACTTTTTCAATCCAAAATATTCTTCGGAAGCATCACATCTCGAAGACTTCCAGACATGTTTGATTCTAGAGTCAAAGAGCGAGTAAGTCATAATATGTAAGCATACATATTTATATACACTTTTATATAAATTTCATTTGTCTGTTTGTTTGGGTAGAATTTTGGAATCGATTTTTCGAGCACTTCCCGATGTCAGATTGAGCTGAAAATTTGCATACTTGCTCACTCTCGATGACAATGTAAGAATGAATTAACAGATTTACAAAATAATAGACCAATTAGTAGTAATTAATTAAAATAATACAACGGTATATTTATTATTAAATTTATATGATAATACAATGGAAGGATTATATAGGATATGAAAATGTGTTTTTTATTTTAGAAAAAAAAATATTTTTATACAGTTAATTATTAGTTCCATATTCATACTTTACAATTTTAAAACTTCTTCATGGCTATAAATTGTATTCTAGCTTGTTCTATCCTAAAACGAATCTTCTTATTGAGATAATAGGTTGCTGTGTATATAAAAAAAAAATACAATATGTGCATAATAAAATTCATCCACAAATTTGAACATAATTTTATAATGAACGGAATGTCGTTTGAGGGCGAATTTGGGGAAGGGTTGTAGGGTTAAGAAATGTCACATATGTATAATAAATATATGCGTGCGTACGTACAACAACGTTGTGGGATTATTTGCGTCGCCGTGGCATACTAAAGCTCCTTTGAGGGGATTGATTGAGAGAAAACACTTAACAATCCCTTCCTGCACTATCACGTACCGATTTTAACGTGCACGTACACGTTAACGTACATTATATATATATATATATATATATATATATATATATATAATGTACGTATAAGTATATTATATATATGAGTATTTACTTGTGGTTACAGCAGCGCACCTCCATTTACCGACAGACACTATTGTCTGAGATTTTAATCGCTATTCTTATCCGATTGTATATAGTTGTATTAATGTGTGTGTGTTGCGATACATCTTTATGTGACAGTGGTTTTTAACCTTTTTTCGTTGTATCAATATTTTTTTTATAATAATTTAATAGTGAGAGCTCATTTATTTTTCGCTTAGACTTTTTTCTTACTTTATATTAAAGATCTGAAAAAAACATTGGACTGTTCAAAAATAAATATTATTTTTTTTTAGATCTTTACTCTAAAATTTTAATTATTTTTTAAATTATTTCTATTCACCTATTTTTTAATTTTCCTCATACATCTATTTTCATAATAATATTTTTTTATATTTATTATTGAAAATTAAAATGAATTATAATTACCTTTACAGATTAATCGAGTTCTCGATATAAAAAAATAAAAATAAGGTTAACGTATTTGAATGAGTTTTTAAACCAATGGTTAAGGAGCTATGTTATAGAGAAGCATTTTAAGTTTAAGAAATAAATTGAATTTGTGCACAGAAATTACTTTGCAAATAGATTGGATTTATAATAAAATTTTACGTTGATGATATAGAAAATTTTATTTGTTTTAAATTTATAATCAGCATGTTAATTAAAGTCTTTTTGAAAATTTTAACTAGTATCTAATTGCATCAACGAATTCAAATCGATTTTAAACTACACACACACACACACACACACACACACACACACATATATATATATATATATATATATATATATATATTAAGTTTGAAAAATAAACATTATATATATTATATACGTTGAAATATAGTCGTATTTATTGAAAGTTTTTCAATAGGAAACTCTACATTAAAATCATTGAAAAATAAATTTACCTTCTATCCAAAAATAAATAAAAATGACAACGAATGGCATATAATATTTGTTTGAGTCATAAGAATGAAAAATATATCATGAAATATTCTGAAAATGGAATTGTATCAATATTTTTTTGACGATCATAAATTTTCATTTTTTTTTTCGTAAAATTGGCATTTTTTTGTAAACGATCTTGTTCATATTTACGTAGACGTATACGTATATGTGTATAAAATCGATTTTTCATGTGATTTTTATTATATACGCTTTAAAGATTAAGCACACACCGAGTCAGAGTAATAAAATTGCAATTTTAACGTTCGTATCGAATTTCACGTTCGTTCGCTTCACATTTACGACGGGAATAAATAAATAAATCGAAAATTTGCATTAAAACTGACAATAATCCGAACATTGTCGGGACGACAATGTTATAAGACACGAAACCGACGTGGGCGAACACTCGACATACGACGAACGTTAAGCAAATAAATAAATAATAATGTATATGCGAAATAATAATATAAATTAATTTGGTCGTCGCGAGCCGCCCATGGCGATTTGCAGAGGTGTTTTAACCGGAGGTTGCACCGAAATGCATTTGTAAGCTTATGCAAACCGAAATCGATACGATTATTGTGCACATATATAAAGGTAATGTATGCGTCGGTTTTGAATTTTCATCAAAGACACGGTCACAGTAAATGCGGATCGATGCTCTACACAAATACGACGTTAATTAATATTTAAATTTCTAACCGTCCACAATTGAATACATTATTGAAATAATTATAAATAATCTGTACTTAATAATAATAATATATAAATATTTTTATATAATAAAATAAATAAAAATATTCTTTCTATATACGTGTAAAATTTGATCGATGTCATTGATATTTACGTATGATTGAATGAAATCGATTCGATATTTTTATTATATAATAATATAAAAAAATACGATCTCTAAATGTATAAATAATAAAATGGCCGATGTAATAATTTAAAATAGAATACAATAAATTATTATTTGTTTATCGTTTTCTGACTTTGTATTCGTTCATCGATCATGAATCGAATTTTAATTTAAATTACAGATAGACGTTCCTAAATTTGAATATTTATTACCAATGTATTTACAATTTATATATATATATATATATATATATATATATATATATATATATATATATTAAAATAATTTTAAGTTTAAAATAAACAGTTTTGTAAGATATCGCTTAAATATAAAATGAAACATGATGATAAATCGTTTATGATTCGAGACGATATCGATTTCTCAACTATTTCGCACGATACGAAAACGATAAAATTGTTAATACATTTTCTTTGAAAACGTTAAACGTGTAAAATAGTCTTATTATTGTAGATATATAATAATAATAATAATACATTCGATAATGTGTATTCAATTAACTAAACTAAATGTAGTGTGTCGAATGCGGTTTTTTTAACCGTTATTATCGAACACTCGATCCATTATTATTCGGTAGATTAATTTCATCATTTGAACGTATATCGCCGAACAAACAAATTTTATAACCGAGTCTCGAAAATAAATTGTCTGTCAATACACGATAAATAAACAATATTTACATTCGTTTATACGTTTTTTTTTTATAATGTCATTTTACGGATTAAATTCATGATGTAATATTTATCAGCGAGACGTGTTTATTATTATTATTATTATTGATATTATATTGAAATTGGTGGAAATTTTGATCGATTGTTTCTATGTGATGTATGTTTATTTTTTATATATCTATGTGGAAATATTTTTATCAATATTCTTTGTTTTTCTAGTAAAATTAAAAAAATATTCTTTGATTTTTAGATACAGCATTAAAAAAATTTATATTAAAATAATTATTTAAGTATAAAATCGATTTTTTGTATACTTTAATATTTAAATTAATAATATTAAAAAAAATGTTAAAGTTTATTATTAAAAATATTTAATAAATTGTGACAAATGATTATTTTAATAACAGGGCAATATTGAAAAATATGTTCAACATTTAAATTATTATTATATAAAACAAGTGGATCCGTGTGCAAATTTGCACCGTATGTGTTAAGTAATTAGAAGTATACACGTTTTTATTACATATATATGTATATATTCAATTTATTAATATTTAAATTATTGTATATGAAATACTTAATACAATTCGCTTCCGTATTCAAGAACTATTATATATATATATATATATATATATATATATATATATATATATATATATGTTTGTGTGTGTGTATATATATATAAATAATCTGGTTTATATTATCGGTTGTTAGTACACGAATACGATGTTTTAAAACTCGGGTTATTTGTTTGTTTGTTTTTTTTTTATGTGTGTATGTAACGCGCGGATTATTATTGATCGGCGAATTTCACGACGTTGGCTTCGATGAAAAGCATCGTTTTTACATTTGTTAAAACGTGACCGAGACGTAATTATTTAAAGTCTTTCACGACCCCTACGGTGTGAATTCCTCGTGCGCCTAGGCGAGAGACCACCATTTGTTATGGACGTATTTTTTTTTATTTATTTATTATTATTATTTTATTTTTAGATTTATTTCAATGGTTAACGGCTGTAAAGAATCCCGCGGCAACGACTCGGCGTTCTTTTGAAACGTGTTCGATACGCGAGTTTGACATAGGAAATCTTGTTTATATTTGTGTACTACGATTGGTGGTGCGTTTTTTTTTTATATAATTTGTACGATATTTAACGCTTTATGTGTGATAAAATGTCGTTAATAATTTTAATATATCTTCATATATATATATATATATATATATATATATATATATTTTAAATAATATAATTTATATTCGTTTCATATATTTTAAATATTTTTAAAAATATGATGATAATTATGAGTAAGTTATGTGTGCAATAACTGTAAATTATTAGTCATTAATTCGTTATCTTTATACGACATAAATTATATAAAATTAATTTTTAATTCAAAAAAATATTTAAAATTGCGTAAAATTTGTATTTTTAATGAATGTTTATAATCGGTAAAAATTGAAATAAAATTAGTTTTTTATTGTATTAAAATTTATTAATAACTTTATCATTATCTATAAAATTATAATATATTTTATAAAAGCAATAAAATATCTCAAACTTCAATTTTTTTTAAATACTAAATTTGCATATCGAATATTTGTTATGAATTGCCTCAAACGTTAACCTTTATTATTTTTATTTTTAAATACATTTGGTTTGATATTTGAAAATGTAAATAATTTATAAATATTAAGTAAGTAAAAACTACTTTAAATATATTTACTCATTAATTAAGTTTATTTGATTCTCAATATATTTTACATATGTTTATATCAATTAAATTATGTAGAAGAACAATTGAATAATTTTATTAAAAAATATATAATGAAATAATTTCAAAATTGATAAATATGCACTCAATGTGACAAAATTAAATAATCAGTTCTTTAATTTATCTATTAAACGTTATGTTATCACGTTTTAATATTTATCAACATTTCACATTTTATATAAACGGAATCGATTTCTGCGATTAAAAACCGATTTTACATTCAAACAAGCGTCATAAAGAAAACGATATTATCGCCGGCCTTTACATAAAATGCACGCATTAAACGACTATTAAAATTGTCAACGATTTAACGACGCCGTATTTTAACGTCGTCCATCGTCGATAATTATAATGCAAATGCGATATCTGATCCGAAAATAGTTCTCGCACGTGTACTACTCTGAACATGTATAAAATTCATCTTGTGCACGCAAAATAAACGAACGATCCATGGAAAAACGATGCGAAAAATCTTTTAAAATCGTGACGCAATTTTATAATCTGGATATATATATATATATATATATATATATATATATATATATATATAAAATCGCCGCGGAGGTCTTAATGTATTTATTTACATCGATGAGAAGAGTCAAATTAATTATGCGCGGCGAAGGTTTATCGCACGCGACGTCGTACGGGTTTCGCGCTTGTTTTTCCGTGCGCGTTGAAGTCACCCGGGGCACAAGTACGCACGCACCCCGACCGCGGTAATAAATAATACGATATGTTATCTTTCGTTCTCATGTCGATTTTCATACACTTCTCGTTGCCTTCACTTTGCACTATCTGTTCAATTTTTTTTTATTTTACTTTATCCTTTTTTTCTTCTGAATACATATACTTTGCGCTTTCTTTCAATTTTAAGACTGTAGATTTGAGGAAAGATTTTCAATATATATATATTGATAGAATATTATATAAATATTTTTCGATATATTTTTCAGTTTACTTAAAATTATATATATATATATATATATATATATATATATATATATATATATATATTTATATATATATATCATGTGTTATAGAAAAAATATGTAGAAAGACATTAAAACACTAAATAAATTGATAGTAGATAAAGATATGCATCATTCATGTTCTTTAATTAAATTTTATTATTTAATTTTCAAAGAAAAATTAAACATTCTGTTTATATAAAATTTTTAAAGATTTTTAATAAATAAAAATTAAATTTAAGTATTAAAATTTTCATTGTATCAAATCAAAAAAAAATGATAATAATATACTTTTGTTTTTAAGATTTGTAATGATAATCGTTTTTTTGATATTATGTTAATTTTAAATACTAAAAAAAATGTTTTTATTTAAAATTTTTGCTATTAAGAACAGTTATGATCATATACTATATGATTTTTTGAGTAAATTTTTAATAAGTAAAAAATTTCTTCACATAAATGAAGAATTTAATTTTTGAATTTTTATAGTTTAGATAAGGAAAATATTTATATATTTAAAATTTAAGTATAATGTATTAAATAACCAGATATTTTTAATGAATTATATCATAATTCAAATATAGTTCGATTTATACCATCATAAAATATTTTATTTCATATATATATGTATTATATTTACGTGTTATTTTTTTTCCAAATTAAGATTTATGCATGTATATTTTTCGAAATCTTGTCCCTACGTATAAAATAATTGGGTCTCTTTTTACAATTTACGAGATAGACATAAATATAAGTACACACATATATATACACACACACACACATATATATTTTACCATACATTTCTGAATGTAATAATTTAACGGTCGTGTGTAAAGCGAAACACTTTAATTTGCGCGGCGATACATACGCGCCCGAGGTGGATGATTTACGGCCTCGTCGTGAGCTTAAATGACGGCTTTTAAGGCATATTAGGATTATTGAGAGCTTTTTGATTCATTGTCCGCTCGCGTGTTAAATGTTATTGAATCGGAAAAGCGAGCCCCGGCCTCGTCGAACGTGCCGCGCACTGAAAAGGGACGACACGGATCCCGGCCCGTTCGAGTGTCTCGTGCGTGAATCGGCGCACATAACTCCGATCATTAAGCCCAATCACGCTTTAATGGGGGCTGTATCGGTTGAAAACTGATATTTCTTCCGATATCGGACGTCGGAAATTTATACGATATTAGTTATACTGACGCGAAAACTCGAAATCGAGAAGCGGCCGCTATGCGATAAAATCGTGTAATGATCGACGCGAAAATTCTCGTTTCTATTTATATTATGAAAATAAATTTTATTATTCATTCAAAAATAAATATTATTATTATTTATTAAAACAATACAATTTTGTGATTATTATTTTTTAATCAATTTTTATTTAGTGACTAAATTCAAATATTTTCCTAGTTTTTTTTTTCGATCGTACTATTTTTTTTATATAAGATGCTTTTTTTCGTGATTAAAATTATAAAAATTTCAGTAGTAAATAGTTGAACATCCATTTATTTAGTATATAATAGCACATTTATATCTATTTTATTATAATATATAATAGTTGATAAATTGAATAAAAAAATATAAAAAAAAATTATGATGCATTGTATATTATTACCAATATATAAGAAATTCAAAAAAAATATATAGTTTTATGAAACAAATATGCTTGTTTAATTTTTTTTCAATATATAAAATATATATAATGTATATAAAAAATTGAAAAATTTGACGTAAAAATAATAAATTAATTCTGTTAAAATTACAGTTCATTTTTTATTATTTGAAAGAGAGACAATGGTTTTTTAAAAAAATATTTAAATGTATATATATTATATTTTTAAAAACTGATATTAAACAGCATATTAATAAATTTAGATAATTTGAAAACAGAATTTTAACAAAATTTTTATTTTGCAATATAATTTTAACTACACTTGAAAACACTTAAAATTGAATTACAAATAGACGCCTCAAAAAATATTTAAATTTAAAAGGAATAAACGCAAAAACACCTTCTAAAATAATATTTTATATATGAAAAAAAACATATAACGCCTAAGAAATAATTTTATATAGATCGAAAAAAATTTTTTTTTTTTATATTTCGTTTCGCATTTGCCTCGGGTATGTTTTACATATGTATATTTTATTAGCGTAAAAAAAAGCCTGAAAGGTTCGTTTATTGTTATATTTCGATTGTATGTTCGGTACCATCGTACGATTTCCATAAAGTGAATTAGAGTCGTAATATTTTCAGTTTTTTTTTTTGCACCATTACATTACCACTTTTTCCTTTTCAGTATTTGCTCGGTTTCAATAAAATAATGCAAATATTACAACGTATTGTATTGTGCGAGAATAAAAAAAAAACGAACAAATATTAGTATTTTTTAAGGTTTTTATAACACAATAAATATATTGGAATAAAATATTTTATTTTAAGCTAGTGTATACTTAAAAATTTTCATGTCTATCATTACATATTATATCATATGTAAATTTCAATTTTTCATTAATATTTATATTTGACACAAATCTATAGACATATACCTATTTATTTAAAAAACCTACAGAGCTTTAAGCACGCTATTTCAATTTATGAAACGTGTGATTTATCATCGCGTTATTTATTGACTTATTTCACGCGAGAAATCGAAACACGAGATTAATTTATACTATCATACATCGTACATATAAATAAAAACGATATATATATATATATATATATATATATATATATATATATATATATATATATATATACTCCTTTTTTATTTATTAAAAATCCATTTATTCGAAAATTCGATTAGTAACGTAAAACGTGTAATTCGAAAATTAATTAAAGGTAAATTCATCATCCCCTCGTCAAAAAAATAAATAAATATATCAGAAGAAAAATTGAGTTTTAATGTTATCTCGCTTATTTTTTCTTGTGTATATTTATAATAAATCTGATGGAAAAAATATAACAAAAAGGCGACATTGGCGTTGTGTATATTTTTAATTATTTCGTAAAAAGCTCGCATTTTTTTTATCCCCCCCCCCCGTGTCCGATGCACGCCGCCATTTCAGCTAAAAACTTAATTACGCGGCATCAAACGAAGAAAAAAGGGAAAATAATTTACCTGCCAAAAATGAGTCGAATCGTTTCGTCTTTATAAAATAATTAAAATCGTTTTCGACCGGATAATGTGTATATTTTTTTTTTGTTACGACGTATGAAAATTTCGATTGTCCGACAATTGTTAAAATTTTAATATTATAATAAATTAACAATTTATACAGAATATTTTTAATATGAAAAATAATGCAATTTTTCCGTATAAATCGATATAAAATCAGTTACGTGTGTATAATCCTTTATTGCGATAATTCTCGAAACGTTCGAGCGTCGTGGCGAGATAGTAATTACAAGAGAAGCGTGATTTAAACAATAAAGTTAAAACGCTGAAAACGTTAAAGTGCATCGAAAAATACTAAATAAAAGTTACAAACAAAAAAAAAAGAGTGGAAGGCTTTATCGACATGCCGCATCCGTAAATAAAACGCAACTGATAATGAAAGACACGATCCGAATGATGTATGAGCATTAAATTGCGAGATGCACTCGATTCGCCAAAACGAATAAATCAAAAAAAAAATTTTTTTTTGTTTATTTATTTGTTTATTTTCATCTTAATTTGTTTATGTAGACGCGAGATCGCTGCGAAAGATATGAAAAATTTGCGATGCAATTTTACAGCGTTGAGCTTTCATTTATATTTATTTACGTTTAATAAATTGATTATTGTTATATACATATATGTTTATAATATTTGTGACGATTGAATAGTTAAATATGTTTATCTATTTACGCTAATTAGAACGCTAATGATCTAATACATTATTTAATTAATGTTGATCAAATATATTAATTATTAATTTATAGACGATATGTGTGATATTGAATTATTCTAAAATATTAAAAAAATATTGAATATATTACGATATTAACTATACAATCAACATTATTAATATTAATATTAAAAAAATAAATAAATTACCGAATATAATATATCTGAATGTGTTAAATTGCATTATATTTCATTTAATGGTAAGATATCTTCAATTCCGGAATATAAGCATTTTAGCAGTGTTGTTCTGAAATATATTTAATTCCATAAGGATGCAAGACAATGGATCGTAACTTCCTCTCGAGCATTATTAACAAACGTTTATCGCTTTTATTACAACGTAAATCGTTTAAGGCAACACTTTTGCAGCTACCAATTGTAAGCAAATAAATACACCACTCGATATAGTAATTCATGATCGCGTGTTATGAATAAATTAAAAATATATATATATTACATATATATATTTACAATTCATTGTATAAATTTGTCGTATAATATGGATTGTGACTCAATTTTTATTATATTTATAATAAAATATATTTTTTTATGCCGAAAACGTTTCATAGTGTTAGTTTATAGACACTATTAAACGGATAACGTATGCGTATATTAAATGCTACCATTTTGATACGGGAGCTTTCTATTTTCTATCCCGCTCAGACGAACGACCTTCTACCGTGTCTGTCTTCGTTCGGCGAGCTTTAGCGATTTAGATAAAGTCTAAATTGTATGCGTACAAACGTTGAATTATTCAAGACATATTACCGGCCGTTTATTCCGCATCAAAGACTTAACATAAGTTTATTTCGAATTCAGTTTGTGCTTCGTACAACAGTTTTGCGATTCGAAACAATATTATGTACGAGTATCGCGTTTCCAGTCGTACCCGCGGCGTCTCGGTGTGCTGATACATATGTGACGTCCGTAATGACGACGTGGGTATATTGCGTTTGACTGCTTTACATCATCGATTCGAATTTTTATTAGGAAAATATATAATAGTTTAATTTAAATGTATATATATATATATATATATATATATATATATATATATATATTACTTAATTATATATATTTTAAATTAAATAAATTTTATATGTGAATTAATAATATAGTATAATAGAAACATTCGATGTATATTACATGGTATTTGTATTATTGTGAGCGAACAAAGAAACGAAAATTAGGAGAGTTTAATTCATGTCAAATATTAGAGTTTAAAAAGTCAATCTATTTACTTCAAAAACTTTTGTATTAAAATTGTAGCGGAAAAGGCTTTCGTAGGGCGAGGGGAACGAACCAATGAGCTTTTATGAAGAAAGTTTAAAAAGCAATTTAAAATTTTTAAGTGATATTGCATTTCCGCTAAAATCGGCGTCACCATGTCTTTGCATAGAGTGCCTATTATAAAATGTATTCATCCCTTTTTTTTGTATAAAGCGTGATCTTGTCTAAATATTTAATAATTTAAAAAAAAATTTTCAGATGACTGAAATAAAACTTTATAATATTTTACATTTAAAAATATCATGTATATGATTAGTATTTAGATTTCTATTAAAATTAAGATTTTTTTTAATGTTTTTAAAAGTTGATTTTTAAAATTTTTGAGTTTTTTATTCAATATTTCAAAAAATAACTCATATATGATAAAGAGCATTATAAAGCTCATAATCACAAAGTTTGGATTTTTTACATCAATTTTAAATTTTGTAAACGTTTCTTAAAACTTTCAAAATATTTTTTTCTATAATGAAGTTTTAATTTTACTTATTCAAAATGTGCAGCATTCTAAATAAAAATTAGAACTATTAATTTTATGATATCGAGTATTTTAAAGCTCATAATATATACGGAGTTATGCTTTTGAGTTTCTTTTTTTAATTGAACAAAATGAAGTTTTTAGAAATATTAAATCTCGCAGCATATCGTTTTTAAATTTTAGTTTCTTTTTAATTGTGCAAAGTGAGATGTTCGGAGATTTGAAAGCCCAAAACACAAAGCTCTTGAGCTATTTTTAAATTGCGCAAAACGTATTCCTTAAGAGATTTCAAAGCTCATGTTGAAAACTTTTTGCGTTTACAAGTTTCTCTTTTGGCACGTTTTTATTGTTTGCCTTGCATAGCTATAGGATGTCTAAACTTTTGTTTTCAACGCACAAAATAAGTTATTTGAAAAAGCTTGCAACATATACCTGTCAGGTTATCAAATTTCGTCTTTAGATTTGTAAAATAAGATGTCCATGGCACCGAAACTTTATACATAGATATTTAGATCTTTGAAGTTCTCAACGTTTGCAGCTTTCAACTCTACAAATTTTTTCGGAAAAAATTCAAATTTCAATATTTTGTATCAAAACTTTCAAGATTTTAAAAAGCTTTAAATTAGGCTTTCAAAATTTGAAAAGCTCGTGATATGGAGCTTTTAAGCTCTACTGAAAGGTTGAATTTTAACATTTTTGTTTTCTTTAAAAATTGCGTCATAAAGCTTTTGAGCTTGTACAAAAAGCTCATAACCTACGAAATTTTGGACTTTTTCAAAAGCTGGTTTAGAGCTTTTCTCCTTTGCCTTTTATATAGTAATAAGGATTTAATGCATAATGCCATAATTCTATATTTTCAATTCATAGTAAGTCTTACAAAAACTGCAGACTTACTTCAAGTTTTTCTTTTAAATATTTTCAAACATCAAAAAAGAAATCAGCACATTTTTTTTAAAATACCAAATTACTTATTATCAACAGTTTCAACATTTATAATAATATTTCATTCCAAATTTACTTTCATACTAGTGTAAATTTTAATGGTTTTTTTTTGTAAACCATTTATAATTTTGGCGATATTTTTGCGCAAAATATTATATACGAAAATGGCTTTACAATAAAATATAAATACACACATTATATAAAAAATATTATAAATAAAAAAATTGGACACAAAATAAATATTAAAAAAAAAAAACAAAAAATAAAAAAATAATAAACCGAGAGAAAGATTAAATATTTGTCGAAAGACAAGCCACCGTACCTTGTCTGCGTCGAACGATGCTCGCTCATCATTAATAATCTCGGTTTGTGCGTCGTTTTTTTAACACTTGCCACTTTTCGATACCGCCTAACATATATATATATATATATATATATATATATATATATATATATATATATATATATATATATATATATATATAAATTATAAAATATGCAATATTTTATTATCCTTAATATATATAATAATATTTTATTTATGCGCCGTTAAACACGACAACATCGACGACGACGACGACGACATTTCGTCGTTTCGGCACTGGTTTGTAATTTTTCAAATTTTGACGCGCGAAACGTGTTAAAAATTGACTGTGTTTCGACGCCGCAAAAATTCGACGTTCGCGCGATGAATACGTTACACGATTCTGGTTCGTTTATACGTCGTTTTTCCTTTTGTATCATTATTTTATAAATGTATTTATTTTTATATATATATAGATATATAGAAACATCATTCGAATAGTGCCTGCGACATCATTTATAATGCGGTTCGATTGATTAATACGTTACGGATGATTTTCACACGAATTTCGAATCCAACTGCGAATGCATGCAGTTCAAAAAAAAAATATAATAATATTTATGTTATAGTGCACGTTTATATTATATTAATTTTTAACCGAGTTCAATTGTGTTAAACGTTTTCTAAGCGTCTTATATAAATTTGCATTTTTCAAAGGTAATGCATGTTTAATGCAAGTTTAAGTGTTCTAAACTTTTTTAATCGCGATTGTTTTAAAAGGTTTTTACTAGGTTAAAGATTCCTCTTATATATATATTTTTTTTTAAAGTACTTTTGTAAAACTATAGTTTATCTTTCAGCTTAAAGTAAATTCAAGGAATAAATTGAATTTTTATATAAAATACTTTATTAAAATATAACTCAAAGCTTCTTTTTATATTTTTAACGGATCGTTGCTACGTTCAATCTTCATAATATTTAATTTTATAAATTGTGATATTTATTGTTATATTTAACATTGATTAATATTAAATCAATTTTATAATTTAAATATTTTAAAGAAGTGAATATAACCATTCGGTTATTTAGGGATCTATATATTTTATAAACATAATATATATCAAATTTAAATTAAATACATATAAAAATTGACAAATAGTGGATAAAAATTGAATTGAAAATATGAAAAGATGGATGGAACGGTTCAAAATTTTTTTTTAATGTTTTGAAGTAAATAAATAAAATTCATGTCATTTTATATATGACATATTAGAATATTTTTTTTTATATATAGGTAATCTTACTGTTCTAAAATATCAAAATGATTGTAATTTTATAAATCTATGTTGAAATTGAAATTGATCATGTTTTTGTGTGTGTGTATGTATATATATATATATATATATATATATATATATATATATATATATATATATAGACGATCTTCTCGATTTCTACTTTATTTTTATTTTAATCGAAACCAAAGAAACCCGGGATGAACCTTTGTAATGATTGATAGCATTTCGGGTTGATTTATGTGTATGGTCTAAGCAGGTACCGCGGGTCAAGGGACTTCAGCCCAATAAACTAAAACACCCATTGTTTTGAACCACACTATATAGGATAAATATGAGGTGGCAGGGTGCAAGAAACATTCACGGGTCCCCTACAAAATGTGTTCCAGCGGTTAATTATCTCTCGGTTACGTATGATAAATGTTCCCGTTTATCGGCTTTTCCGATACATCAGTCGCATACACGTTCAGCAAACAACTTTCAAAATGCACATTATCAGATTTTGTAATAATTCACAGTTTAAAATTTTGACATTTATCATGAATATTTACAATATAGAAAAAAAAACGAAAGCTCGTAATAATAAACGAGTTACCGATTTAGTAGATCGCGAAACGTACTAATCAGTTGGTACGCACTGTCGACCATTTGTCAATGTGTAATTAATTATTCACGTGACGGTTCTGGGAAGCCCCCCCGTCGAGGGGGCCAATCAAATATTTATACAAATAGATTGATATACAGCCAGTGTTTGTTTTCGATGAATTTAAATTCATAAATCTATCCGAATATGATTTATTGCGCTGACGTAATCGAAAACGGTACATTTTTTTTTTCAATTAATGCTCACACTCTGATATTTACATATCAACGGCGCACTTCGACTTTCGTCAATTATTTTCATTATTGACTTGGAGAAAATAATTGAAAGATGTGTAATATATACGGTAACGTTTTTCTCGCAGATATAACGAAATAAATTCGCGTAAATTTGGTTTATTTTTATTCGGTCATTAATTAGAATAACTCGGAATAGCCATACGATAAATTTGTACGAATAGAAGTAAAGTAAGATGTCATCATTACATGGAAATGTAGCGTTTGTAAGTCATGGATGAAACTGTTTTGCGCTTCATTTCTTATTTACCAGAGAAATAACCGAAAGGCGGAGAAAGAAAATTTCAATTTGTGTCTGGTGTTTCTCAATATTTTAAAATTTGACAAATAAGTACTCAAATATTTAGAATATATTTCATATATTCCGATATATTATAATATATATGATGTCTTTTAATTTATGAAGAGGTATAGTATTGTTTTTTATATTAAAAATATGATTACAAATATATAGCTCTTTTTGTTCGTGAAAGTCATTTTTAAATATCGGTTTCATATGAAGGTTGTATGAAATAAAATTGTGTGAAATAGGAAAAGTGGAAAATATTTAGATATATAAATTTATTTAAATTGACCATGGAAATATTGACTTTTAAAAAAATCTCTTTTGATAAGGTTATATGGTAAAAGGCCGCACTCACAGTTCAAAGGACATATTTTTTTGTAGTTTGTGTTTTTATATGTTTATTTTATATATAAAATACGAAGAAAATAACACTACACCATAATATTAAAGGCGGCATCTATTGGCTCAAAAGGTCACGTGTGGTCTTAAGGACGCAGTTTTCTCCATTTCTAGATTAGAGCGTAATTAGAAAGTTATTTTGCATATTGAATGTGAAACTAATATTCAAATTTTATAAAAATATTTCTTTTATATAAAAAAAATGGAAAACGGCAATGAAGAATTAAGGAATGAATTTATGAAATCCGCATATGCAAATGAATTTTCATTAAATTTTAAGTCGGTAAACTGTAGTCACACAAGCAGTGTTTGAGTTTTTTTTTTTCTTGAACTTCCGACTGGTGGCTCTTCGAGAAGTTTACGAGCCACTTGTTGAGATAGACCGCGAAGAATTAACAAACTTTATCCGGTCTCTTTCTCCTATGGCGCAATTATTCATAGTTGGCTACCAACGTTAATGCATGCAAAATATGGACATTGCATATTTCAAAAACTTAACTAACTTTCCCGGCTAATTAGCATACTTATAAGCCGGGACGATATTTTAATGTGGCTCAAGCCGAAAGACAAAATTGGACTGTGGCTTTAGAAATACAAAATTTATTTTGTGAAAACAAAATATATATATATATATATATATATTTGAGAACTACAGGAGTGCTTCGTTCTGGTCTATCGCTGCAGCATCGGTGCACATATTCAACGTTCGAAATTCAAATGTTCCAAAACGAAACACCATGTGACATTTACAAACGTCGTATGCAATGAATTAAATTAACCAAGCGGAAACTTGGAACAAATAGGTAACTCGTGACACTTGACACAGCCATTTATAGGGATTCGTCATTGTATCCAGCATCATATATTCTATATATATATATATATATATATATATATATATATATATATATATATATATATATATATAAATATGAAGTTAATATTGGGGCATTAGAAATCTTAGAAGCGGACTTTATAGTAGAGAACTTTTGCCTATGGTATATATATATAATATATAAAAAAAGAAAATGGCGTAAGCAGGGAGTGAAAAAGGCTAAACATTATTTCTTTTAATGGACCATTATAAAGATACAGAGTTAGCGCCGTTTTATACGGAGAGATCCATAAAGATTTTTATACGGTGGCACAATAAAAGAAATCTCATTGAAGATAACATCGACTGTAAAAAAGTATGTGGAAGATCAGCGGATGACTCCGGAAAAATTCGGCACACGCACGCCGTTATTTTATCAGGGGAATTTTTCCCGATCAGATATCGAAAATTCCCGGCAGTCGCTTTTTCGCGTTTTCGTTTAAATCTCAACATCGTTTATGGAATTATTTGCGGTCGTTTATAACCCTTTGCCGGCTGCTGGGATGGCTCCATTTGAGGTATGAGCGTGAGACGATCTTCAATCATCATGAGAACCATATATCGGATTCACAATATATATTAAGATATATTTTTATTTAATTTAAATATATTTTTTATTTTATAAAATAAGTATTTCATGTGGGACGTATTTTAAGAAACAAATATCTATTGTATAATGGAATAGTGCAGTCTTTTAACCCTTAGGGATCTTTGAATTGATTCTTGGAAATTTATAATGTTAAATATTATACAAGTATTGTGAGGAATATAAAAAGTTAAAATTTATGGTCTCGATATATATTAGTATAATATTAGAATTTAAAAATATTAAATATCATATAATGCTAGTGCCGGTAGAAGTTAGAGGTGTAATTTTTTTTCGTCTAATGCTACTTTATTTTCACAATTTGATCTTAAATGATCTTTTAAATTCAAAATATAGATTTATGCCATGTCAAAGTTCAACTTATTTCTATATGATTTTATGTAAAATATTTCAGCATTTACGGTCCAATTTTACTTCAATTTCTTTCAATTTTAACATTAATATTTATTAAATATATAATAAAAACGTGTATACTTCCAATGATCCAACACACACTAGTATATTATAGAATATAAAAATTCGATTTTCAATTATATGTTTTTAGATAGTAATAGACATTTGTATAATACAATACGTATGTGTGTGCATCGTCGATTAGTTAGCGGAAACGTTTACGATTATACTGCACGCGTTTCAGTATAATCCTCTATTATCGTGTGGAAAAATCGCAGAAATTTCAATGGATTTCCCACGGCGTAAAATAAACAACTCTCGGTCCACAACTCGAACCATTAATAAGTCAGTCGTCGAAATGTTCGCGTTCCGAGTTTAAATCCTTGCGATTTTACACTCGCAAAGCACTGTCAATTCAACACCTCGTAAACAAGACAAAAATTCTACAGTGTATTTAATGCTTTCCACATTCGAAATAATTGAACTGAATATCGCCTTGTGCAGCTGTTGTCGAACGTGACTATATATATATATATATATATATATATATATATATATATATATATATATATATACTATTTGATTTATTTTTCCATTAAAAATCGAGAAAATAAATTTTATATTATAAATCTAGTGTTTGTATATACAATTAGACATACGTGTGTTTTATACCATATATAGTGTTTTGAAAAGATTTCAAATGTGTGATAATGATATATTATTAAAAATCAATGTTCTATCTATTATATTATACTGTATAAGAAGGAATATAATAGTAATGATTTTATTTTAGAAAATCGATAAATGAATATATATTTTTTTTTAATTATTTATTAAGTTAGCAATGAAAATTTATTTTTTCAAGTTTTGCATTAAAATCTACGTATTTGTATTATAGGATTTTCATATCAAATTAAACTTTTCGTCCATTAATTTTAATCTGCTACATTGAAATATTTGATTTTTTATAGTGTAAAATATTTTCAGATATATAATATGAAATATAAAAGTTTATATATTAAAAATTGAAGTTGATGGATGAAATGTTTTATTTAAACAGAAAAAAATCATAAATAAATATATAATATATTATTATGTAAATTAATATTTACATAATAATAATTTATTTTTTATAAATAATTAATATAATATAAATATTTTTCAATAAGAAATATAACTATTTTCCACGTCTAATTATATAAAAGTAATATATTATTATGCGATCGAATTTTAAAATATATTTGACAGATGTTTACATACAAGAAAAAAATGTATACATACGCTTTTATTTATTTATTTTTTTTTGTTATCATTGATATATTACCGTTTTGTTGAAAATATTCGCACACTTTACACATTGTGCTAAGAAGAATATTTAAAAGAAAAAAAAATAAATTTACTCGGTTTGACACGATATGATAAATAAGCGCCTAAGAAATAAAGTATTGCCGAGAGAGCGGAAAAAATCTAAATGAATTAAGCTCGCAAGGGGGGCGATCAATCAAAAAGCTTTAGCAGTATGATAGATTGACCTTTTGTTATTGAGGAAATTTTTTAACGCGAAAACGACTCTAAATATTGTATAATGTAAAATAATATTAATAGCGAGAAGAAAGTACGTCGGCGCGAGTAAATTTCAAAGATTGATTTTGTTATATGGAGGATATTTTTTTTTTATTATTCCGATAACGATTTTCCATTAATGCGAATTAAATAAAATACATAAACACAGTTATGTGGTGATTTATTATAAAGCTGATGACATTTTTTAATATTTTTTTTCTCGACAATTCTAGCAAATTGACAATGATAAAATATTTTATTATGATGTTATTGTTTCTAATATTACTGTCAGTATTATATATATTATCAATTATAATTTATGATTGATTATCTAATAGATTATTAATTATTAAAACATTATTTCTTATTTTCTTATTAT
This sequence comes from Leptonema lineaticorne, assembly GCA_024500535.1. Taxonomy (NCBI): domain Eukaryota; kingdom Metazoa; phylum Arthropoda; class Insecta; order Trichoptera; family Hydropsychidae; genus Leptonema; species Leptonema lineaticorne. The sequence continues at coordinate 4,850,930 of JANIJI010000059.1, read as the reverse complement.
CTTAGAAATTCGTTAAAATATTAGTAAGTTCTGATTTATGTAATATTTAAATATATCAATTTATTTAATTTTTATATTCATTTATTTGTTAAAGAAATTCAATAATTATTTATATATAAAATATTTTTAAGTAAGTTTTGAATGGAATTCTTAGTATAATAAATATATCAAAATTTATAAAAAAAAATATATATAAAAACGAGAATCATAACAAAACACTCGAATATAACAGCGAATAGATTTATTCCGAGTGCAGTGCAAATTTATTATATATTTCGAATAGAATTTATTTTTCACCGTATAATCGCGGCATAATATCATAATATTCGACGATATATATTCTTGTAATAGTTATTATATATGTGCATAAAAATTTGCACGTGAGTGTAAAGCAGATTTATTACGGGAGGCGTGCACTAGGGGTTGTTTATTTCAGAGGGTTAGAAATCATAACTCGAACACATTTCGAAGGTGTTTCGATGCGATAACGAAAAGACAAATAACAGTACATCAGCAGAATCGATTTCCATTGTTGCTGTTGGTTCATTTTAAATCAAAAACAGTAGAATTTGCAATCGGATAGTTAAACCGAAGCATTGGCAAATACGCCGTTAAACCGCCATTTTGTCGAAACGTCTAATAAATTATATATATATATATATATATATATATATATATATATATATATATATATATATATATATATATCATAACTGGACATTACTATTTGCTTTAATATTACATAGATCGTTCAAATATTTATATAAAACCAGTAATTTAAAATGAAATTTAAATTGAAACGTTTTAGAAACACTGATACAAAAGTAAGGTGTGTTATAACTAACTGAGAAAGTGACACTAGTTCAAGAAGAAGGCGCTGAAACAGTTCTTGTTGACAATTGAAATGTTGTTCAACGACTGATTTGCGAAAGATAAATGTTGTAACTTTTATGTTAACGCTTTAAATCGTTAATTATTTACATAAAAGGAATATTTGCGGTAAAATATTTTATGCTCGATTAAGACGCATGGATAACTATTTAGTTACATTTTTCATATTATATATACACATTTATTTTATTATTGAACACGAAATTATTTAGATTTGTTAATATTGCTATATGTTCATGTGAAATTTTTAATATTTTAATTATTTTGATTTTTTTCAAATATAAAATAATTTTTATATATTGCCTAAGATACGTCGTTTTATTCGACAGTCGCAGTTAAGACATTCGTCGCCGTCAACAGCTTTCCATTTTCAACGTCTCTCGTTTATTTCGTTTCTCATTAAATTTGAAAAAAGTTAACTTTTTTCAGCGTTAAGAAGAAAAAACGACGAAGATGAGAGGAAGAAGGCAGCGCAACAAAAGAAGACAAAAGGAGAAAGATAAAAGCGTATTATAACTCGGAAAGTTTCGAATTTAATCGCAAACTTTTACTTTATACAAACAACAAAAAGCTTCGCCGCTTGATGTTTATAAAGGAAGCCAAGGCGAACGTGTTCGCGTATTTCTTATTTTTCGTTTATGCGTTTTCTTTTTTCTTCTTCTTTTTCTTCTTTTTTTTCTGCCCCTCCACCCCTTTCTTGTTTTTATTATTTTTATTATTTTTTTATTCATGTCCACGCATTATTTCGTGTCTTTTTTTTCCATTTCTATTTTTAAACGAAACGAAAAATGTAAGCGATTCTTTGAAGAGTCCTTAAATTCGCTTACATTTTCACCGATGATATTGTTATAACAATGAAGATTTTATTTTTATTTTTCTCGTTTTTCATTTTTAACCGAATGAGAAGAGAGATGAAAAAAAGAGGGATAAAAATAATAAACGATACGTATTATAAAAATAATTGTATATTTATCATTGATTTTCTTGTTTTATTACATTTAGATTGTTTTATATTATATCTTGAAAAAATCGGTATAAAATTGAATGTTGAAAGAATTTTCTATATAGTGGCAGTTATTTGCTATATTTGATTAAACATAACAAATTTTCATTGAATAACGTATAGTTATATTATACAGTCGAATATTATTTGTGCCGTGGAATTCGTTAGTGAAATATCGTATTTTCCGAGTGGCGAATGTACTGCGACGATAAGGGGCAATAATAACAGTGGTGCGAGAATTTTGGGGGGGGTGTTGAGTTCTTAAAATTGCGTGAATGCTCCGTTTATTGTCGATGATGGCTTACCACAAATGAGAATAAGTTTCACTCACGAGTGTTCGAGTGCTTTTTTCACGATAATATAATAGAATCGAATCTCTCATCCTTAGCGAGCTATTCTCCAGTAGCTGTCTCCGGTGATCCTTCGGGCGCATACCTTCAATCCAGGTTGACAATGGCTGAGATCCCCGAGCTCGAAAGCTCGCAGATAATCGAAATCGCTACCAGTGTCACTGTAAAAGGATGAAAAATTGAGTAAAAATCTTTTGCGATTTTTGCTCGTCTCTATTGGATAACAATGGATATAGTACTTGTAAAGACGTTGCTCTGTGTTATATACGATTTGCATATTTTCAATATAAGTTTAATATTACAAATTTATATCGCGTATACTTGTTATAGAAACAACCCTTATATTAATACAAAAAAATATATAGATACATATTTTTGTATAAATGATAAAAAATTTTAACAAATAAATAAATATTATATTATAATATATAACGAAACTTTATAAAAACCGACAATTTTTTTGTTTTTAAACGATTTAAAACGTTTATTTTCACGACTAGACGTGGGACGATACAAGATCGTTCGCGGAAAATATATTTTCATTGTTAATACAAAACTACATACATTTCGTGAAAATTATGAAATAACTCGCTCGTAAACCGTTCGATTTTTCACACACACACACACACACACACACATATATATATATATATATATATATATATATATTATTAACTCAAAATATATTTTTAAATATATATATATATATATATATTAAATTCTTGTATTGAAATCATATATAATGAAAATTTATGTATTCATACAAGAGAATTAATGTGTTGTGAGATAATTGAATTTATTCAATTACACGCACGTCAAACATTGCGACGTGCGTAATCGAGTAATGTTGTAATTGTATTGATTTTCAATTATTATAAATTATAACGTTTCGTACGTATAAATAAATAATGCACTATAAATAATTGTTTTAATAGAAACGCGTTTTTTTTTTTTTTAATAACTATAATATTTATATTCTGTTACTTTATTAAGATAAAAATGTAATATATTGTGTATTAAAAAAATATTTATTTATTTAGTAGTCGTATTTTTTTAGTATAGTTATAACAGTAATTGCGGTGCCGCAACATAAAGTTTACATTTTAACTATTGTACGATGGAAGAAAAAAATATACAAAAATGCTTATAAAAGCGGCTCCAAATTGTTTATAAATATGCATTTTGTCGCTTATTTTTATTTCTTTGATTCGATGAAAAAAACTTGTAAAACAAGGCGAAGTTGTCACATAAATGTGCTTGGTTTACAATGAGCTTCTCAAACTGTTTGTCTTTTAATTTTATATTTGGCGAAATTTAAACTGTGAATAAAAATTCCGATAAAAATATTATACATAAAATAAATATTTTTAAATTTAAATTAAATATTATAAAATATGATATTTTATTATTATTTAGTTTATATTCAAATAGTTTGAGAAGTATATAGTAACATCGAAGCGGTTAAATTTGATTAAATTTAGCTTTCTTTTAAGCGCGTCCGGTTATTTTATTCGTACTGTATATACAATATTGGTTATTATCGACGGGCTAAGAAAATAACGACACGTTTTAACAGCGTGCGTGTGTGCTTATGTGCGCGCGTAACGCTCGATTAACATAAAACAGTCAAAATGACCGCGCTTCGACTATCATCGTCGACATATTCACGATGAAATACGGTTAAAATTATATCGATAATATTACGAATGATCGAATTTATATAAAATTACGCTTTTTTCTTAATACGCTTCAATAATTTTACATTCGTAAATTATAATAAAATTAAACTAAAAATGTCGCCGTTTAACGGAAACGATGTATATTTACGTTGAACATACATATGAGAGATGAAAAAAAATAGTTATAATATAAAATTGGAGAGAACGTGAATTTTTCGAATGACCCTTTCGTTGGCATTTTTACGAACTCGCTTATAAAATATATCGATTTAGAATTTTATAAAACGCAATCGGTTCGATTTATCGAGATGGGCGAGCTTAATTCGAAATTTACATATTCGAAGAGGAGTTTGTCGAGGCGGACGAGTCTCACGAAAAAGTTTTTACCCCGAAATGAAACTTCATAAATCGAATTAGATTTCTCGTAAATTTTGCCTTTATAATGGTTCGACTTTGCGGTTTTACTCGTGTGCAGTTTGTTGAGAATTGAGAAAAATGGTTTTCTACACAAAAACCAGAAAGAAAATGGTACTAGATTCGTTACATAATATATAGTTTTAAATTATTGCATTACATCACATAAATACTAATAAATATCATTGTAAAAATTTTCTATATATTATTTCAAATCTTTACAATTGATATAATAACATTGTAATGTTTATTATTTATCAATTGTTTTCGTAATAAGGAAAGAAAATAATTGTATAAAGTAGCGCGCAATTTGCGGTTTAAAGTGTATTAACATGAATTTTTATTTTCTTTAGCAGTTATTTATTTAACTTTATACGAGTATTTTCAACACGTAAATTTTCAGTTTAAAGCAACTCGAATTTGTATGAAACTTTATAATCGTAATTTTGGTTGTTGATTATTTAGTTATTTTATATATTTTTATATAAATATGTTTTTATTATGTTTATAATGATTTTTATGTAACTTAAAATTAAAAATTATATTTTTTGAAATTTAAAATTGATATATAATTAATCTATTGAGTCCTCTCCATTTGTCGATTTCTAATTGTTGTGCCGAAGTAAAACTGAAGCAAAAAATAAAAAATAAAGATTGGTTCCCACCGACGTCATATGTGGTCAGCGTTACGCTTATACTCACACACACACACACACACACACACCGACACACGTTAGTTCGGAATGCGAAAGTCCGGTTTAATTTTGTCCGGTTGTCGGTATTTGCGTGCGACCGCACGTTCTGCACGAATTCGGACAAATTAAATCTGTTCAAACCTGGAAAAACCGACCCCCCGGAAAATCATCCCTGTCGCTCTTCGCGAGTGAGGATATGCTAGAGCGGGGGGTTCTTTGTTCTCGCCATTTTTTTGAAAATTAAAATTGCAAAGATTTCGTCCGAAACCGCGGTAAATTAAACGGGTAATTGCTGAGAACGATGAGTTTCATAGTTGGCCGAGTTCGTTGGTTTTATCTGCGAGTGAGCAATTCCGCTATTTGTCGCAGAATATCCTGTTGGAAACTTCAAAGTGCCACTGTAGTCGTTTTCAATTCATCCCTTTAACAAAAGAATTATATTATAATATAACTATTTAAAAATAATGAGATATTTTGAGCAATTCAATATCATTTTATATGGGAAATTATAATTATTAATATTTTAATTATGTTGTTTATTATCGATCGAATGATTTAACAAGGATTTAATAAACCCGTTAAAAATCTGTAGATCGGTTACTTTATATATATATATAAATAACTATATATAAATAATAAAGTCGCCAGCAGAGCAAATTTCGCTTATATCTACGTATTTTTGTCCGACATGAATTTATATAAAATTGAAATACGATGTTTTACAAAACTTTTATTAAATGTTTTTACTTTAGATGAGTTTGCTTATTTTTACATAAAATAAAATTATTAACTTTTGGGACGAAGGTTATGGCGTTTTTTATATATTAACTCAAACCCTTTACGTTTCTTAATTAATTCTTATAACAAATTTCAAAAGTTGTTTATTGTTCTTTAAAAATAACATTTAACGATTCGTTCTAACGCGATAAAAAAAAGTGTAATAAAATATAATATTTATTGATTTAAAATAAAAATTAAATTCGAAACGTATATCATACGTATTTTTGAGTTATATAAAGCACGATTCATATAAATCTCGTTGCTTTTTTCCCCTTGACTTTTTGGCAATATCAATGTGCCACCTGTCACCCCCTTCAGAGATATTGGAATTTGCTTCTGCCACTTTCTTTGTTCCACTATTTTTACCCTGGAATGACAGCATTTCGTTCGCGTTAATCCATCAAACCCATCGTCGACTCTCGCTTTCTATTAGATTTCTTTCTACTTCGATCTGAAAAAAAATATAGTTTGAATTCGTCTATTGAAACAAAAAAAAAAGCTAAAATATGTGAAATAAAAATATTTTATATCTTATCAAAACAATCATTTTATTTAATGTAATTTTAATTCTGTTCATTTTTATACGACATAAACATTAATCACTACATAATGAAGAACAAAAATCAAGCTTTCATTATATATATATTGTATAAAATGCTAGCTCCGCCGCGCGCCGCCGGAGTCACATTCAAATGCTGTATTATTTTTACAATTTAAAATTAAATGATCGTTACAACTTAAAATATACATCCTTGTCATGTTGTTGTTCAATTTATTACTATATGTTTTCATGTAAAATATTTCAGCATTTACGATCTAATTTTGCTTCAATTTTGACAGCTGGTCTCTTAAGATACGGCTATAAATACAAACAACTCACTTTTCGCAGAATAACGATAATTTTTGTCATCAAAATTTTATATATACTTTATACTTTTTTTAATTTTCAATTAATTTCAGTAAAATCTGATATATATATATATATATATATATATATATATATATATATATATATATATATATATATATATATATATATAAACTTAAATAAAACATCTTCTCAAAGTAAAAATAATAAATATTAATATCGATTCACTCATTATATGTAATTTATAATCGTCGATTTTATATAAAATATTTTTCTCGTCATGTACGGCTGTCAAATAAAAGTGATCCAAAGTTTCATAATTCACGTTTTAATCGTCTAATTTCGAATTCCGTCGGCCAAAAACGGCGTTGCGCATTTTATTTATTGGATAACTTTCGAATTCTTCGACGAATAATTATTATCGAATTAATATTATCTCAATTAATGCCACAGACAAAAATCTAATGAAATGTATTATATATATATATATTTTTTTTTTCAGATAATTTATTAATAAAAATGCTACCGAACCGGCCTAATGAATATTAGATTAAATTTATTTTGTTTATATATATGTCGAGAAAAAAAATATTATTCGTATATATTTCAATTATATTCAGGTATTTGTTAATAACTTATTCAGATATTTTGAAATTATTTGAATATATATTTGTATATTCATATTATTATTAACTTTTAAATATTACATATATTTTTTACTAAATCGTAATCTTTTTTCTATTATAAATAATTAAAAAAAAGAAATAACTGATTGAAAATCTGTGATTAAAATTTAATTTAAAATACTAAAATAGATATATATGTATGTTATATAATATATGTGAAACAGTGAAATAAAACAACAATAGTGTATTTAGAAGGAAACCTTTATAATACCTTTATAGTTGAATATTTACAGAATTGCGGTTGTATTATAATACTACATAATTATCTTTTATATATACATTAAATTTATTACAATATAAATTTTAATTATAATATTTTTTTTTAATTATTAATATATTTAATATCATCATTCACAGTCTAAACTACTGTGAAGCTTCTTTCATTCGTCTCTTACACCTTCATAAGTGAAATGATATATTTTTTAAAATATATATAATGTAAATTAAATTAATTATTTAATAATATACAAATATTTATAGTATAGATATTTCTCATGTAAACTATGTAATATAGTATGAGTGTATATAACACTATATATTTCAATATGTAGTATTAAAGCTCTATACTTGGGACACGGATACGTTACTGGCAGAGTTGTGAAGTATGTGGAAGAACATATTGCCGTGACATCAACGAAAAATTGCCAAAGTTTCGCACAAGGAACAGAGCTTTATCGTTCTCTTCCCTGTGTTTTACCTACGCTTAATCTCGTACACTCACCCCGAAAAGCGAGGCAAAGTGAAAAGGCTTTAACTTATGTACCTCATTTATATATATATATATATATATATATATATATATATATATATATATATATGGTATATTATAGAAAATGTGATATAGAGACAAAAACATACTATGAATGCATCGCCGCAACGAAATGCGTCGGACGTAGACGTCCAAAAATTGCAAAAATACATTTATAAATTTCACTTTGTATTATATATTACATGGTGAAATTGTACGATAATAATAATAATAATATTGTATGTAGTATGTAGGAGAAACTGTAGCCAAAGTACGTGCGAGGGACGCTTTGAAACTATTCTCCTTCCGCAGGATATAAATCATGAGACGAGGGATAGCCAACGTTGGGTAGAGATGGAAACAGACAAAAAGGACGTGTGATGCCAAACGATATACGAGCATTCTGTATACCGCTCTTATGGTGATATATATGTGTGTGTGTGTGTGTGTGTGTGTGTGTGTATGTTCACGTGTTTGGGGGGGTTGTTTTTGGAAAACTTAGTGGAAATACGGTGTTTGAATGGGCAAATTCGCTAATTCAGTGAAAATTGTTACGCGCGCGTGCTTAAATTCAATTGCCATTGTGCGGTTAGGCTCGTTTAGTTTTCGAGTGATCTTAGTTCAAAAATCTTGGTCTATGATGCTTGTTACCGAAAGGTTTCTATGAACTAAGTTATATTTGGGGTGAAAATGGCGATGTCGAATACAAAAAATTTGCTCACGTGATGAAAACCTATTCAAAAATCGTCTTCGAATTTAACAATCTATTTAATAGGAATTATGAAGCTTTTTGTTTTTTTCAAGTATATCAAGAAAGACTTCATCATCTATAATATTTTTTTTATATAAAATATTAACTACGTGCTATTAACTATATTAATATATTATTAACGTGCTATTAATTATATTAATAAAATATTAATAACGTGCTAAAAACACGACACCTTTAACAAATCTCCTACGTCACAATAATAAGTAAAAACTCGTTAAATGAACCTTTCTGCACATCAATCCTTTAACATCCTGCGAAATCCTGCATAGTGTCACCTTTTCGAACACGCGGACAATCGGATTTTAATAAATAACCTACCGACATAATGAATTCGCCCCGACGAAAAGCGAATATCGTGTTTGTAACAGGACTCGTACGAATTTTTTACAAATGGCGCACATTAACAGCTACAATGGCGGCCGTACGTGTCGCCGATAAAATGGCGGCCGTCGATAAGCGACGCGTTTTAAAAACGCTTCCGTCGCGTTTAAAACGATTACGACGTTTCGACCGTTGAGTTTTTATTCGTGTCGAATTATCTCATTCAATATATCAGCGGTTCCCAACCTGGGTACACAAAAAAAGTTATTATAGCGGTATATATATATATATATATATATATATATATATATATATATATATATATATATATATATATATATATATATATATGGAGTACATACTAAGGAAACAATCAGATAAAGGAGTATACTAATGAAAAAAGATTGGGAACCACTGCTCTATATTTATATGTTCAATAATATTTTATATACGATAAATACAGTAATATGACTTGATTAAGTACATTTATTAAAAATAAATCTTCTTTTTCTAAGTCTAAAAATATTTAATATATGGTATACTTATATATTGCTAAAATTAATAACATATGTTATGATAAATTTGAATACTTGAATTTTGATACAGTGGGGTGACCAACAGTTCTTTTTTTGTAAATCATGTCGTCCTCTGGAAACTGTCCTTTTAAACGTATTCCTTTTTGTTATTTGTCTTTTTTTTCATAAATTTTAGCATTTGATCAATTTTGAGTCAGTGTTATTATTTGTGAAATTATTAATTTTGTTTTAGGAATACCATCATCAAAATCCGATCATTGTTTAAATGATTTTTTAACGATATTTCAGTGTGTCCCACATTTCATTGTAAATAAGTTAGTCACCTTATATGGTATATATGTGAGTGAATTTAACTATTTGATCATTCAGATGTGAGATATTTATTAAAAAATAATTAACATTAAATTAAATATATTAAATAAAAATTAATTAACATTAAATCAGATATATACATCATGAAAGTTTTGAAATTTTACCTTGAAAACATACATTTTCGAATATATAAATCTTTTTCATTCCAATTGATGTCACGTATTGACACTAATGAGAAGTTTCCCGTTTGCCTCACACCTGTGTGTACCCTTAAGATTTCCATCACCTCGTAATTTGTATGCACGTGGGGGTGTTTTTGAAAGGAGTAACTTTTCAGAGATTTTAGTCTTCGTTTACGTTCCTTCTTAGAATGGAAAAATCTTTTTGCATAAATTCAGGATTGACCCAAATTGAACACATAGCTCAAAACGCTTACATTTCATCTACGCCATTATGTCGAATTGAACTCTCTTGCCTTTTAATTTATTTAAATTAAATTAATCTCAAACATTTATATATATATGTATGATTCATAGTTTTAAATTATAATCTTTTATATTTTACTTTGGAGAAAACAAAGAGATTCTAAATTGGATTTTAGACATATTAATTAACTTGAAAAGTCGAAACGAGATATGATAGTGAATCTTTCAGATGAGAATATTCTTAAATATTTCATATAATGAATATAAATAATATTGAAAACAAAGAAAATGAAACACGTCAAAGGTTAACAAACCCCATTAAAAAGATTTACCTTATGTAAATATTTCTTTATGAATTTGTTAACAATTCACAGACCGTAATATTAAATAAACGCTCGCAAAGTCAACCTCTTTTACTATGTAAAGATCTTTTTTTTTTGTAGATGTGCTATAAAAAAGAAAAATAAAAAGAAATTTAATAATAATTTCATCAGACATTTTAAAGTTTGTACGAATAAGTAATAAATTTAAATTAAATGAAATATTAAAGGTAATCTCGAATTTTGAAGAGAAATACATTTGATTTTATATAAAATTGAAATTAATAAATTTCATTTTAATATCTAGACTTTTAAAATTATATATGTATTATCAAAAAATATTATTTAATAAAATATATTAAATATAAATTGGTTATGCTGTAACTTTCGTCGGTTCAATATTATGTTTTTAGAAGATAGCTATGAGTTTAATTATTTAAATATATATAATTTTAATTTATAAATAAATATAGTATACATTTAAATAAGATATAATATTTCTTATTTTAAATCAAAAAAAAAATATATAAAATAATATTGAATGGTGTAATTTATAAAAGAAAGTCAATATTCACAAAGTAAATATGATGTATAAAAAATACGTTTGATTTTTTGTTATTAAAGCGTATTTCACATATAATTGTATGTGAAATTCGTAATTAGTAGAAACATTTCGTTTGTCGAAATGGATAAAAAAAATAAAATAAAAGACCAAGAAGGATAAAAAGGACACAGCATGAGGTAAGCTCTGAACTCGAAATTAAAAGCGGTATCAAGCGAAAAATAAATAAATTATACGTTCACCGTGAAATACGTTTAATTATGCGCAATTATAAACGGGTGAGGACAAAACGCAAAAATACAAACAAACAACAGTATAAAAACAAAATTAAACAACAAAATTAATAAAAAAAACAAAGACCCCGTGAAGAAAAGAGAAATGTTGAAGCAGGGATGCACGATTCGAATTGAAAATAAGTGGAATTTAAGGAAATTTATAAATTGATAATTTTAAATTGAAACGATATCTTTAAATTATTTAAAAAAAAAAGCCGTTTAAATCCGCTTTGTTACTTGTATATTATTTTATAAAATGTTGTAACATACATCGAATACAAAGTTAACTATTTGATTCTGCAATTGTTTGATTTTATAGTTGAGTAAGGTCATTTTAGATTGCAACCTTTGCGCTATGGTATTTTGTTATCATTGTTATCTTTACTGCAGTGGTATTTATTGTTCAATATATACAAGTATTTCGACAATTAAACGGTCAGTTTGACCATAGCAACATATATTGGATTGTATACCTTATTATGTTGTATATAACAGCAAAAAAATATTTAATAAAATAATGTATGAGAGATATATTTTATATATTATAAAACGTGAGAAATGAAAGCTTTTTTGAAGATAATGATATTTTTATTCTAAGAAATTTACGTGTTTCGGCATTGAAACATTTTTTGATTTAAATTTGACAATCTTACCAGAAGGATCGCTAAAGTTAAAATTTTTAGTCCTTATAAACACAGAATGATAAAACGATTGTATATATAAATATATCTTAATAGACTGTTTTTTAATAAAATTTTTGAAATTCTGACAAAAACTGTTTTTTTTAAGGTTTAAAAATTTGTTCAATAAATCCATATAATCTATATAAACATCAGAGGTATATAAAATGTTAAAATATAAAAGTTTTAATTTATTATATAAAAGCATACGTTAATTTTAAATTTGAACTAAAAAAAATTCGCCAATAACGCTGCAAAACGTCTCGAGTATAAAGGATTAAAATAATGATTAGAAATTTATTTAAATTATTGAAATAAAACATTTCATTACGACAACGACAATCATCAAGTATGAATTTCAACGAAAGAGGCATTTATTTTATTATGCATCAATAGAAAAGCGCTGAAAGTCTATCCAGCACATCCTTCGACGGGAGAGAGAATAAAAGAATAGAATATAAAGAAATAGAGAGAGATAGAGGATGAAAAATTGAAATGAATTAAAAAATAAATAAATAAATAAATAAATATACGTGTTCGCAGCTTTAAGCCACGGCACGAGGTCCGCGCACGTTCCTCTCTCCTTTCTCAATAAAGAATGCGGCACGAGAGGAGAGAAACCTCCCAAAGTGAATAATTTATGGTCATGTCGACGCCCCCGAGCTGTTTGTAAACGAAATAAAAGTAAACACGAGCATATACTCGAATATGGCTCCGTTGCAGACGATTTCGCGCACCAAAAAAAAAAAATAATGCTCATCGTCGGATTTTTCTTGCCCCCCCCCCTTTTATTTTATTTTTCATTTATCGCGGTATAAATTTTTGAGAAATTAGTTCGTTAAAGTCGTCATAATAATAATGTTGTTTTGTTTATTGTAAATATTATTGATGACGCATAATAATGTATTATATATTATGAGTTTTTTTGTACTTTTTTTATTATAATATTATATATGCGAGTAAAACGATATCGTAATCGATATGAGCTTTGATGATAGTATTCGATCTATTTACAAAAAAAATATATATATATATTTTTATTTAAATAAAATACAGTGTTTTTGTACTCATTATAATCAATGTAGTTATGTATATATATTTTTTTTCGGTATTTACCGGTCGCCATATGCGGCCAACAGGAGCGGTAATGTTCACGTTGGCATAATTAAATTTCGCAGAATCAACGCTCGTTTGTTCGTGACCTCATTATTATTCATCGTTGACGATTGTTTGAGACGAACCGAGGAGGTTCCCCCGGGAGACCCGGTGCACACGGGGAACAAATGCGAGGGACTGTCTGGCGGTCGCCAGAAGCACCAGAAGCAACCGACGACCGCAACAAGAAGACACTGCAAACAAATCTCGGGTGCGGTCCGTGTCGGCGCACCTCGAGCACCGTAATTAGCGGGCCTCATTACCATACGGTTGGCATGCCCTGACACACCCACCAATCCCGTATCTACTTGGCCCACACCTGAAGTGTCTTCGATTTATATCGTATTAACGGTGGTGTACAAGCGACGAATGCAATTTTTAACTAAATATTTTGATCATAAATGCTACACAAATAAACAATGCTAAATAAAAAATTCATAAATATAATTAAAATAATATTTTATTATATTTTTTTTTTACTTTAAAATGGTTTTGAAATGTGATTTAACTTGTAGACGTACTGTACTTCAAATGTATGTAATATAATAATTTACATGGTATTTAAATTGTGTTAAAAAATAATATTTATAATTCGTCAACAGAGTATAATCACGTTGTTTCAGCCTAAAATTATAGATTATAATTCTTACTTTTTAAGTAAGAATGTAATTAAGTATGTAATTTCTTATCTTAAATTACGAATCAATTGATTTTGAATGAATAATTTACACCAAATTTCAAATTTTTCATACGTAATAAATTACATTTCATATCTACATAGTAATTATTCTTTTATTAAAAAAAATCAATTTAAAAATATACTATATTTAATTTGAACGAATTTTTAACAACATCTACTATCAATATTATCATTTATTTATATAATATGTTTTATGATTAATTAATAATTTTATTCAAAATATTCCACCTAAAATAAACCTTGCTTTCTAACCATAGTATATAAATTCGTCGACAAACTCGTAAAAAAATACACACACACACACACACACACACACACACATACAACATGTATAAACGACGTTACGATCAAATTAATTAATCTCCGATTTAACGATTTGTTGACTCTCGATCTCGAGAGTTTAACCGGAGAATAAAAAAAAATTCGTCCGAATTTCGCGTCCATTGTTCGCGAAAATTGGGAATTTTAACGCGCGAATAAACGTAGATCGAATTGCTTACAAAATACAACGACGGCTCGATTAAAACGACCGTGACGTTATATATATATATATATATATATATATATATATATATATATATATATATAATATATACATATATATATGTATATACGATATTGTTTTGTTAGCGGAAGAAAATTAAGCTAAGCTTGCATGTATTCTATGAGAGTTTTTAGAAAATGGAGTATGACCCTTTTAACCTTTGGAAAAGCGAGATATCTTGTTAAAAGCGAGAAAACGGGACGAGCACGTACTCTTTGCCCTTTCCTGTCCCTCCCCCCTGACTCCAAGTTATTTTTCATATCGTTCCCGAAATGTAATTTTGTAGGAAAATAGTGAAATAAATAATGGTAGAGAAAAAAAAACATCTATTTCAAAATATCATGTTCACTATATCTTCATACCGCAAAAATATTAAGATAATATTCGTTACTGGAATATGTCTTATTTTTCTGGTCTAAAATATTTTTATTCATATTTATATATAATAAAATGGAAAATAACTAAAATACCAAATATATATAGTTAATACAATTTTATTGATCATATTTTAATAAATATCGCTGTTAATAATGATAAGCTTGTAATGTATTTATATATTTGTAACATATTTTTTACTTTCACCTTGAATAGATTTAATAGTATATTTGAGAAATATTTTAAATAGTAATTTTATAATTCAATTAACTAATAAAAATCAAATATCAACTAGTAATTTATTCCTCTAATATAATTTAATAAAATAAAATAATTTTAGACTTAACTTAAAAACTATAAAGATCTGATTCGCTATTAATAGTTTTTAATCATTTTCAACTCTCTAATTTTAACATTTGTATTAAATTAATAATTTAATTTTCTATAGCTATACATTTAAATCATATTTGTTTTATATGTATACATATACTATACTTAATTCATAAATAATCATTTTTATATGTTTGAATTAGAATGTATATATTTTCATTTTGATATTATCGAAATATTACAATAATAATCGATATACTTGAATATATTAGAAAAAAATAATAACAATTTCAATCTAATCGATTTCTTTAATTCTCAAATTTAAAGTAGAAAATCTATTCTAAATCGCCTCGGTTTGAAAGAAATTAGTACATGCATAACGTTCGTTTGCAAAATACTATATATTATAAAATATATATAACAGAAACAATTTTCATTTCGTACAAGCTATGGTTTTAGTATATTTTTTTTCTTGTTTTTTTTTTGGTAGCCAACCATAAATTCAATTCGAAAACCAAGAATACCACGAAAATATTTTTCCCCGAAGCGTAGTACGCCACAAATGTTCCGTGCAAAATTTTACGATGCAATTGCAAATGTCACTTGTGTGCAACTGATTGGTTATTGCTTAACTTCTATATACATTTGAACCATATCTAACACTATAAATAAAATAGGCTATTGCAAATGAAACGGTATATCTAATATAATAAATATTATGATATATCTTTAATGCATTCCGGACGACGTTTAGAATGTATGAAATCGTTATATATGTGATGTTTGTATTGTATATAAGAAATATTTTCAATATTATAAAGAAAATTCTGTACGTTCGATGCGATTTCGAAAATATTTTATATCGAAAAAGCGAAATCAGTTTCAGACCAAAGTTTTTAACGGTTGCAAATATGTAAAAGTTGAACGTGCAAAACGAGCGGCGCTGGTGAGATTTTCTTTGGATTTTCGCGATTTTCAAGAAAAACTTCAAGATTTTTATCTTCGCGTTCATTTTCGCCAGAGCATTATGCTATTTTCAGCATTAACCTTCAACGCTCGACATTAGTGAAGAAAATCACGGTTTCTTTTTTTTTTATGAACCATTCTTGTTTATTGCATTATCATAATTTTACGTTTTTATTTTTTTTTCTATTTAAAAAACTATTTTATATATATTAATAATATTATTATATAGTTTTAATAATTATTTAGTCAAAACTCTTCCATCAACTTGGATATTTGTATGCAATTGTGTTTTTTACTCTTTTTTTTCGTTCTCTATAAAGAAATGTTCATTTCTTTGTAGAGAATGATGTTTTTTTTAAATATTTTTTGGTGAAATATTAATCTTATCAAGAACGTTAATCGGAAATTTTGTTTGAATCCTTATTTTTACAATGATTTCGTTATCATTTTTATTATTTCTTTTTCTTTTTGTTGACTCAAAATAAAAATAAATTATTGTAAATTAATAAAAATCCTTCTTGCTGACTAATAATAATAATAATAATAATAATTTATTTTACTCGATTATTATATAACTTTCAAATCGTCGGTTAATCGTTATTTTCATCGGTCAGAATTTTCAGAAAGCGGTTTCCACTTTTGTTTTTCTTCACACACCGCCTATAACGGTACATTGTTGGAAAACATTTTTAAGTGTCGCCCGAGATTAAACTTTGTCCCTTCAAGAACAGAACTATAAATGAAAATTATAACTTTTCGCCGAGATTTTCCGCGCAAAGGCGAAACGAACGCAATAAACTGTAAAATACGATCGCGTTATTTCAAACGGAAAAACAACCATAAAGCAATCGGACCTGCGGAACGGCTCGATGTTTCACATAAATGTATATTTATATAAAGTTTATATATATATATATATATCGGCAATAATATACGTGTATTTTCAATATATCATACAGAAAAGTCACATGCCAAAATTTTAATATCGGATATAAATTTCCCGTTCGAAACTTTGTCGTATGGCGTTTAATTAAGATTGAAATTTTACGAGTCGAGTTTCGCTGGCTTCGTTTATTATATATTGAAAAAGAATTTCGAAATATGAATATTTCAGTATTTGTTAAGAAAAAAAAAATTAAAATTTCCGTCTATTGGATATTATAGAATTTTCTATGCTTCGTCGATTTTAGTATAAATAAAGAGATTAAATTTGAATATTTGATTAAAAAGCGACAATACAATTTTTTTTTATCTTCAACACCGATATTCATATGCTCTGTTAAATCAAATTTATATACTTTTTTTTAGTAAAAAAAATGTGTTAATCAAATTATAAATTGAAATTCGTGTAATATTCTTTATTATATATAAATACGAGTGCGTCATTCGTTCGTCACATTTTTTGTGGCTGTCGTCTCATCTAAGAAAACAATATGTAATAAATGGAACAAAAGATTCTATGAATTAGCAAAATATAGACGTTCACAATACTTGAAGATTAGTAGTACAATGGGGGTGACAATGATGGATCAACGGTGGTAAAGTCAACGCAGACATCAAATAGGATCCTCTTACGACCCATTTTTGGTATTTTCGACATTAGACAAAGTTCAAATCTCTATGAACAATATGAAAATCGAACGATATTCCTCATAATTAAAGATTTAGATTTTGGCGCATTAAAGCTTTCTGAATTTTTATTATATGCTTGTCGTTGAATTAGTTCGAATCGTATACGATTAATAAAAATAAAATTTTCCAGAAAATGCGAATCGAGTTCAGTGCATTCTCTTCAATATCAAATGACGTGCTGAATGGCGAGAAATCAATCTTCGGCTTTGATTGCCACAGTAATCTGGGGTGGAATTTTTGCTTTTAACCGTTCGACGTGAAAAGGATTATGTGTATCCCCTCGAGTACGTTTGAAACATTTGACGTATTATATTTATGTGCTTGACTTTTGCCTCCCCCTGTAGCTCGATCCAGTTAAAGATTAATATCCTGCAGCGCGCTTTAAACACGATATTTATTCAAGATTCAATGAGTGCACGCACACACGTCATCCGAGTACATTAAAGATTTATTAATATGTTCCATTTATGAATGCGGTGCTTTATTTTATTATTATTTTTATTATATAATATGTTAATTATTAATTTTAATGATACAAAATACATGTTATTTAAAAAAAAAATCATCAGCACTCACTATTTTATGGCAGTATGTAATTTTAGTATTTTAAGTAACATATTGTAATATACTTTAACCATTCATAATAATATTATAATGTATTATAAATTTGTTTAAAAATTGATTTATATCAATCACAACGAGTTAATTGTATGATCTATAATATAAATTTACCACTCAAACGGCTATATATGTGCGTCAATATAAAGTTTTTTGTTCCATGAAATTTATAAAGCTTTCATGACATTCATATATATATATATATATATATATATATATATATATACATATATGGTTATTGTCGAATATTATGGCGTTGATATGAAAATGTTTAATATCATAGCATTACACACTTCAATCGCGCACATAATATTTTACGAGGGGTTTCAAAAAAAAAAAAAAACGTAAAAAAATGAGAAACCCTTCGTGAGGAATAATATTTTATTTTTTGGCACATTCGTATGGACCGCAGTGTGACATTCGCAAAAATTTTCGCGCCCGCAACAGAAGACACTCCGACGTGAGCGGTAAAAGGCAAAAATTGTAGACTATAAGTTTCTTTGATGACAGTCATTTCTCTATTTGATGGGCGAGGAAATCTTCGGGTATGAGATGAAGGCTTCTCTCTTCTTTTCACCACATCGCAATTTTCTTTTTCGTCGACGAAAAGTAGAAAAAAAAATGAAATAAAAATACTCTCATCCTCTTTCTATTCTCGGTCGACGCTCATTTTTCTTCTTTTTTTTCTACTCTCTCCCTCTCTCTTATTCTTTCTTTCTTTCGCGTCTTTTCGCTTCTTTCTGTTCGTCGGGATGAATTCCTCATTGCGAACTTGGCATTTTTGGCTTGGCGTGTCTTCCTATTTCCTTATTCATTATTTCCGTCGAACGGACGAGAGGTCGCAGACTTTTCACGATAATCGCGGAACGTCGCGGCTCTCTCCAGGAAGTGAAAACCCATTTCCTTCACGTGGAAAGTGCCCGAATGGTGCCCGAGTGGTTTATATACGTATTCGCGAAAATACAGGACGTATTCGACTTTCAAAAATTAAATTCTTATGATACTATATATATATGTATAAATAATCGGAATTATATAATAATGAATAATAATTGTCAAATATTTTAATTTTTAATTTTATCAAAATAATTATATACATATTTTTTTAATAATTATTTTACACATATATATCGTTTATTAAATTTTTAGATTGAGTGATTTCATAAAATAATCTATATTTAATTTTTTATTAATTATTTTTTATATATAAATAAAAAAATGACATATCTTATCCTAAAAAAAGTAATATGACTTTTTAATGTTTTAAAATTTCAAATCAATAATATTATAATAGTATTTGAAAGATTCAAAGCGTTTTTTTAATATATTTTATGAACGATAAATTATAGAATATAAATTTCTTAAATGTATTTCAAAAATTTAAATCTATATTTATTATAAAAATTGATAAATTATCGCTTATCAATTTTTCATATTTTTTTTTCATTTCACTTTATTATTAGAAATTAAATTTTGTATTATAAATAACTAATATCTTCGTGTAAGTCATCGTCAAACATTTTTAAACGATTTTCATTAAAAAAAAATAATTACCTTATAATTGAATTTCTATTTATAATATGGACTTTTTTTTAATAATCTATATTTTAACACAATTATACTATTTAATCGATACATATCATATTGCATACCTTGAGAAAATTTATCAACACACACACCAACAGGTAACTTTGCGAAAGTTGATTTTTCAAAAACCGTGCACCGACTGTATATATATATATATATATATATATATATATATATACATATTTTAGAAAAAATATATGTGTGTGTGTTCTCATACGTGTTCACGGTAGAACGGTTCGCCACAAAGGAAGAATGCATGCGATATGCTCGATTTTCTTTTTAGGTTTACCAAAGTATCCCAACGGCGTACGTATTCTGTAGCTCGAGAGCTTTTGTAAAGCCAAAAGATTAATACTTTACCCACCGTTTCGGTTTATGTTCGCCTCTGACTGCACCCATTATTATTATTATTATTATCATTATTATACTGTAACATAGAAATATATATAGATATTCGTTAAAATATACGAAAATTTTTCTAATATCTTCTTAGTCAATGCATGATGGGATTGAATCCGAAATTGATATCGAAGCCTTTTCTTATGTGGAGCGACAACGAAATCGAATAGTAGCGACGGTGTATAAATTTTAAGTGAAGTGACGTTATTTAAAACCAAATCGAGTATAATATGTCCGAAGTGCGACGCCTTAAACCTTTGAATTTATACGCGACGTTATGCGGTATAATAATAACTTTATAGCTGTACGAAATAACTTTGAAGGTTCTTTTGAACGAAAATATTTTTCATATGCGACTTAAAAGACTATATAAATATATAAATATCGATATAATTTTATATCGTTTTATTAATATGAAAAATAATTAGTCGTTATATAGTTTTTATGCATCATTCTATATATTGATATACCTATCATTTATATGCATTTTTCGTACGATTATAATTAATTATGATGTTTTCAAAGATATTTATAATAATAGATTTCTATTCAAGATCTACTGTATATTATATTAAGTTAAACATATTTTTTATATTTATAAAAAAGACTTTAAATTTATATTTTTGATTTATTTTTGCTATTGTAAAAAATCGAAATTTCGTTTCCATTTTTTTCCACGTTCGATAACAAAAAAAAAACATTGCAATAAAACTTTTTTCATTATAAAAACAAATTTCTCGAAATTATATGGACTATAAAATTTCTTGATATTGCAAATAATAAGTGAAACAGCGCACAAAGTCATAAAAATATAATGAAATTTCATGCGTTTATATTCGTATTGTTTCACAGTATTTTTTTTTTTTTTTGGTTGAAAATATAATTTATATAGATTTTAAATATAAGAGAAAATATTTATTGTTTGATATGAAATATATAATAAAATTAATTATGTTTTAATCTGATTTAATAGATAAGTTCATAATGAAAATTCATTACTTTTGATTGATATTTATTAACTTAAAATAAAATATCAATAAAAGCAATTTATTTAAAAGTTTTCCATATTTTTGGAGATAAATTCATACGCATATATATGTACATATGCATACTTGGATTAAAATATATACAAAAGTTGAAATGTTTGGGGGGGGGGTGCAATGGGGAGGATGAAAAGTTTTTATTCCGCCACTTGAAAACTTATATCGGCGTCAATGGATCGTGTTGAAAATTCAACACAATGGCGAACGAGAACGCGGAAAACTCTCGTTTCGAACTCGGAAAATTCGATTAAAATACAAGAATTTTTACGCGTTGGACATTTTTCGCAAGTGAGCCGTCGTTCAAGTAGAAAAAAATGAAAATGAAAATTTTTAACGCACCCCCCCCTCTATCCCCGTTTCCTATCGAAGATTATATTAAAACGATGGAAAAAACACACTTTTCTATTACATAATGTAATCGTATTATATTATAAAAGTCGATTTTAGAAGCTCATAGAGACGATTTTCTTAGGATTTTTTTTCTTACATATATATAATAAAATAAAATGGCGCTTTTTATAAACGAGCACAGAAATACGTAATGGACAATTTTCTACAAAACTCAATTTAACTTTTATTTCTGCGGTAAAATTTAGAGTTAACGTTTTTTCTTTTTATTTTTTTTTTTGAATCCACCGAAGCGGTTTGTCTTTTCTTTATTTAAAATGTATTGTGCGAATGAAAGTACGTTCGGCTGCAGGTTAACCGTTTAAAATTCACTTTCTTTGGGGAGTTACCATTGTTTAATTTCGAGTAACTTTTTCGATTCATTCTAATTAACAACTATTATGCTCGTTCTTATAATGCACACGGTTAGTTTTTTTTTTCAATTGAGTTCATTTGTTAACTATTGTGTTTTACTATTGTAACAAAAGTTTTCATTTTGTTAAATTTACATCTTATATTTTAGATGAAATCATTTTTATTTTTATTATCAATATACAATGATAAGATTGATGTTATTATTTTGAAGAATGATCAATAATGAAAGTATCAAAAAAATAATAATATATAAAACTTATGATGATAAGATGAAGAAATTTATTATATATTCTGTATTTAAAAATAGTAATGCTAATAACTATTGTTGATATATATTGGACAATTTTCATTTTTTATTAATTTTATAACTATACTTAAAATCTTGATAAATATATAAGAATTTCACACTAAAACATTATTATCTCTGATATTAACGTTCGAATAACAGATCATAAAATAGTATAATTTAATACTTTAGACTTATATACAAAATAATATTTAACAGCTTAATATTTTCATTTAAATTTCTTTATATACCATATAATAGAGAATAAATTAAATAAATATATTGTATATTATTTTGAAATTTAAAATATAATAAAATATTATCTTAGTTACGTTAGTTTAACGAGTTAATTGACTACACTCCATAAAATTCATATATTAATAGCGCAATAAACCTAAAATTTAAACGAAACCGCATTATCGAATATTCATCCTTATATTTAAAATATTCTAACAACTTTATTCGAATATTGAAAAGCGCGAATAAAATATACATTATAAAATTAAAAAAGTATATAATCTTTAAGTATATTTTAATCTATTATATATACTTAAAGATTAATACGATCTTTTAAAAGTGGTCCATAAATTTGTCTCAGTTAAAAAAAAATCTGTTAGAACGACGTCGGACTATAATTATTTATTAATGTATCACACATACATATCCATATATATATATATATATATATATATATATATATATATATATATATATATATATATAATATATTATAAATGTTGAAAAATTTTTCGAGCTCGTATTCGAAAGTGAATAACATTCGAGAACCAGGAGGTCGGTTTAGGTACTTCACACAAACACAACGTTATATATAAAAAACGTACACGAATATATAGTATAAATAGGGAATAAAGGGAGATTGTAACAAAAGGAAAACGCGTAGAAATAGCCCATTCAGGTGCTCTTTCCCTTCTGTCTGTCTTTCCTTTACGACGGTATAATAATGTAATGTAAATAGAAAGTGTACGTTGGCGAAATCGTATATAAAGTTAACCGTCGAGAGCGCTTTATTTTATTTTTCGTCTTGTTTCCCGACCCCCCCCCTCCACCATATCCTGATTTTTTTTTGTATTTATATATTTTTATATATATTCATTCTGGAATTGTAATAAAAATGATTTGCAGTCGTATATACGCAACGCGTAATTCACATTCGTAAGGATATCTAAATATTAAACGCATAATTTTCGCTCTATAGTGAGATTTCGCATGATGTATTTTATTACTGTTTTATATATGAATTCATATAAGACTATTAACATTTAGTGAAAATTTATGATAAATAATACATATTCACGTTATGACATTATATACAATTAAAACTTATTCAGAATTTGTAAATTAATTTATTTTGACGTACAAATAGCGTTGAATTTTTCATTATAAAATAATTTTAGTATATCTTCATTTTTTAAAATTATTATATTATATATAATTTTTATGGAATATAAGTGAAAATATACAAAACGGAATGTAAAATTTCGGATTATGTAAAAAAAAAATCGTCCCAGACTAATGTAATAATTTCCAATGTTTAATGCTCGCAACACGAACGACATGACAAAATAAAATGTTGAGTATGAAAAAGAAAAAAGAAACTAAAATGAAGAAAACATGTCTGGCGCTCATAATTTCCATGATATTCGTCGTAATGTTATTGTCGGTTTTACGACGGCCCGTTCTGACTTTACGACGGCGTAAATAAAGCGAGAGCGTCAATTATTCGTGTCCTCGTAATTCGGGACAAATTGTACGACACGACTTTCGGATTTTTCGCATTTTCCTCCCGGAAAAAAAAAATGTTGCATGTCATAAGTTCGAAAGTGTCATTTTATTTTCTACGAATGTACGTTTTCTCTTTTGCGCTTGCTCAGCTGGCGCTTCTCAAACTGTACATTTACCGATATAAACATGATAAGATGTGATATGATATATATATTTCTATTATAATAATAATAAAAAATATTATATATATATATATATATATATTAATTTTATTTTATATTAATATTTAATTTAAAATATTAATAGTTGAACATCTGCGATCGACGACTATTTACTCCAAATTGTATATCGTTTATATTAATCTAATATTTTCAGAATAATAAAAATATGTCAATTTTTCGAAAATAATACAACGATTTTATATTTGACTTTCGTATAAAATTATTTAATAGATTTAGTCACAAACGACATTCAATTTGGGGTTCAATTTGAAGTGAAATACCATAGTTTGTGCAGCCCTGCTTTTTTCAATTTTCCCATACCTTCGTCGCAACAATATATATATATTTTCTTTTGTTCTTTACTTTCTTTTTTCCTAATGTGTCCTATCTAATTTCGTATATTGCCGTAATTATGGTACGATTGGGCCGCGGAAAATTTCCATTTTTCTGTAAATAGACCGAAAATATATATTTGTATAAGTGTTTTGATTTTATATATTTATATCCTCAATTTATATTCCCAATATACTATGTATTAAAAATGAAATTTATATATATGTGTGTGTGTGCGTGTAAATGAAAATTTTTAATCGCAAGTTAATCTATCGACCAACTTAACGGCTTACCATAATTAAGTTGTACGAAAATAAAATATATAATATAAAAGATATCAGATTAATGTTTCAAACTACAGTGTTTTTATGAAATTATTTTATAATTAGAGTTTTAAAATTTTAATTAAATTATTATATTCTTGTGGACAAGTGCATTAGCTTGATTACCAATTTTCTTCATTAGTAACTGATATATCTTTTTATATATAAAAAAAAACATTTTTTTAAATATATATACGATTATAAAACAAAAGTAATTAGATAAATTATTAAAAATATTGCTTATTTTTTCAATTAAAATAGCTATTGTTGAACGACAAAGTATATTTCTTTTAAAATAAATTTTGATAAATATTTACTCAATTGAACATACAAACAATAAAAAATATTTTATAACATATAAAGTATGTTATTTTATTTTGAAATCTTAGTGTACGCCGTGTTTTCATGTGGAAGATAGTTTATTTATTCAATATCAATAAAACGATGTACTTTCTTTAGTTAATAGTAAAGATTCGGTTAATGTACTGAATCGCCATAATTTAAATCCATAATCCAGTTCAATGCAACGTTTACAAATTTTAATATAAAAATATTGAATATTACAAAAAAAAAACAACTTTATTTAACACAATGTAAATTTGAAAAGAAAAATCAATTAAATTACATATTCTTTTAATGTATGACTAATTATTAAATTATGTCAATTAACGACATTTCGCAACACACTGTAAATGTGAACAGTTTGCATTCGTAAAGCGCGCGGTAATTATCGATTATCCAGTGGCGTACGTACAGATGTTCGTCGGATAAATGTAATTAGGCCGCAATTAAAAATGTGCTCTTCAATTGTTCACGGCGGTTCGACGAGATATCTCGCGCCGATTAGCTAATAATGCACTCGTTTAATACACCATATCTACTTTTTTATTACAGTTATTATTACGGCATAAATTGATCCCGAGTTTATGTGTATTATATATGAAAGCAATTTATATAATATAAGTATATTATATATATATATATATATATATATATATATATATATATATATATTTATGAACGTATATAAAGGGTGGTATTGTGCGAATTGTGGGCGTTATGACCTCGTCATTTTATCCTGATGGCTTCATTCGTACATCGTGATTGATGATTTTATGATCCAGACACGCCGACTTAATATAATATCACATTCTGTGAAGATCTCAAGATGAGAAATTCAATGATGAATTGTTTTACAGAGGATTATTTCATTTATATGAGAATAAATCCTGGACGTTTCAAGTTTCGCATTGCAATCGTTTTAAATTTAATATATATATATATATATATATATATATATATATATATTTATGTGAAGTAAATTTATTTTTTAAAATTTTCAAATGTCAATGAAAAAATTTAATCCTGTGCTATTAAAAACTTTGAATGGAGATGTTGAAAAAAAATGTGCAGTTTTCTCGCAAAGTCTAAAGGTAAATGACAGTTTTAATGGTAAAAATTTGCAAGTCGAGGTGAGAACGCGGCTAGTAGTAGGGGGCTGGTTTTTTAAAAAAAGAACAGAAAAGTGTATCTAGCGAAATAAAAAGGAAAAAAAAGGGAATTTTCTCCCGACGCTGAGGCTTTTATTCGGCAAAGGTTATTTTCTGATAATGATCTTTCTCAAAGTCTCCGGGTTAGATGGTGAACGACCGAAAGCTCGGTTTGAAAAAAAAAACCCCTTCGTTCGCCTCTTCATTTTACAAAGACGCCGTGGGATGAACCGCTCTTACGGGTATAAGGCAGCCGGTTGCGATTTTTTTCGCAAAAGAACCTTCGTAATTTGCATGGCTTGCAATTATTTCAGGGTGCCCTGGCTTCATGACCAAAAACGAGTAGCACAAAGCGGGTTTTCGTAACCGCATAGATGCCTAGACTCCTAGATGTGGAGGGTTTGAGGAATTTTCTCTCGACCGACGTATCTTTGTCAGGGATTGAACTTTCAAAGAGGCACTAAAACCTCAAAACTATAAGTAATATGAAACATTTGAGACCGCAAAGTTTTCAGGTAATCCTAAGTGCACGTTTTAAATTTTATTTCACTCTTTTTTCTTGTAAACCATTACCACATTCATATATAGAACATATTTTTTTTTATAAAAACGGTTGATGATTTAGATTTAAAATTAAATATAAAGATATTTCATGATGTTTAAGAGTTTCAATATTCTGGTTTTCATTTCAAAGTAATGTCTCTCATTGAAATCATACATAAGTTTCTTTGATAGCATCGTATAAACGTTCGGGTCGTTAGCGTTTTCTTATCAAACCGACAAAAATATATACAAAAACCAGTTTCTTTCGCAAATTTACCGCATTTTTTTTTTGAACGCCAAAGAAATACGCAAAGGAAACACTTAACGCCGTACGTCTGCTTAACGAGTTTGTGTACGGTTTTGCCCCGAAAACTGAAAACTGTGAATAGTTGTGTGCTCTATTGAATTTAATGTCAGAGTTCAGTTTTAGAACTTACTTGGTCCACATTAGATATCAAAGAGCGTGCTCCATCTTAACGTAAAGTCTAGACGGGGTAAATCATTTGTCTCAACAGTTCAACCAGTGGTACTTCTTGTACTCGGGTTGTGTCCTCGACACTCGAAATTTCGCAGGTGGTGTACTCATTTACCATAAGAAGCCATTGTTACTATACTGCTTACCTCCACTAACGGTGGTGGCTGTATAAGGGTTAAAAACTCGAGTTGCACTTCTTTATTATTATTTTTTTTTTTTGTTGAACGAAAGGCTTGAATTTTGCACAATTTCGCGAGGAATGGGGATGAATGACGGTCGACGACCTCGAGATTTTTCTTCGGAAAATAAAATAATAAAAAATAGGAAAAGTCTCGAGGGTGCGGTCCTTTATTTTTTTCGTCGTTATTCTTATATATATATATATATAAAAAAAAGTTTTTTTTTCATTTTTATTTACGGTGTCGCGAGTTGTCCTCTCGTGCATCGAGTTTCGCATACAAAAGATGATGGAGACATGTTTGTAGTGCATCAGCTCTGGAGTACTCTTAGCATAATGCATCGTCGCAGCCAATGATGCTTCTTCTTCGTGCCGTGATAAAAATTTCAGTTTTTCACGTGTTTTTTTTTTTTTGTTTTTTGAATGCGATGCGATTTTATACGTTTATGTGCGATGCGTTCAAATTGGAACGCGTATATCGTTTTTATGATGTGAATGCATTTTGTAAAACTTTATACGACGTTTTGTATGGAATATATGAATATTGTGATGGAATATAATCGAGAATTCATATATATTTTTTTAATCGATAAAATTATATGAATATTTCATTAATAATACCAATGTATACATATTTTTTTGAATTAAAAATTATGAGAATAAAAAATAAATATTCGAATATGATTAAGAATATATTTTTTTATTATAAATTTTAAGAAATGTAATATATTAAAATTTTTAATAGATATGATGAATGAAAAATTAATGATTCTATTCAATAAATTATTTAAAATATGACAAAAATAAGTCTACAAGGATTTAATTTTGTAGTGATTTATTAATGATGAAGTTTATTAATATTATTTATTATGTAGTACATAAATCTTGAAAATATATTCAAATCATTTTAAAAACTTCAATAAGTTATTAATTAATATTGACAAGTACACATAAAACTCTAAAATATATCAATAAATCTATATAAAAATATTCAGAGATGAAACTCAAACGGCTTACGCATAAAAATAAAATAAAAATAACACTTTTTTTTTCGAAAAAGATATATATACATATCGAAAATTCTAAAATAAAATACACGTATTTTCAGCATGTCGCGTTTCAGGCGTTCGCACACAATATATTCGAGTTAAACTTTCATTCAAACAAATCAAATTACGCATGAATTTTCGCCCGCTTCAAAGTCTAATGCCTTATATAAATACACACACACAAATAAATAAATATATGTATATATATATATATATATATATATATATATATATTCGCTTTTATACGTGGATACGACGCTTTAATCTTCTCCTTATATTGAATTTCCATCGCGCAAGTTGCGTCGACGAAGCTTTGAAAGTTCGTTTGGTTTCTGCGAATGATTTTGAATGCAATAATTACACACATTCATATATATTTAAATTTAATATGTATATATATATATATATATAATATTATATTTACGATGACAAAAAAACGAACTTGTTCTGCCTATTTAGTTAAATTTTTTTTTTCATTTGTTACATTTTTAAGTATTCAATTTAAATACGAATTTGTTGCGCATTTTATCTAAATTAATGCAACACTGTTGTTAAAATCCCGCGGGAATCAATCGAACCGATATTGGAGAAAGAGATTTTAGCATTTTTAATCATGCAATAATAATAATATATCGAAATTCAACACAATACGAAAACATAATAAATATATATATATCTATATACCATATATACGTAATAAAGTCGACAGCAATCATTAAATATGCAGATTGCACTTCCGCTTAATGCATTTCATTACATTTCGATATGATTGAATGCAAACTGAGGGGATGGAAAAAAATCGAGCGCAAGGGAACGTTCGTGTGTATAGTTTTTCTCGTACTCACACTATAGGTTTTTCCGTCAGATTTTTCCCGACTTCCGTTCGTCGAGCTCTTTGTGCACGGTATGGATATCTACTTGTTTTTTTTTTATTATTTTACATTATATGCATATATATATATATATATATATATATACGATTTTAAAGGGGAGCAACTGTTGACGTTTTGCATGTAAACGAACGAAGCAAGGGTGAAATTCGTAAGGGATGACTTAAATTTTCGATAAACTGAATCTATATGCAAATTTTTAGGGATAGTTTTCAATGTAAATATTTTATTTATTTTCAATATTTATTATTATTTATATATATATATATATATATTTCGGTTATTATTATTTCAATTATTTTATGTGGAAAATTCTACTGTGAAAACGTGAACTATTTTGAACGTCCATACATGAATGGTTGTAATTAAATTAAGTTAATAGAAATCGGAATGGAGCTTTTATACTATTCACGTTCGTAGCTTTTTAGATCAATTGGATAAATACTATAAAAGTTTACTATATATACTATAAAAAATATTTATTTTATAAATATTTAGAAATATATAATTTTATTTATATTAAAAAATATTATATAGAAAAAAAAATGCGCAATTATGAATGGTACTATTTTTTTGTATTGCTTTATATATATATATATATATATATATATATATATATATATATGTTTATATTCAGGTATATATGTATATTTACAGGTGAATAAAGTCATTGTATACGTGTGTGTGTTCTTTGCGACAAAGTCATTGGAGGGATTAGGACGTTGGAGCTCACTTGAAAGTCCCATGCTTACGGTTTGCGCCTCTGAGCCCTTACAGGAAGGGTGTGTCTACCCTTAGGGACGTTAGTGGCGTTCGTTAGTAGTTGCACTCTCATTACAACGTGTTCCGTGCACAGTGTGTGCGAGTATTTCGCTTTTTACTAAGGTGGTGCTACATTGCTGTCGAGGTATTAAATGCGGCGGGAAATTTTCAGAACCCCACCCAGTTTGTCTAGTTGTTTTAGAATGCGAAATGAAAAATATGTCTGAAGCCGTTGAAAATTTTCAGTTTGAGATTTTCTAATGAAAATTTTTCGAAAGCGTCGTCCGCTGTGTGATATTTCGCATAGTCGACGAGTAAAATTTTGAATAGTTTTCAATTTTTGGTAATAATAATATTCGTATTTAAATTGTTCAATGATAACGATATTAAATTTTTATTTTAAAATTATATATTTTTAAAATATTTTTTTATTTATTTATATTTTTATTATCTTGAATTTTTAAATTTAGTTAAAGATGGTTGATCATATTTTTTTTATTAAGTATTGTTTATGACATAATGTATATATTATTATAAGATTTAATATATATGTTTATTAACATAATAATATAATATATGTAAATTAAATGTGACGTTATTAATTTATTCAATTTAAATTATTATAAGGCGTTTAATGCAATTTTAAATATTTATTCTATTGAAAAATGTTTACATTCTAACTTTATTATTTTTTATTACACACTCTTATTATTTAATATGCAATGTTTGTTTGTTTGTCCTAGTGGATTTTTGTAATCGATTTTTCGACTACTTCTTTAATCGAGTTGAAATTTTGCATACTTGCTCATTTTCGATGACAATATACGAATCAATTAACAGATTTATCAATCAGTTGATTAAAAATTACAACGACAGCCGCAAACAATATTTCATAAAAGGGGTAAAGAAAAATTAAATAGAATAAATAAAAAATATATATATATATATACACGTTGTCGACCGAGGGTAAGCGCGGGCAATTTTCATAATTTAATTTGGTCTTATTACGAAATATTTTATGGAACTATGTTGAAAATGAAATTCTCAAGAGTGTCTCTCTTCGCGGAGTTATTTGTACCTTTAGTCGAAGGGAGAAAGAGAAAACGTCGACTCGTTATCTTGCAGAACAATATGACGGAACGAATATTTATGGAAACGCATTTTGACAAAAGAATTCTACATTTTTGCTCCCCCCCCACTCTCCTCCATTTTCCGTTCCATTTTGACCTCTATAGTATTTTCTTCTTATTATTCTTCTTACGTGTTAGATAAGATAGGGGTAAAAATTATACGTATAATTTTTGTATGATGAAAAGTGGGCGGTGTGCGGATGAAGATTTTGCGACAAGATGCATTGTTCTCCGCATTGCCTTGGGACAAATTCTTATATATTTGTCATATGTCTGCTTGTAATATTCTAGATGACATTTGAAATCTTCCAAGTTACTTTCGTAGGCTGTTTTAACTTGACACATTTTTTTATATAATATATAAAACTTTATTTATATTAAAAATACTAAAAATGATGTTAACATAACGTATACTCTCTACTAATTGAATAAAATATTAAATATTTAAAATTCATTTTATAAATATTTATTAACTATAAAATATCAATTTATTCGAAAAAAATTAAGTAAGTTTAAATTTTATTCGTTATATATGATGTGAATTATTTTTTATATAGCTATCTTTTCACTCTTTTTAAAAATCGATTTTCGGTTATAATTTTAATTATTAATATTTAAAAGTCATTCCTCTCGTTTTTAAATCTTAATAAAAAAATTCTTTTATATGTAAAATATCAATTTATATCATATTTTGTATTTAAAATTTAAACGTTAAAATATTTGAAATTATTTCAAAAAACAATAATTGAATTTTCTTTGAAATAATGCTATTTACGCTTATTTTTAAGATTTATTACGTTTTTTCCTCATTCTTGAATTTTTCTTCTTTGCTAAAAGTACAATATTCTTAAATAAATAATACGAATAGAGATTTCCTTTATTCAACAGTTATTTTAAATATTCATTTCATATAACATCCATTTTTATATTTCAGCGCTTTTAACATAAATAGACGTATTCTTTTAGTTGCGCCATAATAAATTTTTAATATATAAATTCATAATATTATATCAGTACATCTTCGTAAAATATATTTATTTATTTTTAATTAAAAATATATAAATTTATTTTAAAATTTATTATAGACGAAATAGTCAAACGGTGTGCTCTGTTTTATATTGGATATATTCAAATTTCTTCAATCGTATCGATTTTTTTTTGAATTTGCATAGAAAATGATTGAGAAACATTGATACGTTCCGTCGGTGTCTCATTTGAATCGTTTCTAAAGTACGTGTTTCATGAAAAAAATATTTGAAACGTGTCGATACAAAGCGCATACATATATTCATCTTTATACGTGAAAAGTCGCAGCATCTCAGATTGAATAGATTAACATGTCAAAAGAATTTACGATGCTATTCTCGCATATGACAAGGATTTTAAGGATCTACATAAATATATTCTGCACACGTCACTTTTCCATTCGCTATGGAACTCCTTTAAAATTAATATAACAACTATGTGTGTGTGCGTGTGTGTCAACTAAAAATATCCATTTCATGATATGAGAAATCGATTGATTCGTGATCGATTTTTAACATAACATTTTTATAATTTATAAATAGTTAAGATTTCTTATTGATATTACAGAAGAAAAAATATTTGAAAAAAAAATTATTACCATCATATTAAAAATACAATTATAATATAAAAAAATATTAGTATATTTCTTTAAAATTATTATTTAATTTTTTTCATCCTATTTATTCTGATCCATTCTGTACACGTTTACAAAACTAAAAATTGCGATATTTATATACATAAAAAGATTAAATATGAAAAATCGACAGATTTTTATATTTTACGACGCGGCAAACGCTGTTTTCGATTCGATATAAAAATGAACGAAAAACAATATACTACTGCATTCGATATAAAAAATTTAAGAAAATATCCACTCTTTCTACCATTGAACTGTGAATTTTATGTATATTCAGACTTTAAAAATATCGCTCCATTCTTTTGCATAAAGAACAAAATCTCTTTCGATTTCAACAACAAAACTGAAAAATAAAAATATTCATTTTTGTACAAAAACGACATTTTCAAATCGTATTACTAAACCGTATATAATAAAATTATTGTATCGATTTCATATGTATTTCAATAAAAATAACACCATCAATATATAATATAAATCAATATTGAAAAAGTGTAGCTTATTTAAACCATTTATTACAATATATAAGACTATTATTTTGATTTAAAATAAAATTATAGTAAATATTATTAAATTTAAAAATATCAATATCTATCTAATAATATTTCATTATACGAATATCGTCATCAAAATTACGATATGTCTACCATTTGTTTTCACTATCAACCGATATTTAACATATTATATATAATATAAATGAACCGTAAAACGAATTATAATTCAAAATGGCCGCCATAATCGATTACACGGGTGGTGGTATATTTTTATATTCAAAGTCGCCTTCGGTACGAATTCATTAATATTAATCGTCGCAATGCACACCCGATCTATTATTGTAAGACCCGTCGATTTAGATAATGCAAGATCATTATTCGAAGCCATTTCGACAATTGTTCATCTTAGCATTTTTTTTTCCAATGCCTCGAACATAAATTACATATGATAAATATTAGCATTGAAAATAATGATGACGTAAATATATATATATATATATATATATATATATATATATATATATAGTGTGGTTATTGTTTATATAATATATAAATATTTTTTGTACTATTTCATCTTTGCATTATTGGCAAATTACATTGCATATGTTATATAGTATATATTATATATATATATTTTTTTTGTTATTGTTTGGTTAGTGGTTTTTGTCAGAGTCGATTACAATCGTATTATGATCCAGTATATGAACAATATATTGATAGTGATTGATCGTGTATAAGCGTGATGAATGAACGTATCTAAAAGTTTAGTTTTAGTACATGCGGAGGCGTTGGACACTTAGAAAGTTTAATTGTTTTTTTTTTGTTTATTGTGCAAATCGTTAATCATATCGTTGCGTTCGTTTATATGTGATAAATGTCATAGAAAAATATTTTTTTGATTTTTTTTTGTATAATTATTTGATTGTTTCATATATAAGTTTGTTAATCTATATCGAGTTGATAAATTTTATTAGTGGAATGATGTTAATATTTTAATTTATAATATATTAAAAAAATACGGCAATATGACAATTTTTTATTAGAAAAAAGCAATGATTGCGTTATGGAAAATCTGATTTTTATTACGCTGTAATGTTAATACAATATTTATTTTACTGTAAATTTTAAATTTTGTTCTAAACGTATTTCATTATATTTTCATTGTATCGAAGATTTTAATTTTTAATAAGATATCATTTTAATTGGATTTTTAAAATGTGATAAAATACAAAAATATCTAATAAATGTTGCTCGATCGAATTAAAAATGAATTAAAATCACATATAATATAAAATATTTTTTGTTAATCAGTATATTGATTGATTTATAATATATATAAAAAATAATAAAGATATGAAAAATTTTTGAAAAAAAATAATATGACATATATATAAAGATTTTTTATTAATCTAATATATTATATTTTAGTACTATTAAATATATGATATCAAGTTTTAATTTATTACTTTTTTATCACTAGTTTAAAATTTCGAGTCGTTCAATTGAACATATTTAATCGTACGATTAAATATAAATAATCGCATAATATATATATATATATATATATATATATATATATATATATATATACATTACACAACATAAAACAAAACATATATACACTCAACATATTTCTTTATGTATTTTTTTCACCGCGTACTCGTGTGAATGTTAAACTTTTTTAGGTTTTGATTTCACGTAACCGATACTGCTAGGAGGGGATTTTTCGTTTTTATCCTCACATGATACGAAGCCTTACATGTTTGGAATCGATGAGGGTAATTTTGACCAATGGTAAATTAATTATCGTCGTGTGCGTAATCTGTAATTCGATACGCGTAACGAGCTTCCATTGCGGCCCGTCGACCTGTATGAGATGCAGTCCTTTTATATTTAAATATACCATATATAATAAATTTCAATAATATATATATATTCAATTTTTTTTATATAATTAATATACATATAATAATTATCATATTAATATAAAATAAATGACAATCTAATATAGCGATCAGTAATTGACCCATTTTGTTTTAGAAGACAGATTTTTTTTTTAATAAATTAAGTTTTTTTTGAGACTTTAAAAATCTGATAAATAAAAAACCAAGTGATCAAAAAATTCCTTTATTTTTGTTTTGAAGAACCTTCAAAAATAGATTCTAAAGTCAAAACAAGAAACAAGATGTCAGCCATCGTAAAACATCTCTGATCCGAACGTCTCTTCAATACGCATATTTTGATCCGCGACTATAAAAGGTTGACAATCTCCGATCTTATAATATATAAAAAATATGACATTTTGAATTTTTAAACCTATTTTGTATTAAAAAAATTATCCACTTATATATTATATAATATGCGACTTTAAGGCTTATAGAGGATGATGACGTCAACGGGTTGAAAGTGTTGTTTATGTATATGTACGTATATATATATATATATATATATATGTGTGTGTGTATGTGTGTATTTTTCGTTGCACCCTAACGCATCCAGCTGCATCCAGAGGGGAGCTTTAGTAGATGGAACAAAGCGTAAAAACAATGCACTTCAGCGAGTGTATAGTGCATGGGGTGCACTATAATCTGATATCTGATTGGTCGAGAGACAACTCGTCAGCCATGACGGAAATTTTCATGCTCCATTTGTTTTTCATCAATCAAGCATGCTGTGGTGAAGAACCCCACCATTTATAAAAATATCTCTTGATTTACACTATGGTATATATATATATATATATATATATATATATATATATATATATATATATATATATATATATATATATATACAACAGTCAAAGATCAAATTCTATATATTAAAAAATTAAAATATTTTTATTGTTTTTAATATGTCATTATCGATTGTTATATATTAATATATATTATATTCAGTGGTGAAGTCGTTTTATTGACTGCACAAATCGTTGTCGATTTCTATCTTGTTAATTCTTGTTATATATATATATATATATATATATATATATATATATATATATTCTTTTTACTGTCTTTTCTACCCCCTTTTCCCGCCTCACCCAAGAGACACGAGCTTAAAAACTGTCAATTTAACACCGTCACTTTGTAAAACCTTAATCCAATTATTCGGCTTTTTTCGCTCGCTTGCCTCAAAGTTGGTGCTATTGGAATTGCTAAGCTGCAGAGTTGTTCGTTCATTCACTAATTGGATGACGACAATAATGCCAAATATTTAGAAAAAAAATCGAAAATAAATTTAGACAATACGCATTAAATTATAATTTTGATCAAATTATTTTACAAAAAAAAAAATATATATTATTTTTAGAGCTTTTGCACCAATATTATAAATAAAATTAGTTTGATTGCTACTAAATATTAATCGTATATTAATAAAATTATTAGTAATTAAATTTTACGATGAAAAATGCGTACGTATTTTTTTTCGTATATAATATCTAATGACCCATATTCGGAAGACCCATAAAATACTTAGAATCAATTTTAAGACGATGAAAAGCCTAGATGGAATACGCTTACAGGATGCGATTTTGCTGAAACGGGGCAAAAAGGGGATAGATGCACTGAGAGGGTTTAACATCGATACATGGGATTTTTAGAAGGTATATATATATATATATATATATATATATATATATATATATATATTATACATACACGTGTATCTGGTGAGGTTTTCCATTTGACTTGTACCCGTCTTGGGTTACAGGCGAAATCGGCTTAGGAAAATCCTCTCCTTTACAATCGACCAGCGTTAGGTAAAGATTAAGGTGGGATTTTCACACGAAAACACAATGCTTCCGAACGTAATACGAGGTTTAATCCCCGGTTCCGATGAAATATTTATAATTTCATCAGACTAGCTAATGCCTCAAACGGTATTATTATCAATTAATAATAGCCGTTGATTTTTATATTGCCGTTAATGAGAATCCGAATATATTGTATAATATAATATTTAAATAAATGCATTTTAGTCTATAATGAAACGGTTAGAAAATATTTCAAGAAGAACATCGTGGATAATAAGCGGAATAAATAAATAAATAAATAGCGGATTCAAAAGGGGGGTTTTTTGGAATGGCGGTAACATTTAACCTGTAGAGTACCGAATTCCGGATCGGTTCCGTTTTGCAGGCATTAGAGTTGCGGCAACATCCGGTGAACCGGTACTGCGGTTAATGCCATCAGACTACATCGTTAATAATTCATTACACTCTTATATATTCGCGTGTACGAAAGTCGAGAACCATCCCCTAATTCATGCGGAAAAAATCGCATTATAAATTTTATCCGTTTGGAAAATAAATACATTAATACGAAAATTCGCTAATAGATGTCTCCGTTTGCACACACTTTATCGTATTTAAAATTTTGTCAATTTATATATTTTAATATGAATTTATTTATTTTTAATATT